>OY856186.1:107076663-107417742 GCA_963693315.1 Diogma glabrata | reverse complement strand
GCCTTAAACATATAAAAACCAAAACGAAATTCTTTAACTATTAACTTTATGTTTTCTCTTTTATATTATCTCCATATGTGTTTTCGCATTTTCTTTTACTATAATTTTGAATTTTATCCCTCTGGACCGGACCTTCATGTTGCATTAACGAAGCACAACAATAAAAATTTTAAACGATGTTTGTCTTCCATCTATATACTCTCTTTTTATGATCATCATAATAATCATAATCAACATCACTGTGAATAGAATATAAGGGTTGTTAAAATGACCACTGACCACAAAAACCAGAAATATTTACTGTGTGCTATTATAATAATAATATTCTAGACGATATGTGGATAGTAGATATATGTAACAAAGAGAATAAACCCTTGTTTTATATGCAAATCTTATCTGATTTTTGAGACGTGTGTAATATTTGTTAAACAAAAAAGTTATTTACATATATTTGTTTGTTGTTGTTTTGGTTTTTAGGAGAATGAAGTTCAAAAGTTTGTTATAGAGATTGATTTTTGAGTTTCCAGAGTTTAGCTCATTCGTAGTCTTTCCTTTATAAATCTGCCTAAGCAATAAATCGCAATAATTTATAATATATATAATATATTTACCTTTCGAACAATTGTTCAACTAAGTCGTTATTTGTGCTTCATACAATATAATAAATAGGATTTCCATACCCACATACAAAAAGGTACGCCTTTGTCTAATCTTATTAAAAAAGACAAAATTAAGATCCAAGAAAATTTATGTTAAATATTAGGATCCCTCTTTCGAAACAGGTCACATTATATAACCCCTTTTTCTATATTTATTCGATTTTCTTTTTCATGTGTATTTGGATTTCATCGATAATCAACTGATTTTCATTTCGAAACAAATAAAGAAAATCGCGATAATTCTATTTTCAGGGAAATTTATGTAATTTTGGGGGAAGAGAAAAACTGTCCTGTGTTAGTTAGTCTATGTGAACCTGAAGTGTTTTGAAATCTTATTCAAAATACTAAATTGTGTTATAATAAAAAATTCTTTTGGAGCACGGTTTAAACTTTATTTTTTGTAACATGCACAAAAAATATCCAATTGTGTTCTTAAATATAATAAACAGTTATGTCGCATATATGCCTACAACAGTAGATTGTATTACTAGTGCGAATGTATTTTCCAAAAAAGAATGAAGTGTGCTACGCTCGTGCTGCAATCACTCGCGTTTGGAAAACGCATTCGCACTAGTAATACACAGTAGTTTTTGTAAAAAATGCACAAAATTTATATATATTTATTTAATTGTTAATTTAATCATTTATTTAACAAAGTTATTTAAACAAATATTTAAATAATAAAGATATTTAAATAATTAAAGTGCGACATCTTCGTTGCAATAGTTGTATTCAAATTACATGTCGATATGGTAGTTTGCTGCTAAATTGTACTAAGCTGTTAGCATTAAATTTGATTTCATAAAATCCACCAATTTTCCAAATTTGCTTCCATTTTGTTTCATCGATGAAACATGTATATAGTGTCACAAAATCTTGATTTAGTCAAACACGTAGTTTAAATAAATAAGTAATATTATATTATAAATAAATTTTAAAAATATAAACAATAGCAATTCGACTACACACAATTTTTAATTTTAAAAATCATAGTCATCCACTTACAGTTTTGTAAATATTTTGACTGCTGCTTTTTTTAAAACCCAAAATAATTGTTTTTTTCTTGGAAGTTAGATTATTTTGGGTTATGTTTAAGCTGTTTTTACTATATGGCATGTTATTTAAATTACTATTTTGATATTCTAATACTATAAAAATAATCCATTAGATTTAACTACTAATCTCACATGCAGGCGGCGTGCGTGCCAGGCATAGAAAATATTTTGTGGTCATATGTGCAGAAAAGTAGATTTTTCGTTTATTTTATTTCAGTACAAAATTGAATATTTTCATGTGTTCCAAAAAATATTTTTTATTCTTCGAAATAGTATTTTGTGCGTGGAAAAATATTTTTTGCACGATCAGGCGATTTTGCTTGTTTACTGATTCGTAAATAAACATAGTAAGTTTCGTTTTTCTACTCCTATCACAGTAAATTATAAATTACATCACACTATCCATGACATGTAAATTGATTATTTCAAATAGCGTGCGGTAAGTAAAAAAAAAGCGTGCGGTAATGGATTTTCATATATATATTACCGCACGCTTTTAATAAAAAGAAAAATTTTTATTTAAAGAAAAATTTGATTTTTAAAAATTAAATATTTCAATTCATTTTGACACAGAATAATGCAAAGCCTACCACAATTTGTAAACTATTTGCATTTAATTTATAATTAGTAGTTCATTTTTTCAAGTAATTATATGCGTTTGGGCATTAATACAAAGTCGTAGAAAAAGTATATAACAAATCTCGAGTTGTAAAGCATTTTCCATGCTCGTGAAGATACTGCACTCGACGCTACGCGTCTCGTGCGCAAAATTTTCCCTCGCATGTAAAATGCTATTTACAACTCTAGATATGTAATATACTATTACAAATCACAGGTCGGTAAGTAATTACTTACCTATCATGCAGGCGGTAAGTAATTACTTTCCGGTAAGGAGGACTCCAGGGTATGAATAAAAACGATTTTTATTTAAATAATTATGTAGGGCAATTTACTAGCTTCAACTTTAAATAATATTCTTTTAAAAATATTGTAATTAAAAGATTTAAAAGCAACTTTTTTTGAAAAAATATTCGATGAAAGTAAGTTTTGCAACCAAAAAAACCTATAGAATAATGATAAAACGCAGAGCTTACTATTTGAAATGAAATTTTAAGATATTTTCTTTAAAACATTAAAACTTAAAAATGAATTTTAGTATTTAAACAATTTTAATTGAATTTTTATTGATGGTGCAAAAAATATAATAAGCATTTTGGGCATTAAGAGTATTACCGATTTTGGATATATTAAAACATATATCCTCAATTGGTAAAACACTATTACTGCCTTTAATACTTAAATAACTATAGGCATTGTTATTTCAATTTTGGCATTGTTATTTCAATAGGAAAAAGGCCTGCTTTTGGAACCATTTTTGAATTGCAAAAGTGCATTTTACGGTTTACTCGTACAAAATATATTTTTTTAAATTGACAGGTGACAACAGGGGCGCACACAAGGGGGGGGGGGGGGTCCGGGGTTCGGACCCCCCTCCCCCCTAACCGATAATTTTTCAGTATTTCTTTTTAGATGTTGTATAGTGTATATTGTATAGTGATAATAAATTATAAATTAACGTTTCTGAATATCAGAAGATACGATGCTAACTAGGGAACTACGATTTGGTAGTACATATTGATAAATTTTCTTTGTGGATTTTTGAACGCTAATTTTAAAGTTTTGAGGATGACCTGGGTTGCTCAGTAAATTTAGTAGTTTTTTTCGTAATAAATAGACATTTCTTTGCATCTAAGTTAAAAAAATATAAAAGTAAAATAATAATATAATAATAATATAGTATAAATTTTGTTTGACTAGAATGTTTTCAATACATTCGTTCCCTTCTCAATAATGAAACCCTAACATAAATATTTGTTTTCCAAGGCAGCCAAATTGGCCCTTTGAAACAAACGTAGATTATTTAACATTTGGATCCATAACAAAAATCCCTTAAATCGTTCTCAATATCTAAAGGTCAATAAAATATCAAACCAGATGTGGTGAATTAACCGTCACTGACGCAGCAAGAAAAGCCACGTTGCTTGCGGAACGCTTTCCTTTAAACTCGACCGTTTTGGAAACTCCTAAAGAAATGTCGCAAATCCAGCCTTCAGGAGTGAAAATGAAAGATCATCACTTACACCTCCTCTTACCAAAATTTTCTACAAATTCTATAAATCTGGCATTTTTTTCCTGTCCAGCCCGTCCCCAAAAAATGAACATTTTGCAAAATGTGATATTTCAAATTATAAATCAATAACCTTACTCTTAGTCATATCTAAAATATACGAGCAATATAGTAATACACACATATCCAAATTTTATGGAAGGCAACCATTTAATATCTGACAGCCAATACAGTTTTCGAAACAAAAGATCGACATCCGATCTATTGAACTATCTATGTAACACATCATTGGAACAGCACACTTAAAAAAGGTTGTAAAACGTATGTTATCGCATTATACATCTTAAAAGCATTGGTTCGAATCTTGCGTGCCAACCTGATCAACAAGCTCGTTGTGTATGGATTTCAACCCGTAGTCATAAAGCTGATTCATAATTTTCTCACCGACCAATACATTTCGGTATACATCGATGGCTTTTCCATTGAGTCAGAATTAATTAACGCTAGTGTATCCCAACGCTCATTTTTATTCTAAACTCTATTTTTTATTTATATAAACGCACTGTTGAAAATCACCAGTAATCCGATAAATAGTTTTGCATATGATAGTACACTGCACTGCAGAGCTTTGGTTTATTGGGAGTCACAATTTTCAACTGTGGAACGATGGCGATGGTGGAAAGCGTGTCAAAAATGCTCGTCCTTCTGATTAGATATAAAAAGTATTTCACTCCGTTCACAGTGCGACGATGTTGTGGAAAGCAAAATTTGATGCTAAATTTCGATTATCCATAATTCGCATAGCACGAATAGAGTCTAAAAGAACTAAGATGGAAGCAGATGTAGCGCTTCAGACTTGACAATAATACTCCATACATAAACGAATATAGGCCTTAAAAATGTGGAGTAATTGATACGGAGTGAAATAATTTTTACATCTAATGAGGAGGCCGAGTTTTTTTGACACGTTTTTTGCCATCGCCATTATATGCAGTGCTCGGATGGTATCGGTTCCATCATGCAATCGGATCAACCATATCCTTTTCCCTGTTTTACACGTCAATGGGTTCATGCAAACAGTCAAACTGTTGAGACCACTCACTATCAAGGTGACAGAATGCAGAGGGTTTTCTTTGTGCATGCATCGTACAAATGGAATGCTTTGCCGGAATCAATAGTCTCGGGGGCGTTCAATCCACAAAAGTTTAAAAAAGCATTCATTAACACCTCAGAATGCAAGTTGTTGTGAGACCTAGGTCTTAATAGGTATCTATGTGTTGTTGTGATAAATATTGTAATTTTCTATAGCACAATGCTTTTTATTAAAAAAAAAAAAATTCTTTGGACCCCCTAAAACATTTTCCGTGTGAGCCCCTGGATGACAATGTTTTTTTAAATTTCCAAATTTGTTTGTAGCCGGATTGCTATGTTTATATACCCTTTTTGAATACAAATATTACATCGAAGATGGCGCACTTTAGTTTATATTTAAATATCTTAAATTTGTTTATAAATTTGTTGAACAAAGTATATATTATAAATAAATATATAATAAATTTTGTGTATTTGTTACAAAAACTGTCAAATTCGAATCTACTATTGTGCTAGACGTTTTGTATTTTCTGTTGGGTTGTATCGAAACACAGGAAATCCTAAAAATCTTTCACTGACCTTTTTCATGTTTCTCAAGGTCCTCGACTAGCATAATTGAGTCCCGTTCTGGCATTTACTATTACGGTTGAGATAGGTTTTGGGTCAACTCAAATAAAGTGTATCTTAATATGATTTAAATAGGGCAACCTTATGAAACGATTGGACTTTTTATAAAAACAAACGGGAATATATACAAATATTTAATAACAAATATTTTTAAAAAATAATTAAATTTAAATACAACAAAAACTAAGTAATTTAATACAAAAAAATCAAAAAATTATATAGATCAAATCAAAAGGCTTACATTAATAAGTGTATATCAACTTCTTGCCACATAAATTGATAGCATCTCCTTTTATTACTAGTAGCTCTAGAATTGTTGTGTTACATCAGGTTACATCAACTTTTTGTCTCGTAATATTTGAATTCATCTCCCTTTCTGCTATTGACTCTAATATTTTATCCATATTTCCTTTTGACATTTTTAAACTTATGCAAATAATTCTCAAAATACTTTTCAATATCATTGGATGGCGATTGATCATTGAATACCTTAAAACACTTATCACTCTTGAGTGGTAACTGATTTATTTATAACATGTTCAATTATAGCTTTGTTGAATTTGTGTTAATTAAAGCAACAAGTCATTTTAAAATAAATAATACAACGAATATCTTTTTGTGAGAATATTTCCATTTTGTTAATTTATTTATCTACTTATTTTCTCAATCCCCCAAAAAAAAAAAAATTACAAAAAGAAACTTCCACATTGCATTCTTATTCTTGATTTTAAATTTATCTAATAATATTAAATTACAAAAGTGGCCGCGATAACACTATATCTTTTCGATTTAATTTACATAATAATCTGTGTGATCAAAGAATTTGATCACTTATATCCAGATCGACTTTCCACCTATTATTTTTTAACGATTGCAATTTCCTTTTCATCTCAATATAAATTGTAAATCAACCATTTCCATATACCATCTCAATAAACAAGAAGAGAAAATATCTCTTCTACAGACACCAATTCCACTTTTTTAAAAAAAACATGAACTAACTTATTATAATATTATATCTAAATTTAATATTATAACGAGATTCTACATAACAAAAAATATTTTCTATAAATTTACAATTAACGGCGCAACAAAACCATTAACAAAAAAATTGGTTAATTTAAATGAAAATGGCTCAGATCAGGACGAAAAGGGTATACTCTAATAGGAAAACCATATACAATTTCATAATGAGCCAAATATAAAATGCCCTTTCATGGCTTACTCTATTACCCGGATTATCATTGGTCATGGTTGACCAAAAGCTAGTCGGGTAGGTGTCACAGAGCCCGAAAAATAAAAATGTGTTCGTATGGGTTGGGTTAGGTAAGCCTGTAAACGCTATAACTTAATTAACCGTTTTAGGAATCTTAATAACCAGAATCGCAACTCGGGTGAAGAACTAATTCGACGCAACGCTGTCAGTTCTAAAAAGCAACAAGGCAACTAGTTTTGAGGATGTAATATCTCAAATAATTCTATATTGTAATACTGTATACTCAAGATTGGCTGAACTCATTACACTTCCGTTTTAAAAAAATATGTTGTTTTAATAACTCTTAAAATCAAGCAAATACTGTCGTGTTAACAATAATTAAACGTAATTAAACGTGCTTTGTTTAGACGCTACCTAGTAATTAATCAAATACCTATTTTTGTTTATTTAGAACTATGTGCATATAAATAGAACAATGGAGCTCAAAACAATCAAAAACATACAACGAAATGTCACACTCGCCTAACTTACATCTAATCAGATTACTAAATCTTAATCTCTTTTTAATTATTTTTTTTTAACTTTAAATCCTCCAAACCCAAATTACAAAACCCAAAAATTATACAATCACAACTAATTCATTTAAATGCCTGTGCGGATTTTGTGATAACGCTTTTTATTACACTAATATTACGGTCCAAGGAAATACGAAAAAAAATTTTTGATTATCTAAAGACATAAAGAATTATGAGAAACAGTTTAAAAAGTGCTTAAAACCCCTATAACTTTTATTAATTTTAATTTCTTAAAACGAAAAAAAAATATTTCAATTTTCTTTAAAAGACGTAAATCAGAATTATTAAATATTTTATACAGTTTATACAAATTGTTATTTAGGAAAACGAGAAAAGGGAGTTATACAATTTAAGAAAGTTCTTGAATATTTTTACAAGGACTTAGTACGCATAGGAAACTTATAAATGAATAAAAGTAAATATATAAACGAAACAGTTACATTAGAATATCATTACTATGATGTCAAAGCAAGTTCAAATTCGACAACGATTATAACAAGTCTGATAAACATGCTTCTTTTTTCGAGCTAACCAATATTAATTCCAATCAGAAAAGCTAAGAATTTCGGCCAAGGCAATCAAACAAACTAAGAAAATATGAAGGGGCTGAAATCTCAAACTCTGAGATATCAAGACTTTGATCTGGGTTAAGGATTTTGATATAGTTTTTGGCAACATTGTTTTTAGTTTTGGGCAGCGATGTGCATCAAACATAAAACTCTTTGTTAAAGTAAATGTATTTTTTATCTCTGTTTAGAAATTCATTACAAAACTAACACGAAACATCAATACGTTGCCGGAAAATTATAACAGATTAACACAATTAACACAAATTAGTGAAAAGATGATACACCAAGCAAACTTCTCCATTCACCGTTTCGAGAAAATATTACAAAATCAAAAATGCATGTTTCTTTCAAAATCATAAATTTAAATTTTTGTCAAAATTCTAAAATTATTCCAAAAATTATTACAAAATCAAAAATTAAAACTATTTTCAAAAATTCTTAAAATATTGTAAAAATTATATAACAAAATCAAATATACAAACTTTTTCAAACTTCCAAAAATATTCCAAAAATTAGAATAAAATCAAATATTTAAACTTTTTCAAAATTCTAATAATATTCCAAAAATTCTTACAAAATCAAAAATTGAATTTTTTTTCAAAATTTACAAATTCAAACTTTTTCCAAAATTCTTAATATATTGCAAAAATTATAAAAATTGAAACTTTCTTCAAAATTCCAAAAATTATAATAAAATTAAAAATGTGAACGTTTTCAACGACTTTTGATATTGTTATAATTTTTGCAATATTTTTAGAATTACAAAATCAAAAATTGAAACTTTTGTCAAAATTCTAAAAATATATCTGTAGGTGGGAGGTAAACTACACCAAGTCCAATTTTTTCAAAATACGTTTTTTTATACTGTTAGAATCAGGATTTTGTTCTCTACCTAGAGGTTAATAGCACTGAGTCCTAACTAGTGTAGTTTTCGAGATAGAACAATTTTAAATAGTCCAAGTCCATAGTAAATAGTCCATTTTCAAACAGTTGTTTTGCTTTCCTGTAAAATTTTAAAAATGTGACTTGGTGTAGTTTACCTCTCACCTACAGATATATAAAATTCAAAAATCACAAATTCGAAAATTCTGTTTTTTTCAAAACTTAAAAATATTGCAAAAATTTTAACAAAACTAAAAACACAAACTTTCTATCAAAATTCCAAAAATATTCCCAAAATTATAATAAAAACAAAATTTAAACTTTTTCAAAATTCTAAACATGTTGCAAAATTCACAAATTCCAACTTTTTCCAAAATTTTAAACATATTCCAAAAATTATAACAAATTCAAAAATTTCCATGTCCAATTTCATGTTCAATTACATTTCATGTCATATAAATAATTAATTTTATTTTGTTCCAAAAATTTGGGTAAAAAAATAAATAAAAAACTTCTTTTGACACACGTGACAACATTTTTTTGACAAACCTATAATGCAATAATCTAGTTTTTGGTCTCACATACCAATCCCGACCATCAAGTTTTCTCCAAATTCAATGTTACTACTCATTATCACTTAAAATGAACGTTTTTTTAGCAAAATATATGCCAATTTCCTTGTTTTGACACACGACTTTTTTGACACTCTTCCAGTACAGTTATTGAACACATCGTCCTTTCAGACCAGTCCATTGAGTATCTTTCTAGAAACAAAAGGTTTTGAAATCCCGCCAGTGGTTTTCTAGATTACGTAGGTAATGACGGACGGCCGGCAGACAGACATACAATTTTGCTTTTTTAGAATCAGTAGGTCCTAAATCTCGAGAAATGCCAAAAAAATTTCTGGCTTGAAAATATAATATATTCATTAATTCATTAAGAATACAATATGTATATTTAAATTAATTCATTAATTAAAGCATTTTATATAAGTAAAAATAAGCATATAATAAGTATAATAAGCATATAGCTAATATAGCTAACTAATCGGTACCATCAGGCTTATTTTTAGACCACGCAAGTAGCATTGTTTTATTCCACATCATAGTACGTTCATAAAATGACATATATGTATTATATCTATGCCGCAGATCTTACTAATTCTCCATTTCCGTTTTCTCTTCGTACATATTTTTCCATCTCTTCCCAAGGAGTTATTTTCGCGCACCGATGTTAGTTTTTAGTCTCGAATGGTACAAATACTCTATGCCGGTACAGATAATAAACAAAATAGTTTTTGCTAATAATTTGCATGTATTCTAATTTCTAATTATGTTGTTAGAAATCGTTCCCGCTTTCGCAATGGTTGGCAATGTTAAATTGTTGATCTGTGACTTGAACTGAACGAAATACTACAAGTTTACTAGAACAAGTATTTCTGTTTGTTATAACTGTATTTTGTCTAAAAAAATATAAATCTCTGGATATAGGAAAATGAAGAATCTATACTTAAGAAGAAAATAAAACAATAAAACAAATTTCAATTTGATTTGACTTATTAGAAGTATTAACTTTTCCAAACCAAATTTTTCGAACTTATTTCTATTTTTATGGAAATTAAATTGTTCAACAATCAAAATAAACAGTAAAAATAAAATGTAATATGCCCATTTTTTAGTTAAAATATTCATGACAAAAATTGTTTTTAATAAAAAACAAATGAATTTTTTTTGTTCAAATTGTTTATTTTTCTGTCTAATACCTAAAAAATTGTCTCTTGAAATCTGCATATTAACAGTAACATATTATATAAGGGGTGTTTGAGAAGTAGATTGTTTTGAACGAATTTAGTTGAGAAGTAAACTATTGATTTGTTGTAATACGCTATTCACTTAAGAACTAAATCAACTTTGTAGTTGAACTCTTAGAAAAAGCCATCAGACTTAATTGAATTCTAACCGTAGATTCTTGGACATGAATAGTTGAGTGAAAATCGTTAAAAATTATTAATGATTTATGTATCTATTCATTATATCTATTCAATTACTACATGCGAATCTTAAAACTTCCACCCATGCCCATTACTGTTATTTGTGAAGTTTGAACTGGATCGAGGAACATGTAGAGATGGAGCAAACTGGGTATATGAAGGTAAGTCGTTTTTTTCTATTTAACATTTGTTTATCTCCTAAACCATGCGCAAGGGGGGGGGGGGGGGGGGATAGTAAGTTTATGAATTCTATTTCATTTTATTTAGTATAATATCTATTCTTTTCATATGTCAAATTGCTCTAAAATACACGGCAATAATACAAATTTTAGAACAACATTATAAAAAGTTTTTTTGATTTAAATAAAAAACAATAGTTAGGAACTACAGGTCAGTAGATATTTACTAAACCTTGATTAATACTTTACGATGTATTAAATTTAAACAAATAAGTAAAACTATAATATTAGATTATATTACTAGTGCGACGCGTTTTCCAAACAAGAGTGTAGTAATCACTCGCGTTTGGAAACGCAGTTCGCGCTAGTAAAACATAATAGTTTTTGTAACAAATGCACAAATATTTATTTAATTGTTGATTATATAATTTATTTAAAAATTTCTAAACAAATTTAAGATATTTGAATATAAACTAAAGTGCGCCATTTTCGTTGTAATATTTGTCCCAAAATTATAGGTAGAACTGCTAAAATTAAATTTGATTTAAAAAAATCGATCAAACATGTAAAATGTAACAAAATTTTGATTTAGTCAATGAAATAGTTTAAATAAATAATATTATAATATGTATAAATTTTATAAATATAAACATAGCAATCCGGCTACAAACCATTTCGAAATTCTTAAAACATAGTCATCCAAGTAAAGCTTTGTACTGAAAATGTCTTGACAGCTGGTTTGTTTTAGCAAACTCAAAATAATTGTTATATCTTGCAAGTCAGATTGTTTTGGGTTGTGTTTAAGTTGTTATTACTATACGTTAAGTTAGTTAAATTATAAATATTATTGCAATAGATAAATTATTGATTTCTACTTTTTTGAATGATATGTCATTGACATACAGCTTTATAACGATTTGAAGCTACAAATCTCATATGAAGAGCTTATCATTAAAATATACTGTCAACTCAAAATAGTACATTGCGATGCAAGAACGTAAAGCTAAGATTTTTGGACGGATGTGGAGCCGAAATTTGCACCCCATTAAGTCCAAAAATGGCTTACGTCCGTGCATCATATACTATTTTTTATTCGCCGCAAGCAAAATATTTTAAATTAAAATTATAAATTTGCATAAATTTTGAAATAAAAATATGTGGAATAAGTTACCTTTGACAAATTATTTGTTATTTTTTCCAAATTATTGTATAACTATGACAACAAATAATAACAAATTTTTTAATTGGGTTATGAAATTTTGAATTTAAGGGTTGCTTTGATAAAAATTTCTATTTTTTATAGAATTTAAACAAATACAAATGTTTTTTACTTTTTTGGACGTAGCTACAACAAAATATATGGTTAAAAAGTGACACTTTAAGGATGTAAATCACAGTAATAAAGTAACACTTTAGTACATAGGCGAATAAAAAATATTTTGTATGCTTGTTTTGATGGTTGACATATTTGCCTCGCATGCAACAGATATTTTCGCATGCGACAAATACTATTTCGAAGAATGAAAAATATTTTGTAGGTATATGTGCGAAATATTTATTTTTCGTTTATTTGATACTATAACAAAATTGGATATTTTTTGTGCATGTGTTACAAAACAAATTTATTTAGAGTTTCGATAAATTTGGTATTACTTTACTGGATTTTATATAAGTTTTGAGAGGGTGTAATAATTATGGAGAATGATTTGGTGGACATGAAGGCACGGGATATTAATGAAACTTTGGTAAGGGTTCCGGAAATCCAGGTTCCCTTTAAAATTAAAGGTCTGGATTCAATTCAAAATTGGTCCAAATGGCAAGGGATCTCTCGACAGCCGTTTATTTAAATCTTCAATAAATTCGTTTTAATATTTCAATATATTTGGTACAGTTCACAACAGTTTTGCATCCCAACATTTTTTATTTCCGCTAAATATATTTTTTCAAAATATTTATCCAAATTTATCAAAAAATTGGACTATCTTAATATAAATTATTGAAATACTGAAAAAAAACCTGAATCTATTTTGTGAAATTCGGATTGGGAATCTCTCATTTATGAAAAAAAAAATCATTTCAAAAAAAGTTAAAAAAACAAATCAATGTTGTGTACAAAAGAAAATAATTTAACACAAAAAATCATAAACAAAAATTATATAAAGTACTAGTTAGAAGTTAAATCATTAAGAAATGAAGCTCAGTATAATTATATATGACGATTCACTTCTAATCCAGGTAAATTGTTAGTATCTTCTTGTAATCGCACTAACAATCCAGTATGAAACAATAGCAGATAAACGACAGGATCTTCCATTTTGAACTTCGTCTCCTTCCTTTCCATATATTTATCCAAACAACATAATCAAAACTATCAGCCATTGCTTTTTCGGTAAATTCTTTTTCTCGTTAATGCACCAAAACAATTGTCAGCCAATTTTTCAATGCGTCTGGATTACTTATCAGCATTTCGTGTTGTTTGAATCACAACTTTCAAATATAAGAAAAGTTTAGTTTTTTCCGTAAACCAACAATACTAAAGATAAATTGCTTATTTAATTATTTTGTATTTTTAAAGGAACAGCACAAATTGAAACTATTTCAGTGATATTTGATAAAACAATTTGTTTACACTTATAAAAATTCAATTTTTATCTACATATTTCAAAGTTGAAAACTTTGATCTTATTGATTAAAAATTACATATTGATCCTTATTATTTGATTTAGTTTAACATTTAATTTTAATTTACATAATGACCACGATCGAACATGATCGAGCATAAATAGTAAGATTCTCTATCTCTTGTTTCTTTTTTTATTATACTTTTCATCGTACACAAATTAAAATTTCCCCATATCATCTCAATAATAAGTCTATTCAAACGAGGAAATATTCACTACAACTACAGACAACCATTCTACTTTTTATAAAATGCCGTATTATATCTACAGCCGTATTATATCTGAATATAATATTATGACTAAGCTTTACATAACGAAAATTCTTAATATTTATGTAGATAGAAACATGTATTATTAATTAACATTGAGTGACGCAATAAAGCAATTGACTGATAAAATGTTAAACATTGATTGATTAATCTGCAGTACACATAAATATTTTATGTTTGTTGAAATAGATTATTTTAATTTACAGGCCGGAACCAAAATAATTTAGCAAACTATTAAAGAATTTCTGTATATATGAATATTCTTGTTTTAGTAAATGTAAAGCTACAAAAAACATCAAAAATGTAAATTTTAGTTCGTGAAAAAGGTGCAGTTTAAAATTTAATAGTCAAAACTATCTCTCCACTACAAAAAAATGTGATATCCTGTGTCAAGCAGAAACGAGTGTATAACAAAATATTTCCAAATAATTAGGTGTTCTACATGATTCGAAATACTTACTTTGTCACTCGGATTAAAGATTAGAATAAAACCACTCTAGCTAACTAGGTATTAAAACAAAAGTTTCTAGTAAAAGTAAAAATACAAAATAATATTTATTTATTTATTTATATTCGAATGAAAATCTGGAATGCGATATTTATACGATTGACTGAATCGAGAGAAGTGCAGAACAATCACGAAACCTCAGTGAGAGCTAAGACTTATATTTATTGAGAAATATACAAAATGAAAATCTATAAAAGAAATGCAAGCTAATTTATTAGCTAGTATTTTATACTGCAGACTCTAGTTTGTAGATTAAGAACATGTTATTTGAAAATCATATTCATTAAAGTTATAATCTGTTAGTCCTGAGGTTTCGTGATGGTTCCGCACTTCTCTCCATTCAGTCAATCGTATAAATATCGCATTCCACATTTTCATTCGAATATAAATAAAAAAATAAATATTATTTTGTATTTTTACTTTTACTAGAAACTTTTGTTTTAATACCTAGCTAGTTAGAGTTGTTTTATTCTAATCTCTAATGCGAGTGACAAAGTAAGTATTTCGAATCATGTATAACACCTATTTATTTGGAAATATTTTGTTATACACTCGTTTCTGCTTGACACAGGATATCACTTCTTTTTGTAGTGGAGAGATAGTTTTGACTATTAAATTTTAAATTGCACCTTTTTCACGAACTAAAATTTACATTTTGGATGTTTTTTGTAGTTGATATCATGATTTTTTGTAGTAAATAACAAATTTTATGAGCTTGGATTATAATGAAATAAATAATAAAATTAATAATAGGTAATTATTTCATTTTGATATAAGCAATTTGAATTTTTGTCATCGATTTATTTGTATACCAACTTCAACGGTTGACTGAATTATTTCCAATTTTTCTGCATTTATAAAAACAACATACCCAATAATCCGCAAGATATATAATTTGGGTCAAAGATTTATCTAGTGGTGTGGGTTGGTTGGATGAACCTCGCATATTGCCACAAAACTTTTTGAGTAGTATACCCGAATTGATTAAGAATATGATGTAAAACCAAAATAAAAGTCGCCTCATCTATGCTATTTGGTCCATATTCTACAATAATTTGTGTATCGCCTTCAGATTAACTTTCGATATTAAACATGACTTAGAACTATAAAAAAATGTAAGAAACAGATTTAGTTTAAGTATAATTGCATTAATATTAATTTCATATTGCTTTAATATTAAGATTAATTTCATTGTAATTTCTCAGTATACAAATACTGAATTTATATTGTGCCACTTTTGTTTTATTAAACCGGAAACTAATTTTAATAAAACTATTTTTGAGTTAAAAATAATTTTCAGAGTATGTAAATACATATTTCAAAATAAGATTCAACAAACGTTTAACCACTTATTACGAAAATGAAAATTTTTGTTTGTTTGTATTTGAAAATCGACTGAAACTATGCAATTTGCTGTCCTATTCACTCATTCGCAGTAAAACAAATTTTAATAATGTTTTTATGGCAGCCTACACACCTAAACCTTAACACATTTCTTTATAAAAAATTTTCTTAGTTAAAACCGGTTACGCAGAATCTAAGTAAAATTTTAGAAAAAGTTATTGCAACCCTGGAAAAAAAATTATTTAGAACAAATTTGCTAGATAATATACCCCGCTCTTTTGTTGAAGGGACTAATGGTTGGCACATATTGCAAACCCGCGAAAAATTATTTGGGATAAATGCGCTAAATAATATTTTATGTTGGGGTCTAATAATCGGCATATTACGTTATAGCTTTTTAAACAAATTAAATTTAAACTGGATCCCGAAAAATTTATGGAAATATTCAGTCATTCGGAGTAAAAGAACAAATTACAATAATGTTTTTATAACAACCTACAAGCCTAAACCTTAAAACATTCCTTTTTAAAAAATTTATCTTAGCAAAGACCGTTTTATGCAGAATCCGAGGTAAATTTACATTTGATAATATTTTTGTAGACAAATCTTTATCAGCTAGTATCAGAATCAGCCTTTAAATTTATTTGTATTCTTTTGTCATAATATGCAGTAAAAGATCAAACTATGTATAATGTTTTTATTTTTAAAAAAAAGTATCTTAGCTATTTACATTTACATTTTAAATAAATTTACAATAGATGGCTTGAATGAAAAAATCACTTGAATGAATAAATTTCCGTCTGAATAAATATTCTTGTTGAAATTTCATTTTTCAATAATCGTTTTCGAAATTTTATGTTTTAATTAATTTTGTATACGGTTTATTGTACAAAATCTATTTAAAATTAAAATTTAAAGGTGAGTTTATGTTACAAAACTCGTCATAAGTTCATATATGTTAAACAACATTAGATCAAATAATTTTTTTGAGGTTATGTCTACTAGGTTCAGCGTAAATAAGCAAAAGGGGTAATCGCTATTTTTTTCACGAACAGCAATCTGCCGCATCGCATTGATTTATGTCTGTTGGGATACTACAGCTTTCTTTAACCAACTTATTTTGGTGAAAGTGTAGCGAAAGATCGAGATTTATATGAGAAGGAACTGATAAGCTTTTGAGCGATAATGAGCAAAGTAGTTGAGGTCTCCGGAGCATCTGTTTTGATAATCAGAACTACTTAAAATCTATAACAATATATTTACCCATTAGTGGAAGTATTTGATTGATATAAGCTTACCATACACCGAGAACATTTTGTTTTCAGACGTGTTGTGAAGCCAGCCTATGAACCAGCGTTGTCAATATCTCTTTTGTTGAAATGGAATTATGGCAAATACATTAAATATTTGAGCTGTAAGACGTTTGTCTATTTTTATGGAAATTTTGGTTACAATGGTTACAATGACAATTTGGGTTCGGTGATTATTTATTGAGTTGGTCCACAGTATAGTCATGCAATATCTCTAATCTCTGTAACAAAAAATTCTGTTAGCACTTTTGTGAATCTATTTTACTTGTAATTAAGCTTGTTTATTTATTTATTTATTTATTTATTTATTTAATTATACATAATAAATTACAAGTAGGGTACTCCTCTCAGAAGTTACAAACAACTGTAGGGCCCTTTCTAAGTATGTAATTTTTATTTAAAAAAAAAAAACAATTATTAACAATAAATAAATTTGATTAGGTATAAAAAAAAAAAAATTAAAATATATTATATTAAATTAATTAAAATAATAATTTATGTATTGTTTATTTATTATTTATGAAACATTTATTGTGTTGGGAATCGATTCAAAGGCTTTAATTCTTTCGCAGATTCGGGAGTCATGAAGTCATTAACATTCTCATCCCAAACGGTATCATCGTGTGTGGACATGTTAAACATTGTGAGAATGTTCTCACCGAAACTCTTCTAATCCTCAAATATTTCGTTCTTATTTAGAATTTGGCACTTGCTCTTGCGAGAGCTCTAGGGAACATTCTCACCAAAAAGGCTAGCATTCTCATAACACACATTGGAATTGGCAACCATATATCATCACATTTGCAGCAAATTTTGTAATCAAGTTATTTACTTTAAGTTATTAGGAAGTCCAATATTCTGAATTCCTCAACCTGACAACTCTAAACGGTTTGTATGGCTTCACAATTACTTATGTAGAGCCTAATGGTTAGTTTTTACATATATATCATGAAAATCAATTAGTTTATAATTTATATTATATTCATTTAAAAACCAAATATCAATTAAACAAGCCAAAAGCAATTACTTTTCATCTCGCCTTTATATAACAAAGAAAATGAGATATATATAAGATACTTATCCGTTTGGATCTTTGTTTTCACAAAATAAAACAATACCAAAACTAAAGAGATGTATAACAATGATATGCATTTAAAGTGACTTATCAACATTTAATGTTCGACATGTCGACTTGAAGCAACTAAAACAAATAGGAAAACAAAAGAAGAACAGAAAATGAGCAAATTTTCTGTCATATATTTTGGGGGTGAACGGATTGATTTTCTTTATTGCAGTTTAAAATACTCGAGTTATTTTATTTATGTTTTTAAGTGATATCAATGAATAAATTTAAATTTTAAATTTGATTATTTGATTTTGTCATACTTTTAAGGGTTAAAAACTTAAACCAATATTGTTAGATTAAGTGTCCTATAGGGTTGATTTTAAATTTAGCTTTGTTTCGATGTAGCGGTTGCAGCTCAACCAGTTTTAACAACATGTTTTAAACGATACTTAATGCTTATACAAACGATCATGGTATAATAAGTACTATTACTTCTCTAAAAATTTAAGTACTTCTTTATGGCAGAAAACAAACACAAGGAAAACACAAAACTATACTATGTATTTTTTAAGCTTGAATTGAAGTAATTTATGTATTCTAAATATTTTGCTGCATATCAAAGACTTCCCATTTATAAGTCCCTGTCTGCATTCTTTCCTGTAAGGAGAATTGTTGTCAAGTTTGTTGCGATGAATTCATTTATCCTGACGCTCTGGTATTCTGTTCACAAAAATGTTTTTGAATTTGTAGACAGCGTTCAAAGTCATTTCGTTATGAACGTTGGTAACAGATATGATATTACAAGAAGACGAGAAGTGAAGGGCGCGATAATTTTGTTTCAAAGGAAGTGCTTGACCTATGGGAGGCATCACTGATTTGTGGATGGATAAAACTAAAGAGTTTGGATAAATGGAAAGAGAAAGTTGAGTAGTAGGCGACGATCGTATGGAGGAGGATACTTCTTTATGTATTTTAGGGATGCCACATTGACTGTGGAAAGGCGAGACTTTGGATCGAATGCGGAACCAGGGTTAAAGGTCAATGTGGCTTAAACGAAAACGGGTGCCAACGAAGAGGTTTAAGATTTTGATGGCCAAGGAGATAAGATTGCTTGTATCTCATTTATTAGTTTGTAGTTTCTGAAAGGAGCGAGTTTGGTTTTCTTACTACGATTAACACTTCATAATTACACTAATATATGCCTTGTCAGTCTTGAAAATTATTATTTCGAAATAGGAGTAGCTATATTATGGAAGACGTGCTGGGCACGTGCTGGGCAGAACTAAGTTGATCTTAGTTATTTTCTCTTACTGGTCAGTTTTGGTTTACTTTTCAATGTAAAAAATTTAAAAAAATTTGAATTCATACATTTTTTTTCAAACCAAATTATTTCGCTCCGTTCATGGTTTAATTACATTGAACGTTGTCTACATCAGCTGGGACTACATCAAGATATTCACCAATATTGATTGAAATGTTTTAAAAAACAATTCAATAAATAATCGACTGCTTAGTTTTTGAGTTATTACATTACCTGCAAAAACGTGAGTCCTTTAATGTCCGTGAGTCCTTTAATTCCTGTCCTTTAACTTCAAACATTACAAAAGAAAAAATTTGATAAAAATCATGGTATAGGAAATGTTGTAAAGGGTGAATGAAAACTATAGCGATTGGCTCCTTATTCTAAATGTTATTTAGAGGTGGTTGAGAGTAGAAATATAAAAAAATTTTTTTGATCTTTTGCGAGTGGCGTCATAGGAAGCACAGTTTTTGACTTATTTTCAAAAAGGTGCATACTTTTTTCCTGTCCCCCTCCTCCTTCCTTAATTTTGAACATTACAGAATAAATATTTGATAAGATATGTTGCAAAGATTAAATGAAAACTATAGCGGTCGGTTTATCATTTGAAATGTTATTAGAGGGTTGAAAATGGAAATTTAAAAAAAAATTATTTTGTCCTTTTTTCCAGTACTAAACAATTTTTCAGGCTACAATTTTCAAAGGCTTTTTGATTTATTTATCAAATGTGTTTTTGGGAAGATATTCTCGTAGAATATTATATACTCGGAATCCTCGTCGAGCTAATTATATTCGCACTTGACCAACTTTTTGATTTATAATCCTCAAATGTTTGGAATTTAAAAGACGAGCATGTTTTGCGTATATTAAATTTAATAATAATCGTAAATATAATTGAATTATTTTCTAGCTATTCATTTCTACAGCTTTGAGGCCATTTTCAAGATATATTCTTAGCTCAAATTTATTATAATCTTAAATGAATTGGGTTAACTTCATTGCATACATAAATATTATATTCACATATTTGAAAGTTTTAAATAAATAAATTAAAAAAATATGAAAAAATGAGTTATTATTATGCATCTTTCGTAGTTGGATATATAGGCGTTCAAAATATCTTGTAATGAGCAAGTCAGTGACTTGCATTACTGGAAGTGTGTAGATTATTTAGAATCGTAAATCTGCATCATTTATGACAAACGACTTAGTTTGTTTTACATATACTATACAATATCACACGAGGAATAAAGGAATAAAGTGTTGTTATGTTAAGGAACAAAAGAATTCTGGTTTTCATTGCACCTTTTGGACTTAAGATAAAGGAAATCACCAATATTACATAGCTATAATACAAGTATGTACTTATAATCAAAGTGACTGCAAAAGCAACGCCATTTTATTTTATTTTATGGCGCAGCAAAGTAGCATTTGTTATTTTGTTATTTTTTCGAACAAATTGTATAACTATGACAACAAAAAATAAGAAATTGATTCTGATTGGATTATGAAATTTTGAATGATTGTATGTAACTATGACAACAAACATAACAAATAGTTTAATTGGATAATGAAATTTGGAATTGGAGCTTGCTTTGATAAAAAATTTTATTTATACAAATTTTAAATGTTTTTTATTTTTTGGGCGTAATTATGACGAAACTAAATCTATTTATAAATTTTTGATGTATTATAATTTCATATTTATAAAAAGAATAAACGTTTGCCGAAAAAAAAGTGTATTTGATTCGGAGCTAAAGTGACTTTTGTGTACCCTCTATAATTGTCGGCTTCCCTACGGTCGGTCGTCGAACTAGATTCAACACAAAAAGTAGCACTTTAGCTCCTAATTAAATAATGTCTTTTAACACTAAATTATTCAAACTCATCAAGTCCAATTTTTTTCTACGTGTATTATGAATTTTTTATTTCGAAATTGAAGTATGTATATTTGAAATTGGTTGAATTTTGTGTTTAAAATGGAGAAATCAATTTGTTTTATTTGTAAGTTTATTTTATGTTTGATCTACGGGTGCGACAATCCTGCGTACAGTAGTCCCTGCTATGGAAATACGAGCTAACGTGAGGTATCACATACCACTGGCAATAGCAGTGCGATATCACTAGCCAAGGTGATATCTTAGGCCTGCTGGCGGATGAACTCTATACAGTCAACGGTAGTGCCCTTAATCTTAGCATGGATTATTTCTTGAAGATGCCACGTTATTGCTGACTCGAGCCTTCATATAACTGTATATATGGGCTTTAATAATTGAGGAAGGAAGTGCGTCGCATGATCAAGGAATGTGTCACTATCTGGATTATTGGCAACCACATTTTATTTATTTATTTATTTATTTATTTATTTATTATTATTTACATAAATGTAAGTTTACACTTTTGAATATATATGTGTCAATATCAATTAAATTAGTAATGGGTTGACACTGTATATTATAGTTAAATTTTTAAATTTATAAAGTGAATGTTAAGTACTGGTAATAGACTATAACTAAAACTAAATAGTTCGTTTACAGTATAGTTATATTAGTAACTATAAATAAATATCATTTAAATTATAGGACAGAAGAATGGACGAAACTTTTCACACATAATCGAAGTGCCTGAAATATTTTAGTTTATTTTATTTTTATTTTTTCTATCTTATCATGAAATATTGGCCTATGTCATATTTTATATGTGATAGGATTTATTGTTTAGTTATTTCTTCTATAAAAACAATATAAAAAAAACAAAAAATCAGATTTACGTCCAGCAATACCTTAGAACGCATGTTGTTATGGGGCCTTGGTCTTAAAGGGTTTTTTGTTGTTGTGACACATTTTGTGATGCCTACGAAAAATTCGCCATATTGGCTGCCGCAATTAGATTTTTTTTTTTTTTTTTTTATTGGAGGCCTTGAGACTTACAGTTCAAGTAGCACTGCGACCTGAAGGTCTATTGTGCTTACCCTGATTTTGTTACTAGTCAGTCGTCGTCTGTGCCGTTACTGGTTGTATTCTGTCATCCAAGTTGAGACTTTTAATAAAATTAATTAGCTCAATTGGAGTGACGTTTTGTGGTAATGGAAGTGTTAGTCTTCTATGACCAAGTTGGTTGTATCTGTGCCCAGAGAGTTCAGGACAGCTGCAGATGACGTGTTCCATCGTTTCCGCATCCGAGTAGCAGAATCTGCTCCTGTCGGAAACAACAAGGCCTATTTTGTTAAGATGGTGGTTTAAAGGACCATGTCCAGTAACGCACCACGTTAAAATTCTTAGAGACTCTCTGTTTAAGTCGATTGTTTTTAAGGGTGAAACAGGGAGGTTACCTAGAAACTTCTTGGAGTGTACTAGTCCCTCTCTGTTTTTCCATAATTTAGCATTTTGTTCTTGTTCAATTGTTTGGATTGTGCTTTTGAGCGAACTCTTGGCCATTCCAAAGCATGGTTCCGGTCCAACAAATTTTTTATTGGCACCTTGCTTTGCTAAAGCGTCAGCGATAGCATTTCCTTGTATTCCTGTGTGGCTAGGTGCCCACACAAGTGTTACTGTGTTATTGCACGAGATTTTTAATAGATGTTGGTAGCATTCCCATACCAGTTTTGAATCAAAGCGCGTAGATTTTAGTGCCAAGAGTGCTGCTTGGCTGTCAGAGATAATATATATTTCAATATTTTGGTATTTTCTTTCAGTGCATAGCAAAGCGCAACTGCTAATGGCAAAAATTTCGGCTTGAAATATGGTTGTTGTGGTGCCTAAAGCAACCGTTTGTTTTGTTCTAGGACCAAACACTCCTGCTCCCGTGCCCATGTTGGTTCGAGAACCATCTGTGTACCAGATGCTGGCGTTATGTGGCAGTGACCGTATGTAGTTTTTAATAAGATCTCTGGCCAATATCTTAACATCAAAGTGCCTATCTAAATCTATTGTTTTTGGCATACAATCCGAAATATGGTATGTATGCAGTTCAGCTTGTAATTCAGAAAGGATTTTAAGGTGTCCAGTTAGATTGCCCGGCTTAAACCCTTCTGCGAGCTGCAGTCTATGAACGCTCAACACCGCTACAGATTTAACATGTAGGTGCAATGGAGAAAGCTTTAGAAGAATCTCCATTGCTGACGTTGGCGTGGTTTTGAAAGCACCTGTGGCACTAAGACACACAAGCCTTTGTATTTTTGTAAACATATTTTGAGCAGTTATTTGGCGCGTTTTAGGCCACCAAACTAAAGCTGCATATGTTAGAATTGGTTTTATAATACTTTGGTGCAACCAAAGTATCATTTTTGGGCTAAGACCCCATGTTTTCCCAAACAGGTTTCTGCATGTGAAGAAAACTTTGTTTGCCTTATCAGAGATATATTTCAGGTGTGGGTTCCAAGTTAGTTTGCTATCCAGGATCACACCTAAATATCTAACCTCTTTTGATGTTTGTATTGGATCGCCGTTTAGAACAGTAGAAACGAAATTGAAGTTTCTCCTGTTTGTGAAAACT
Organism: Diogma glabrata; assembly: GCA_963693315.1. Lineage (NCBI taxonomy): Eukaryota > Metazoa > Arthropoda > Insecta > Diptera > Cylindrotomidae > Diogma > Diogma glabrata. Next base: position 107,393,798 of record OY856186.1, on the reverse strand, counting down.
ACAATGCTTGTTTTTTGTGGGTTGATCGACAGTCCTAATCTGTTGCACCACTTTGATACAATATTAAGAGCTGTCTGGGTTCGACCAGCGACATTGGAGTCATGTTTCCCTCTAACCATGACTGCCAAGTCGTCGGCATAGACTACAGTGTTGAAGCCGGAATCATTTAGCTTAGTGAGGAGATCATCAGCCACCATTAGCCAAAGCAGCGAAGAGAGCACGCCCCCTTGCGGGCAGCCTCTAGATGCAGTAACAGTCACCGAATAATCACCTAGCGTAGCCGTTATCTTCCGACTCTGTAGCATCTTGATAATCCACGCAATGATAAGCGGGTTTATATTTTTCTTTGTGGCCATTTCAATGATAGCATTGAAGTGGACATTGTCAAAGGCTCCTTGTATGTCCATAAATGTACAAACAAGTGCCTCCTTATAGTTTAGGGTGCTCTCAATTTCTTTCACCAAAATGGCAACGCCGTTTCAGAAGATTTCCCAGTCTGATAGGCGTGCTGGCTAGAGTTGAGAGGGTTTTGTTTTAGACATACATGACGGATGTGATAATCCAACATCTTTTCCGTGTTTTTAATAGAAAAGATGTAAGACTTATGGGTCTGTATGATTTGGCTTCATTTGGTTTTTTTCCTGGCTTAGGTATAAAAAACAACTCTGGTTTCTCGCCATATCTGAGGAATGTAAGCAAGGCGAAAGCTTGCTTTGAACAAACGCATGAGGTATGGAAGAATGATTGTTAGACCCTTTTGCAGAACACCGGAAAAATTCCATCACCTCCTGGAGATTTATACGGACCGAAGGATTCTATAGCCCATCTCGCTTTGTTGGGGGTGAAAATTGTGTTGGTTAAATGATCTGCATTACTTTTAGTTGCAGGATCTAGAAGACGTACGTCTTTGTTGGCATTATCTTCCGTGCTCCATTTTATTGAGCCCGGAAAGTGGGTTTGAAGTAAAGTATCTAGTGTCTCAATACAGCTGGTGGTATACGTACCACTTGGTTTGCAGATTGAGCCTAGAGGGTTTGTGTGATCAGACGACATCAATGTTTGGAGTCGAGCTGCAGCAGGCAGATTATCTATCGTATTGCAGAGCTCTTTCCAGCTATTTATTTTTGATTGTCTGAGTTCTTTATTATAATTGGTTAGAGCTACTCGGTACTCTGTCCAATTATTTGTTGTTTTTGCTCTGTTAAATAGCTTGCGAACTTTATTCCTTTTCCTCTCCAAGTTACCATTCCACCAAGGTACATCTCTGCATCTTTTGGATTGAGTTATTGGAGTATTAAGGTTGTATGCTTCAGTGATTAATTTCTTGTAAATTATTTGCTGCAGAGTCAAGCTCAAATGTAGAGTTGATACTGCTGCAACTATTTACATTATCATGAAGATATGTTCGCGGATATAATCGCGGTTCGCGGTCTTTCCACATCTGAGAAATAGATCAGTTTTGTATTTTTGTTTGACGATAGACCTTTTATTCTTTTGCTGTCTGCCCACGACTCCTGTATAAATGCAAGATCGTGAGCATCCTGTTCAATTAACCGGTTCAAATTAACTGAGGCCATTTCTGATCTGTGCAGATTAATCTGAACGCAACTTAATTTAGGTACTAGAGATTTTTGTCTATATCGTACAGGTCTTCTGTCTGACTTAGAGTAAGCTGGTGAATCAGACATTACCATAGAGTCAGACATGGTGTGTGTACTATCCGAATTAGGATAAGCTGATAAATCAGGCATGATCCTAGAGTCAGACATGGCATGTGTGCTGTCTGGTTTAGAATAAGCTGATAAATCAGGCATGATCCTAGAGTAGGACATGGTGCACAGTTTTGTTGTTGGTTTATGTGATGCGTTTGGAGAAGCATCGCTCTCATCTAAAACTTTATAGTTTTCCATACAATATTTATGGAGAAAGTAGGGAGGTACATTGGTCAGCCACAACAGAGCCCTGTGCTGTGGTAAGGCTATTGAAACTGGAGGGCGCCCGGTATCCAGAGTTCCGTACTAATAATCAAGCACCCCTTGACCATGCTAAGCTTTCGGCGTACGTGTCTCACCTTAGCTTTGGGTTTTGGACTTGATCTTGGCTTCGATTCTCACCGAGGACCTAACGGCATGGGTGACCCTACCGTTGTAGCTCCTAAGATCACTGAGTCTACTGAGCCCCATCACTGCGTCAAAGTGCCAAGTCCATTAGATGGGGCGCAATTAGATTGGAACAACGGCATTTCGATTGGAAATAGAACATGTTTTTTCAGTGTATTCAGTGATTTCTTCTATTATAAAACTATTTGTAATTTTCGACCGGACAGTTTTTGACCTCTTTTCTCCGAAATTATTTTCTTGTAACTCTCCTCCCCTTGTTCATCTTCGAACATTCTAAAACAAAACTGTGAAAAAATTTACGGTTATAGGAAGTCTTGTAAAGATTGAACGGAAATTATGATGGTCGGCTTATCTTTTACAACGTAAATAAATAAAATAAATATTTTCCAAGCCCCCTCTAAATGAGGGGGCTTAGAAAAGAAAGGATATACATTTTGAACAAAAGTTATTTTTTTTTTACTATGATGATTGTGGTATTGTATGAAATTTATTTATATTCTTTAAATTTTTTTATAATTTTCAAAAGCACAGTTACTTCGGTTTTGAAAAAACCTAAGTATTGTATTCATGAGCCAACAGTTAAATTCTTACCACCACTTGTTTGGCATTTCTCGACGTTATAGGACCTACTGATTCTAAAAAATGATTCAGATTTCTAAAAACAGATTCTAAAAACAAATGTATGTCTGTATGTATGTCTGTCTGCTGGCCCAGCCGGCCGGCCGTCCATCCATCCGTCACAACCGACGAAATCTAGAAAACGGCTGGACGGATTTCATTTATTGCAGTATAAGTTTGTCAAAAAAATGCTGTCGAGTGTGTCAAAAAAAGGATTTTCATTTATTTTTTAAGCCAATTTTTTGGAAAAAAAAATTAATATTTGTAACTATGTATATGAAATGTAATGAGCATCAAATTGGACATAGAAATTTTTGAATTTGTTATAGTTTTTGAAATATTTTTGGAATTCTGAAAAAAGTTTATATTTTAGGTAGATTTCATATTAAAATCTACCTATTGCAATGTCCGTCATCTCGGAATTTCGGAAAAAGTTTTGATGCCAAACGACTATATATGTAAAGCGGAGACGGAAAAACAAAAAAAAAAAAATTATATATATATATATATATATATATATATATATATATATATATATATATATATATATATATATATATATATATATATATATATATATATATATATATATATATATATATATATATATATATATATATATATATATATATATATATATATATATATATATATATATATATATATATATATATATATATATATCTTATATATATAAAAATCACGTGTCACGATGTTTGTCCGCGATAAACTCCGCAACAACCTAACCAATCTTAATAAAATTGTGTTCAGTGTGTGTATAATGGTCCAACTTGAGAGATAGGATAATTTTTATTTTGATTAAACGCCTAAATATTTTTTAATTACGAATTAAATGTTAAATATGGATAGTTCATAAGCAAACTTTCAGATGGCGGCGTAAATTAATTAATTTACTGTCAAACCTGCTTTATCGACTTTTCAATCATCCATGTAGGGCCCATATAGACTATCATATGTTATTGAGCGATTATTTTGTTCCGGTATTTGCTGCAATGGCACTGCAAAAGGGGGAAAAGAAACGAAATTCAATAAAATTTATATGGGATTTCATACAAAACACAACTTGAATAATTTTAAAAATTATCTATGAAATTTCTCATTTTGCTACAATTAAATAATTTAAATTTCTTTTGGCGCTGCAAAAGGGGGAAAAGAGAATAAATTCAATAAAATTTATATGGGATTTCATTCAAAACACAACTTGAATAATTTTAAAAATTATCTATGAAATTTCTCATTTTACTACAATTAAATAATTTAAGTTTCTTTATGTACTATTACTGACAATTACTGACAATATTGAGCATCTTATCTTATATATATAAGAATCACGTGTCACGATGTTTGTCCGCGATGAACTCCGCAACAATGTAACCAATCTTAGTGAAATTTTGTACAATGTGTGTATGATGGTCCAGCTTGAGAGATAGGATAGTTATTATCTTGATTAAATCCCTAGATATTTTTTAATGGCGAATTAAATGTTAAATATGAATGGTTTATATGGCAATTTTCAGATGGCAGCGTAAATCAATTTATTCAATTGATAGTAAACTTGAACTTCGTGTAAGGCCATTATTAGACTATCAAATATGTTTTAGTAAAGAAAGTTTTGTTTTATTTGATAATAAACGAAAAGCATATTATGCTAAGTCAAATACGTTACCAAAGGTTATTGATAATTTTTTGCACGATCAGACGATTTTGCATGTTCGCTGATTCATAAATAAACATAGTAAGTTTCGTTTACAAATCACTGGTCGGTAAGTAATTACTTACCGATCATGCAGCCGGTAAGTAATTACTTACCAGTAAAGGAGACCTCAGGGTGTGAATAAAAACGATTATTAGTTAAATAATTGTGTACGTCTATTCACTAGCTTCAAATTTAAATAACATTCATTTAAAAATATTGCAGTTAAAAGATTTAAAAACAGCAATTAATTTTGAAAATATATTCGATGGAATTTAGTTTTGCAACAAAAAAACCTATAGTATTATGATGAAACGCAAAGCTTACTGTTTTGAAATGACATTTTAAGAAATTTTCTTTAAAACATTCAAACTTGAATTTAGTGAATGAATTTTATTATTTAAATAGTTTTAATTTTTATTAATCGTGCAAAATATGTAATAAGCATTTTGAGCATTAACAGTATTACCGATTTCGGATATATTAGAGATCTCGACTTCGTCTCGATCTCAAAACATATATCCTCAATCGGTAACACACTCTTACTGCCCTTAATACTTAAATAACTATTGTGGAGGTTATATATTAATTATAGAAGTGTTAAAAAGTATCGGAATTCGGAACCTGTAAAAAATTTGTTGTATTGGTTTTTATAAAGTTGGAATAAATATAAGAGTAAAAATTAAAGAAAACAATAATTTAAATTTATTTATTTATTATTTTAAATTTTTCATTGATCTTCTATGTTAATTTACAAAAATCAATATCAAATTGAATAATACTCTTATTTGTATTGCTAATTAAAATATAACGATTAGAGGTAAACAAAATTGTCATCAAAACTGGATGAAAAACTAGGTAGCGAAGTCTATTTTTTTACAACGTTTGCACTCTCAAATTTCATGTCATATTTTTTTTATTAACCAATATATTTGATAGTGTGATATACGCCTCATAAATTTGGGTTATCCAATAGATGATGTTGTATTTGTATTTAGAACGTTTATTTTAACGTCGAAGTTTATGCAAATACACTATGATTTGCTTTTTCAAATTGTCGTGTATTATTTTTTGATTGGTGATTGGTGATAAATATTTTATTTGGTTTTTTGTTTAAATATCGGTTTATGATTTTTAAATTTTTGATCTATGGGAGTGACAACCCAGCGTACTTAGATTCCTGCTATTTGTATATGAGTTAGCTTCAGTTATCGTAAACCACTGGCAATAGTAGTGAGATATCACTAGCCAAAGTGATATTTTAGGGATGTTGGCGGATGAACTTTTTTCAATCAACGATAGCACCCTTAGTCTTAGTTATAGAATATTCTTTGATGACGACACGCTATTTCTTTTAAAATAAAATGTGTTAGGTAGTACGAATTACAATGTGAGTAACAACAACTCATGACAACCTTTGAAGAATAAAGTCCACAACAACATGCTTTTTAAGGTGTTGATGGACGCAAATTTTTTATTTTTTTACATTTTTTTAAAAAAATGAACTTTTTCTTTTACTTGGATAAATGAGCTTCCATATAACTATTAAATGTGCCGGGTTTAATCCTTCAGCAAAACCATGTTTACATGATCTTGGTATATGCTTCTAGCACTAGCAATTGGCGTCCATCATCTTAAAAAACATGATGGTGTGGAACCTAGGTCTTAAAGGATTTTATGTGTTGTGGTGAGACATATTGTAATTCCAACTACACAACAAATTTTATTAAAAAAATATTTCAAATATTTTGAAATAGCACAAATGTTTTTAAAAATTTTTGGTGAAAAAGATGATGAACAAAGTCATTGAAGCTACAATCAATTTTGAATGGAAAATTCAAAGAGGGAGATGTACTGTTGCTACGCATTTCAATGATCCCAACAGATATGGCATTTGAATTCAAACGTTTAGTTTCCAGTGCGACTCGCTTTTGCAATGACTGTCAACAAAGAACAAGGAAAATTGCTGCAAGGATGTGGTAGATTTGGAGAATCCGTACTTTTCACATCTGGACAACTGTATGTGGTGGTCAGCTAACGTCGGAATACCTTCTGATTTGATCATGTACGCATCTAGACGGAAAAACGCAAAATATAATGTGTGCCCACAAGCACGAGCAAAGAAATAGAATTAAAACGACATTTTGAAATTTTTTCCTTATTAAAATAAATAATTGTTGCAATAAAAATGATACAATGTAAATTGGATGTTTGGTACGTTTAGTGTGACTAAAACAATTGGAAAAACAACAACAATTGTATTAAATTTTTCGTTGTTTCAAATGCTTCAGTCAAATCGAACACGGCTGTTATCAGAACGAGTTTTCTTGAATTTCCTTTCTTATGAGATACCGACAATATGCGACAGGTATAATGTTAAATCACCAAAAGTTTTACACTATTTGGTGTAAAATAAATAAAGTTTTGAGAGATTTTTAGGCTGATTAAGCTTAAAGTAATTATTTTAATTCACATGAATTTTGCAATTTTAAAGCATTTTTTATTTTCGCTCAGAAAAACTTCTTTATACAGTTTTTATGTGTTTCGTGTCGGGAACAAATACAATTTACAATAGTATAATCACAGATGAAGAATTCAATTTAAATAAATATGAGATAATGGAGTTTCAATTTAGAAATTATCTGAACATGAAAATTAAAATATGTTTTATTGTTGTTTCATCAATTGTGGCTGCGGCTGTATGATGGCTTTGAAGTTTGAAATATGATGTCTCGGATGAGTGTGAGTTCAATCCCGACAATAATTACTTATTAGCGGGAATAATAGTTTCAATAATTACTTTGAGCAATAATTGCTCACAAAATCGCCCAAAAATTAATATTCCATTAATGTTGTCTATATATGGAACATATATGCCAATATATTGACCGTGTGTAAGATATTAGTTTCGCATTGATTTGCAACAATCAATAATGACTTTAAAATGACTTAGGATGTTGACTAAATAGAAATATTTCTCACCCTATGAATTCACATCCTATGAATTCTAATACAAAAACATCCAAATAATTTTGATTTTTTTGGCATCACTTCTTCTATTCCTTTTTTGCATCACTTCTTCTATACCTTCATCGAATATATTGTAACTATTCTTACTGCCCTTGCTGACCATAAAATGTTATAACGATCAAAATTGTTTGCTACGTTTTTAGTAACCTACCACAGGTAAAGAAAGCGTATATTAAACCGCATGAGCACTGTGAAAATTTGAGAATCCATTTTTGTTCCGTATGTTCTAATGTTGTATATAGAGACACACCTGAAAACTTATTTGATCGCGTATTTTTTTATATATCCTTTGTTGTATACATAATACTATTTTTTTATATTTTACTGATCAACTAGAGTGCTGATCCTTTTACATTCATATTTTCAAAAAATAGATCATTTCTCATTACGACTCTTTGAAATTATTGCTACTACGTCAACAAAATGTATACACACAAACTTTATTTATAGGCGTAGCAAAGCACGCCGGGTCCCGCTAGTGTATATATATATATATATATATATATATATATATATATAAATATATATATATATATATATATATATATATATATATATATATATATATATATATATATATATATATATATATATATATATATATATATATATATATATATATATAAGGATATGAGGTATAACGGAATTTAGCGGCACTCTCACGGTCGCATTTTTCGACCTAGACCAAAAATATTTTCTGAGCGTGTTGCGGCAAACAATTTCTTGGATAAATTCGACAACTGGCCATATCCGGGTACAGGTTAGGAGTCTAGAGCCTTAAAACTGTCAAAAACAAAGCGTTATAACGGCCGTTTGGGGCAAAATATGTAAATAAAATTTATAAATATTAATTATTTGAACATATTTCTATCATTTTTTAAAAAGCCAGATATCTACAATAAAAGGTTCTTGAGCTATCTGCAATAAACTGTGTGAAGTACAACGGCATTTAGTGGCACTTTCACGGTCGCATTTTTTCACTTACGCTAAAAATATTTTGTGGGTATGTTGCGGCAAACAGTCTTCTGAATATGTTTGACAATTGGCCATATCGGGGTACAGGTTAAGTGCCTAGAGCCCAAAAACTGTATAAAATAATGTTTATTTTTAAAGTTTGTTTAATACCTCTGTTTTTAATTAGTGTTATAAGAAACAGTAATATGATAAATGCGATTCTAATTGCACACATAACTGTCTGACCCCGAAATCTACCTATTTCTAGCGGATATACCTGCCGCTCGGACTTTTTTGATTTTGTAATAATTTTTGCAATATTTTTAGAATTTTGGAAAAAGTTTTAATTTTTGATTTTGTTATATTTTTTGCAATATTTTTAGAATTTTGAAAAAAATTACAATTTGTGAATTTTATATATATATTTTTAGAATCTAGGAAAAAACTTTTTGGTGCCTAAGGCTTTTATACTCGCAGATGGATTCGCAGAGAATCTAGAAAAAACTTTTTGGAGCCTAAGGCTTTTTTATTCGCAGATAGATTCATTTAAAATTTTCACTGCTAACTGATATTAGTGTAACTTAGATTTTAAAGATTTTTCACACAAATCGGATCATAAATAAAAAAGTTATAAACGAATTAAAATGTATTTTTGAATTTAACGGCCCCCGCTATACAATATGAAACGGAATTGCCCAAGTCTTTTCTTTGTTTTTTTATTATTATTATTTAGTATTTTATATTTTCTTTTCAAATTTCAATTTAGTTTATGCATTGATTTTTCTTTGTATTATTGTATTATTATTATTCTTTGTTTTTTTATTGTTATTATTTTTCTTTGATTTAATTATTATTTTTCTTTGTTTTTAAATATTTTTTATTGATTAGAAATTAAAGAAACAATTCATAAAATTGATTTGTTCTTATCAATTTGTCAAGCAATTGAAAACGAAAATAAACGAAAAAAAAATTTGGGGATTTTTACACTAAATTTTATTTCGTTTATTTTCGTTTTCGAATTGATTGACAAATTGATTGTAGGTCTGTAGCCTGCTATAGAGAAATATTTCATAATAGCCGTGTTCGATTTTTCTGTTTTTTCTTTATAAATGAATGCTGTCATGAATGATGTTAATGGTGAAATGAATGTTGTGAATGAAGAAATGAATTGAACGTGGTATTTATCATTTTAAAATTCATAATATTTTTAATCAGCACCAGTACGCTTTAATTCCTGCCTGATGTGTTTGTTAAATGTGTCAGATGAAGATAGAATTGATGGAAATGAAATGATTAATAAATTTGTATGTTCTGAAATCTCTGATCCCATTCTTTTTCCTAAATTACATGAATATGTGAAACGTCATATGATGCATGGACCATGTGGTGCTATAAATCCCAATTCTGTTTGTATGAGAGATGGTAAATGTAGTAAGAATTTTCCAAAACCTTTTTCTGAAAATACTAAAGAATCTGTGAATGGTTATCCTTTGTATCGTCGACGTGATAATGGTATGAGAGTTGATGTACGTGGTGCATCTTTTGATAATAGATACTAGGGGGGCCCGGCGTGCTTCGCTACGCTTATAAATAAAGTTTTTGCGTAGACATTTTGTGGGGTGGGCCTGGTGAGCATGGTGGCATTTGCTACATGCTAGCATTTCTCACGAAAAGTACGATCATTAGTACGACAATATTTTAATGGTTGACACCCTTGACACCTTGACACTCTTGACACCCTTGACACCCTTGACAACCTTGATGCCCTTGACAACCTTGACACCCTTGACACCCTTGACACCCTTGACACTCTTGACACCCTTGACATCCTTGACACCCTTGACACCCTTGACACCCTTGACAACCTTGACACCCTTGACACCCTTGACACACTTGACAACCTTGACAACCTTGACAACCTTGACACCCTTGACACCCTTGACCCTTGACACCCTTGACACCCTGAAAAATAAAATTTTATTACAATTCCTTCACTAATTTTTTTATTTTCTATTGATTAGAAATTAAAGAAACAATTTCCCAAATTTCCCGTATTTCCCAAGTTTTCCAAATTTCCCAAACTTAAAAAAATAGAATTTTTTTTATTACAACCATTCCTTCACTAATTAATCGAAAGGAACTTCGTTCCATCCGGGTGTCCCTTGACACCTCTTTACTTTTTCTTATGCGTGTGGAAATGAAATGATTAATAAATACTAGGAGAGCCCGGCGTGCTTCGCTACGCTTATAAATAAAGTTTTTGCGTAGACATTTTGTTAACGTAGAAGCAATGATTTCAAAAAGTGGTAATGAGATATGCTAGCATATAATTTTTAATTTTTCTTTTTAAATATATGAATGAAAAATAATCAGGACTCTAGCTGATCAGTTCGGATATATGAAAAATTAGCGATCAAATAAGTTAGAGATCAAATAAGCTTACTTGGATACTTATTTGATCGCTAATTTTTCATATATCCGAGCTGATCAGCTAGAGTTCTGATTATTTTTCATTCATATATTTAAAAAGAAAAATTAAAAATTATATGCTAGCATATCTCATTACCACTTTTTGAAATCATTGCTTCTACGTTTCTACGTTAACAAAATGTCTACGCAAAAACTTTATTTATAAGCGTAGCAAAGCATGCCGGGCCCTCCTAGTTTTGAAAAAAAGTTTCAATTTTTGATATTGTTATAATTTTTGCAATATTTTTAGAATTTTGGAAAAAGTTTGAATTTTTGGAATATTATTAGAATATAGAAAAAGTTTAAATATTTGATTTTGTTATTTGATTTTGTTATTTTTGGTATATTTTTGGAATTTTGAAAAAAAAGTTTCAATTTTTGATTTTGTTATAATTTTTGCAATTTTTTTAGAATTTTTGAAAAAGTTTAATCGTTGATTTTGTAATATATTCTCGAAACGCTAAATGGAGAGGTTTTTCAGTAGTTTGCTGATTGTATCATCTTTTCACTAAATTATGATAATTTATGATCTGTTATGATTTTCCGGCAACGTATTGATGTTGCGTGTTAGTTTTGTAATAAATTTCGAAACGGAGATAAAAAAATGAACAGAGATAAAAACATGTACTTTAACAAAGAGTTATGTTTGATATACATCACCAAAAACAATGTCCTCATAAAAGTTTTATGCCGAAAACTATATCAAAATCTTTAACCGAAACCGAAGTCTTGATATCTCAGAGCTTGAGATTTCAGCCCCTCCAAATATTTTAATTTACTATTAAAATTTATTGTGTTTATGTGAAGTATTGTTTGCGAAGAATAATCTTAGAAGATGCAACATTTTTCTACGTTGCAGAAATTTTATATTTTAATAGGAAAATAAATGTAATGAAAAATTAATAAAACATGGCGTTCGAATACCGACGATGGTATACCGATATCGATAATGTTCAGTAATCAAATCAATTGATTTTTTTAGCCTTGCGCTCATTGTCAAACAATTTTACGAAACTTTTGCCGTCAACTATTGGAATAGGTTACTATAGTATTAATTTCAATAAATATCCTCAAACCTATAGCTATCCTACTGTTTTCTGCAAAGAAATTTGCTAAGAAAAATGAATGAAACAACAACAGTTGCAGTTACTACAATTGATAATATCTCTACCAAAATACATGATTTAGAAGCTGGCATTATGGAAAAATTCTTTAGCCATCATCAACAACTATGGGTAAGATTCAAACCAACTTGAAACTTTATTAACAAAATTAGTTTTTATATATTATATTTAATTGAACTCACAAATTGTGCTGAAATTCAAACGCGGTTATGATATATTTTCCTTTTAGTTTGGTTAATAGTTACTTCGGTCTGAAAGACCTAAGTTTTACATTCATGAGATCAAAGTGAAATTCTTACCCCCACTTTTTGGGCATTTCTCGACGTTTTAGGACCTACTAATTCTAAAAAAGCAAAAAATATGTATGTCTGTCTGCCGGCCGGCCGTCCGTAACAACCGACGAAATCTAGAAAACGGCTGAAGCAATTTGAAATTTTTTTTTAAAAATAGGTTCACTCAATGGGAAGAAAGGACGGTGTGTTCGATAGCTGTACCGGAAGTGTATCAAGTGTGTCAAAACAAGAAAATATGCAGATTTTTAGCTTAAAAAACGTTCATTTTATATGATTACGAGTAGGAACATTGAATTTGGAGAAATCTGGATCGTCGGGATTGGTATGTGAGACCAAAATTTAGATTATTGCATTATAAGTTTGTCAAAAAAAGGTTGTAAAGTGTGTCAAAAGAAAGATTTTCATTCATTTTTTTACTCAATTTTTTGGAAAAAAATAAAATTAATTATTATTAATATGACATGAAATTTTATTATTATTAATGAAAATTATGGCATTATAATCTTGTCAAAAAAATGTTTTCAAGTGTGTCAAAAGAAAGATTTTTATTTATTTTTTTACCTGATTTTTTGGAAAAACATAAAACTAATTATTTGTATGACATGAAATTTTATTATTATTATAGAGAATTATGGCATTATAAGTTTGTCAAAAAAATAATGTCAAGTGTGTCAAAAAATAAATGATTTCACTTATTTGTTTAGCCAATTTTTTGGAAAAAAAGTTTTGCTGTTTTTATGACGTAAATTTAATTTAAAATGAAATTGGACATGGAAATTTTTGAATTTGTTATAGTTCTTGAAATATTTTTGGAACTTTGAAAAAGTTTGTATTTTTGATTTTGTAATAATTTTTGCAATATTTTTAGAATTTTGGATAAAGTTTTAATTTTTGATTTTGTAAGAATTTTTGGAATATTTTTAGAATTTTGAAAAATTTTAAATTTTTGATTTTTTATAATTTTTGGAATTTTGAAAGGAGTTTCAATTTTTGATTTTGAATTGATTTTTGCAATATTTTTAGAAATTGGGAAAAGCTTGAATTTTTGGAATATTATTAAAATTTAGAAAAAGTTTAAATATTTGATTTTATTCTAATTTTTGGTATATTTTTGGAATTTTGAAAAAAGTTTGATTTTATTTAATTTTAACAATATTTTTGGAATATTGAAAGAAATATGAATTTGTGATTTTGTAATATTTTCTCTAAAAGCTAAATGGAGAGGTTTTTGAGTAGTTTGCTGAGTGTATCATCTTTTCAGTAAATGATAATAACTGATAAACTAAATGATAATAACTAATATTAAATGATAATAAATGATTAATTTATGATCTGTTATAATTTTCCGGCATCGTATTGATGTTTCGTGTTAGTTTTGTAATAAACTTCTAAACAGAGATAAAAAAATACATCGCTGCCCAAAACTAAAACCATGTCCTCATAAAAGTTTTTTGCCGAAAGCTTCAAAATCCTTAACCCAGACCGAAGTCTTGATATCTCAGAGCTGTGAGATTTTAGCCCCTCCATATTTTACGAATGGATTAAGTGCGTGATTCTTGTTAATCTGATCTAATATAATATAAAAGTCTATTAATTTGCCGATATTTTGAAATTAGCTAGAGTTATTTTTATTTCAAAATCAGGTTCTATGGCCAACGTGCAAAATTAAAGATCTATTGCTTCGGAATTTTTAAAAAAATAGTTTCGTTAATCGTCAAAGTGATGTAAAAACCCAATAGGGCTTCGTAATACGTGTAATACATCTCCAGTGTGCCAAACATTAACTGATTCTATTAGTAAAAAGTTTGACATGAATCAACGCTAAAGTGAGTATTACTAAAATAAAAATGATGCTTTTTTAACATAAATCAGATTGATCACTTCTGTTACTGTGTAAATATAATTATATTAGAAACAATCAATAATGACTATACAATCGTGACAATTAGGATGTTAATTAGAACAGAATTGTTCCCCATTCTATGAATTCACACAAAAGTATTGTCTAGAAATTTAATGCGAAAAATCCCATATAATGTAAAAACATTTCCATAATATGGAGTCTAATGACAGTGGAAAAATTCAACTTAAGTAAAAAATAAATAAGTGATGAAGAAGTTTCAACTTTGAAATTGTCATCGCCTTAACGGCGTAATCGATAGCGTGTCTGCCCAAGGATTCGAGCCGGGCACTGATGAGGGTAGGTTCGAATCCCATCTGAAATACGAAAAATGTGAATTGGAGTTTTTTTCTGAGAAACTTCAAACCATACCTTTGAATTGAAAAAATTCCAATTACTTCTTTACTTACTTGAGTTTAATTGATCTCAAAAATCCAAAATAATTATATAACTTATTTATATAAGTAACTAAATATAACTTTTATATGATCACACTTTATTTAAACACCACACTTTAGGAATAGCGGACAAATAGATCTTCTAGATAAGACGTTAAAACTTCAAGCGGAAGCAATCACATGCGGCTTACTTTTCCTACACTTGGTTTAAAAAAAATTCACTTAAAAATCATAAGTTGGTTTTCAATATTAGGATATCATTGGTTATTTTAGGTAAACGTAGAAAAGTAAATTTTCAACTAAAAAACACTTCACACATATAAAGGTAAAAGATAACAATAAGAGTTAAGCCATACATTTGACATCATTGCTTGTAAATGATCTTATATGGCATAATTTTGTTTGTATAAATTTAAAGGCATGTTTAATTATTAATAAATTAATTATGAATTACGTCTCTGACTAGCCAAAGATGCCATGCCAACTAGAAGTAGCATTCAAACTAACATTTCATTTCCCTGAGAAATTTATGAACTTTGATTTTAAAATTTTGAGGATTAAAATTATGAGAAAAAATCCACACAGGTAAGGCATTACAAAGATGTGAGACTCTGTTAAAAAATTATGCTAAGGGCTACAGTTCTACATTTGGTTATTTAAAAAGCAAAAGGATGGGCGGCTACTGAAGCTCTGGTATGACGCTAGAAGTTTGAAGGCTGAGGCAAAACCGATTTAATCTCCTAAATACATCTTTAATGAACCTGTAAAAAATAATCGAATCAGCGACATATCTTCTTTGTTGTAGAAAATCAAGTTCATTAATATAAGATTAGAGTTACCAATCAATTTAATTGCTCTCTGTTAAACAGCGTCAAAATACTTCCATATAAGCCTATAACCCCATATTTAAGAACAACTTTCATGCCGTTACGTATAAAAGAATTGTATACCAAGAAAATTTGTTCGCTTTTAAATAGCTAAAGACCACGATGGCAGAGTATTCCATTTCATATTACTTTTACCCTCAACTTCTAAATATAGCCTAACAGACTTCGTTTTTTCCTAAATCTTTGGCCTCAAACTAGTAAAATGGCAGACCTGTGTTTTGCTCCTATTAAATTTAACACTGTTTACTAGACCTTATTCCATAATTGCTTTAAGATCAATATTTAAGGAATAATGAATCTATCAAATATGCTCTAGTGGACAAAAGTTTGACATGAATCAACGCTAAAGTGAGTATTACTAAAATAAAAATGATGCTTTTTTAACATAAATCAGATTGATCACTTCTGTTACTGTGTAAATATAATTATATTAGAAACAATCAATAATGACTATACAATCGTGACAATTAGGATGTTAATTAGAACAGAATTGTTCCCCATTCTATGAATTCACACAAAAGTATTGTCTAGAAATTTAATGCGAAAAATCCCATATAATGTAAAAACATTTCCATAATATGGAGTCTAATGACAGTGGAAAAATTCAACTTAAGTAAAAAATAAATAAGTGATGAAGAAGTTTCAACTTTGAAATTGTCATCGCCTTAACGGCGTAATCGATAGCGTGTCTGCCCAAGGATTCGAGCCGGGCACTGATGAGGGTAGGTTCGAATCCCATCTGAAATACGAAAAATGTGAATTGGAGTTTTTTTCTGAGAAACTTCAAACCATACCTTTGAATTGAAAAAATTCCAATTACTTCTTTACTTACTTGAGTTTAATTGATCTCAAAAATCCAAAATAATTATATAACTTATTTATATAAGTAACTAAATATAACTTTTATATGATCACACTTTATTTAAACACCACACTTTAGGAATAGCGGACAAATAGATCTTCTAGATAAGACGTTAAAACTTCAAGCGGAAGCAATCACATGCGGCTTACTTTTCCTACACTTGGTTTAAAAAAAATTCACTTAAAAATCATAAGTTGGTTTTCAATATTAGGATATCATTGGTTATTTTAGGTAAACGTAGAAAAGTAAATTTTCAACTAAAAAACACTTCACACATATAAAGGTAAAAGATAACAATAAGAGTTAAGCCATACATTTGACATCATTGCTTGTAAATGAACTTATATGGCATAATTTTGTTTGTATAAATTTAAAGGCATGTTTAATTATTAATAAATTAATTATGAATTACGTCTCTGACTAGCCAAAGATGCCATGCCAACTAGAAGTAGCATTCAAACTAACATTTCATTTCCCTGAGAAATTTATGAACTTTGATTTTAAAATTTTGAGGATTAAAATTATGAGAAAAAATCCACACAGGTAAGGCATTACAAAGATGTGAGACTCTGTTAAAAAATTATGCTAAGGGCTACAGTTCTACATTTGGTTATTTAAAAAGCAAAAGGATGGGCGGCTACTGAAGCTCTGGTATGACGCTAGAAGTTTGAAGGCTGAGGCAAAACCGATTTAATCTCCTAAATACATCTTTAATGAACCTGTAAAAAATAATCGAATCAGCGACATATCTTCTTTGTTGTAGAAAATCAAGTTCATTAATATAAGATTAGAGTTACCAATCAATTTAATTGCTCTCTGTTAAACAGCGTCAAAATACTTCCATATAAGCCTATAACCCCATATTTAAGAACAACTTTCATGCCGTTACGTATAAAAGAATTGTATACCAAGAAAATTTGTTCGCTTTTAAATAGCTAAAGACCACGATGGCAGAGTATTCCATTTCATATTACTTTTACCCTCAACTTCTAAATATAGCCTAACAGACTTCGTTTTTTCCTAAATCTTTGGCCTCAAACTAGTAAAATGGCAGACCTGTGTTTTGCTCCTATTAAATTTAACACTGTTTACTAGACCTTATTCCATAATTGCTTTAAGATCAATATTTAAGGAATAATGAATCTATCAAATATGCTCTAGTGATATTAAGAGTTAGAACATCAAAATTTGGCATTTCATTAACTGCATATGCAGCTTTAAGTCCTTTCATGTAATGTTATATGTAGTTTATTACCTCTGAATTTACTTAGTCCTTGTAGATTTGTTTTTCCTCAAACAAAAAATCCATATCAAAATCATCCATTCATATAGGACTTAACAATTTGTAACTGATTATTCATCTCTTCATAATAGTTTTTGTTATATCTTTTATTTCTTTTAAATTCAATATTCCACATATTCAATTACCAAAGGATGCAGACAGAAATAAACTAATGTTAACATGCCTACTACAAGTTAAAACTCGTGTCCTATCTCATCCAGAACATATAATTATCTTGTCGTTTAATCTGTTTTAAAATTTATTTTAAAGTGACTTTCTCCCTTAGGGTATTGTTTTAATAAAATAACATCATTTAATTTAAAGGTGTGATCACCAGTCACTAAATAAAATTTAAATAAAAATCTGATATTTAAATTGAATAACAAAACGAAATTATAAATATTTCCGTAACAAATTTTGCAATTGTAAAAATATATGGTCCTTTTTTTTGTTATAATAAAATATCTACCCTTAATAATAGTAATACTTAATAATTTAACATATCTTTATATTAAATCAAGTTTCCCTTTTAATTTTAATTTTTTTTGTGTTCGAATAAAAAATACTCACTAACCCTTATACTATGGTATCATCATCTCCACAAATTTAAAAAAGCATGCACAAGTTAGTGAAAAAAATGAAAACGATTTTTTTTATTTGATTCAGGGTGGGTATTTCTGATGTTGTTGTGAGAAATTAAGAATGAAAGGAAGAACATGATTTCTTTTGATGGAATGTCAGATTGATCTTGGTTGATTATAGTAGCTGAATTTCATTGCAAACCATTAATTATTAATGTAGTGTAAGTTATGTACATATTTGTTTGAAAGAATAATGTTTTTTAAAATTTTGCTAAAGGAATAAATAGGATGCAAACATAGAAATTGGATAAAAAAACAGGGCTCAAAACTGCTGTACACAGTACCAAAGAAAGTGCCTAGCTATGTGGCATCATTAAAAATGAATTAAAATGTTATTTTGTTAAGAATGTTTGCATAGGAATTACAATACCCGTAAAATAGTTTTGAAAAAAGTGTGTGAAATGTGCATTAATTGTGCATGTTACGAAATCCTTGTGCGCATGTCATACACATGATGGGCACCATACCGTGCATATGTCGTCGACGTCTTAGCACATATGTGTTCACAAATGTTAGTGAAAAAGTGGTTTATTATTTTCTAAAATTACTGGTTTCATTTAACTTCTTATGAGAATATTTGTTGCGTAGTAATAAACTGATGAATTTTGTTTCATTTTATCTAAAATTATGTGCAAAAGAATTTTATTGAAGGTAGTACACAAACACAGGAACATACCCAAAAAACAAACCAGCACTTTGAATAATTAATTTTAGTAATTCAAAAAATTATTTTATTTATTTATTATTTTTTGTTTCTCATTTTTCATGCTCGTTTACTGATACTTAAACTTATTTTTTTATAATATTGCGGAAAAATTTATATTATTTTTTATATCTATAAGCCAAATATTGAAATTAATTGAATTCTAATTTTTTTCATTTAAATAGTATCGTTATTTTTCCATTTTATTGTATCGTTGTACGTACAGAAAGGCAAAAAAAACAATATGTCTTATCATATAATAAAACTAGCAAGGGCCGGTGTTAATTGCTACGTCGTCCATAAAAAAGTGAGATGAGAATATTTAATATTTAATTATTTAACAATTTAACTATTTAACAATATAACTATTTAACTATTTAACTATTTTACTGTTTAACAATTTAACTATTTAACAATATAACTATTTAACTATTTAACTAGTTAACTGTTTAACTATTTAACTATTTAACTATTTAACTATTTAACTATTTAACTATTTAACTATTTAACTATTTAGCTATTTAACTATTAAACTATTTAACTATTTAACTATTTAACTATTTAGCTATTTAGCTATTTAACTATTTAACTATTTAACTATTTAACTATTTAACTATTTAACTATTTAACTATTTAACTATTAACTTATTTAACTATTTAACTATTTAACTATTTAACTATTTAACTATTTAACTATTTAACTATTTAACTATTTAACTATTTAACTATTTAACTATTTAACTATTTAACTATTTAACTATTTAACTATTTAACTATTTAACTATTTAACTATTTAACTATTTAACTATTTAACTATTTAACTATTTAACTATTTAACTATTTAACTATTTAACTATTTAACTATTTAACTATTTAACTATTTAACTATTTAACAAATAGTTAAATAACTATTTAACTATTCAACTATTTAACTATTTAACTATTTAACTATTTAACTATTTAACTATTTAACTATTTAACTCTTTAACTATTTCGCTATTTAACTATTTAACTTTTTAACTATTTAACTATTTAATTATTTAACTATTTAATTATTTGACTATTTAACAATTTAACTATTTAACTATTTAACTATTTAACTATTTAACTATTTAACTATTTAACTATTTAACTATTTAACTATTTAACTATTTAACTATTTAACTATTTAACTATTTAACTATTTAACTATTTAACTATTTAACTATTTAACTATTTAACTATTTAGCTATTTAACTATTTAACTATTTAACTATTTAACTATTTAACTATTTAACTATTTAACTATTTAACTATTTAACTATTTAACTATTTAACTATTTAATTATTTAACTATTTAACTATTTAACTATTTAACTATTTAACTATTTAACTATTTAACTATTTAACTGTTTAACTATTTAACTATTCATCTATTTATTCATTTTACTAACGCTTCAACTATATACACCAACGAACGTGAAAATCACTTTAAAGAGAAAGTAGAAAAATAAAAATAAAGAACAAATGCTAAAGCGGGCTTAAATTTCTTTTGTAGGAGGGATAAAATTGTGTAAAATGTAGCCGGTTATTTTATTTATGAAATTTATAATAAGCATTTGATATAAAAGAGAAAAAGGCAAAGAGCATAGAGGGTGTGATTTTCAAAATTATTTCATTACATTCTAGGAATTAAATAATATAAATGTGGTTTTTTAAGGGTTTTATTATGATTTATAATTTATATTTAAGATATTTTAATCATCTCAAATAAACAAAATATTAATTTTACAAGCATATAATTTATTGTTTGTCGGAAGAAAATATAAATGGGGAAAGAAATTTGTCTGTTTCTTGAGGTGTGAAGAAATCAAACCGAGTATATTTCTGAGGGAAATTAGTTATATTATAGAAAAGTGTAAATGCTTGAGTATTATGTGAATCGTTGAAACATTTTAGATTTAAAAGACACGTGCATGGAAAACTATCACATTCTGATGCTGAAAATTTTTTGTTCTACCTCATTTTTACAATTTTAATTTCTTTTAAATTTGATCCGGGTGCAAATATTGGTTTCGCCAGGTTTTTTGTATATGTACTTATAACCTTCTGTAAGAGCGTTGTCATATTGATTCGCAGGATTAGCCAACGGCTTGGGAGGTTCGTGCTCTTACATTTTTATGAAGTGGGTCATAGCTTAAAAACAAACAAAAAAAAATATCTCGATCATACCTACCTCATCTCATCATCTGATCTCGCACCACCCCCACAATAGTCAAAAAAGATTAATACATATTATTTTATTTTATCAACAACCATATTTAATTTTCACCATTTTCAACATTATAAGAATTATTAAAATTATAAGAATTTTTAACAAAATGAGAATTCCGTCGTTTCTTTTTATTTAAAATAAAAGTAATTTTTTTCAATATAGAAAACCAATACAACTATTCATACGAATTCGTATTTTTATTTTTTTTGAAAAATTAATAATATATATAATATATAACTTACCCTACACCGGAATTCCTAAATCTATAAATTTGTAATTAATAACTAAAAGCTAACACTAGAGTTTTATCTTTTCTTTTTAAAATTAGGACAAATACAACATTTACATTTTTTTCAATTTTTTTTTTGTTTTAAGTTTTTTGTTCACTGATTTTGGAGATTTGCAATTTTATTTTCATAATTTTTTTTTATATCATTATTTTTTTCATTTTTTCATTTTCATAAATAATTGAGCATTTTTTTTAAACAACATTTCACGCAAAATTTCAATTTTTGTTTTAATTTTGTTTTATAACTGTTTTTTTGAAATTTGCAATTTTAGCTTTATAATTTTTTTTATATTATTTTTTTCATTTTCATTTTCAATAAAACTTTTAAAAACAATTTTTCACTGCCATATCTATGATTTCTTTATTTTATTTTGAAAAGAAACACCTTCTAGTCTTGTGATGAGGCATGATCACAGACCAGTTTCCTTTGTAAAAAAAACAAATTATGCGAATCACACCAAAGAATAATTTATGCTTTTGTTACCACTTAATTAACAGGACAAATTCACTGTTCATCTATTTATTCGTTTTAAAAGCACTGTTTTATGATTTATGATGATTAACAAACATATCGATTTTACTATCAAATCCAAACGTTAAAGTTTTAATAATTTATAAGTTAAATCCTAATAACATTTTCTATGTTACTTAAAATTAAGATTAATTTTGATTTTCTAGTAATAAGAGTTATTACCAGTTTTATCCAAAGCCAAAATCCAAGTGAATATTCACCTGATTTTTGCGTAATTAAATTACTTTTATTTTCAAAAAAAAAATCGAAACATTAGTTGAAAAAAACCAATACCAACAGCTATTAAAAGAAACATTCAATCCTGTTTTGATTTAAAAAAAATAATTGTTTTTCAATTGAACAATAATGATGATGCGTTTGATATAACATTATTGTACAGTGCAGGATATGGAGTTACGATTTTGTTAGTTTTTAATTAGTTATATTTTTTTTCTTTATAAGAAAATTGAATAGGAGAAATTTTCGTTACATACTATAAAAAGCTACGTAAACGCCTTAAGTATGCTCTAAATAAATATTTTTGTTGCAACAATTAAAATTATTTTAGAGAAGTGTCTTGAAAATCTCTTTCGGCTGTAGTGGGTATAAATAAAGATTAAAAGCACAAAACATAAACGTAAATGGCAAACCAGCAGGTGATATTACTGAAAACGTTGAATTTGACATCGGAGGATCCATTTTCGATTCCAATCAAGGACAGAGAGGTTTTAATTAAAACAATAATATCCATCAACACCTCGGTTAAACAAAAGTCAGTCGAAAAGGTAAATTGGAAAAACTTTTCAATCCATACTGTTATGTACATATTATTGGATTCATTTCAGCCTTTAAGTGAAACTCAACCAGAAAATAAATTGAATTGTAGAAAATTTATATTGGTGAGAAACACTTGAAAAAATCCTAGGCTTTTACATGAAGCGTGAACGGCAAAAAGATGAACCAAAGAAAGTTTAAAAAAAGTTATAATTTTAAAATCAGAATGAATTTGGATTGTTTATAAATATCTAATTTTTGTCACGTTTTCTAAAAACTAGCTAGCTAGCTCACTTCAATTTTACCAAATTCAGATATTGCCAAAGAAACAAACTATTTTACTGAAGTGATTATCTTTAACATTTTTTATCTTAATAATACTTGTTACAGCTAATACGAAAAAGAGATTCTAGAATCTAAAGACCGAGGAAAGATGATAATTTTTCTATAAAATTTTGCATTTTCCGCTTTCCTTTTATCTTAAATATTTAAAATTTATTCTTAATAATATTTTCAATATCAAAAGAAAATTATTATTCCATTTTTATTGATTTTATTTATATTAAAGAATGAAAATTAAATCGGTTCTTTTTCAAGTGTTGAACAAAGTTTTTTCTCTCATAGGTAAACACTTACTGTTTATTCTTTGTGCTTTTAGGTACATATATTTAATGATGGTTACATCTGCAACATGGAAAATAATTGAAATCAACAAAGAATGTTTGTTTTAAAAACGTAATTTAATTCTTTTAAAATAAATTATTTCAATCCTCATTAATTTAGGTCACATTGATATAAATAAAAGAAATCACCGAAATGTGTTTTCTTTACCATAACCCTAAACAAAATAAATATATCTAAGGAAACAATATTGTGCATCAATAGATATATATTGATATATCTATTTTGATTCATGGATTTATTTTATTTTTTATAAACTCAACCCCTTGTACAAGTAATAAATAAATATTTTTTTTATTTCCTATATCTTATATTATTATTTTCTTTATCCCCTTAATCGGACAAGGGATCGACAACTGCCCATTAAATTATTAGTCAAAAATTTATGTCCTCGAAAACCATTTATCTTGTATCTTCTTTGTTATGTTGTGTCTAAACTTTCTGTTATGTTTAGTTTTAATATCAGTCTAAGACATTATATGATAATATTAATAGTTTCTGATTTTAATAGGCTTGTTTACTACTATACGGTTGATTTTTAATTTTTTTATTATGATAATGAAAAACATAGAATAATTTTATAATATTTGCCAGAGAATGAGATGAGATTGAGCATGTTATTTGTTTGCTCTGCTTTTTCCCCATTCCGTTGCAATGCACCAAATTATGCAAATAATTCGATCATTCATTCTCAATTTAAAAATGCTTCAAATTTTGTATGATTTCAAGATTTGAACAAGGCAAATGGACGAAGTGGGACTAGTGAATAGATTATTCGCTTTCCGAAACCTCGTGCGATATAATTAGTTTTTTTTTCGTGATACTCGTTTTTTCTTCATTTATTTGAGTTTTAATATCTACCTGATTCCATCACAAAACGGGTTAAAAAGATAAATTAAAACCTTGTTTTATATTTTTCTTGATTTCATAAAAAAAATCTGAGAGATAAACAAATTTTAAAAAAAATGTCTAGAACATAAGGATTTCACTTCGATATTCCTATACAATTTAAGAAAACAATATAACTATAGAAGGTAGTCTAACTCTACAAATTTATTATTTATTAGTTTATTTTTTTACTGGAAATTTAATTTTGTCCCCATTTTCGGTCGTTTCTAGCAAGATGTAACCATTCCTGAAACAAATTCATCTTTTCTCATCCATCACCAAGCATTCTTCTTGTCTCATAGCCGAAACTCTCTTTAAAATATTAGCAGTGCATGTCGATACGGATGTTTAAATTTATAAAATTTTCAATATATTAGATTCAAATTTAGTAAAAGATAATTAACTTGATAAAAAACACAAATGTGAATTTATTAACTTTATTAACTTTATTTATTAACTTTTAAAAATCGTATAAAAAATCCATAAGGCATCACTTAATTTTTTGTTTAATTTCATAGATGCATGCGTTTACTTCAAAGTTTGTGAAAAATAAAAAAAAAACGATTTTTGATATATGAGATTTGAGGTAAACCACGGATTAACGCGGCCTAACAGAAAAGAAGAAAAATTATTAAACTTCTATTAAACCTACGCATTTCGATAAATCAACTATTTTTCTCTTTACATACTTGCAAAAATATACATAAATCGCATGAAATTTGCGGGACCTATTAACAAAACATTGACATCATACCAAAACATAGTGAAAAAGGCCCAAAAACTCACACACGCATCACTCCGATTTGGAGTACTCATAAAAATCCAGAAATTACATTTTTATTCGCCTACATATTAAAGTGTTAGTTTATTACTGTGATTTGCGGCCTTAAAGTGTCACTTTTTAACCATATATTTTGTTGTCATAGTTACGTCCAAAAATGTAAAAAACATTTATATTTGTCTAAATTCTATAAAAAAATATGAAGGGGCTGAAATCTCACAGCTCTGAGATATCAAGACTTCGGTCCGGGTTAAGGATTTTGATATAGTTTTCGGCAAAAAACTTTTATGAGGACATGGTTTTAGTTTTGGGCAGCGATGTATATTAAACATAAACATCTCTTTGTTAAAGTACAAGTAATTTTTATCTCTGTTTAAAAATTTATTACAAAACTAACAAAAAACATCAATACGTTGCCGGAAAATTATAATCAAAATTCCAAAAATATTGTTAAATTAAAGAAAATCAAACTTTTTTCGAAATTCTAAAAATATTCTAAAAATTAGAATAAATCAAATATTTAAACCTTTTCTAAGTTCCAATAATATTCCAAAAATTCTTAAAAATTTAGACTTTTCCAAAATTATAAAAATATTGCAAAAATTATTACAAAATCAAAAATTGAAAATTTTTTCAAAATTCCAAAAATTAGAATAAAATCAAAAAGTTTAAAATTTTTCAAAATTCTAAAAATATTCCAAAAATTCTTACAAAATCAAAAATTAAAACTTTTGCCGAAATTCTAAAAATATTTCAAAAATTATTACAAAATCAAAAATACAAATAACTTTTTCAAAATTCAAAATTAAAACTTTTGCCGAAATTCTAAAAATATTTCAAAAATTATTACAAAATCAAAAATACAAATAACTTTTTCAAAATTCCAAAAATATTTCAAAAACTATAACAAATTCAAAAATTTCCATGTCCAATTTCATTTTAAAATACATTTACGTCATAAAAATAGCTACATTTTTTTTCCAAAAAATTGGCTAATAAAATAAATGAAATCATTTTTTGATAAACTTGACATTATTTTTTGACAAACTTATAATGCCATAATTCTCTATAATAATAATAAAATATCATGTCATACAAACTATTAATTTTATTCTTTTCTAAAAAAATTGGGTAAAAAATAAATAAAAACCTTTCTTCTGACACACTTGACAACATTTTTTGACAAACTTATAATGCCATAATTCTCAATAATAATACTAAAATTTCATTTCAAACAAACAATTTTATTCTTTTCCAAAAAATTGGGTAAAAAACTAAATAAAAATCTTTTGACACACTTGAGAACATTTTTTTGACAAACTTATAATGCCATAATTCTCAATAATAATAATAATTTCATTTCAAACAAACAATTTTATTTTTTTCCAAAAAATTGGGTAAAAAAATAAATAATAATCTTTCTTTTGACACACTTGACAACATTTTTTTGACAAACTTATAGTGCAATAATCTAGTTTTTGATCTCACATACCAATCCTGACCATCAAGATTTCTCCAAATTTAATGTTCCTACTCGTAATCACTTAAAATGAACGTTTTTTAAGCCAAAAATATGAAAATTTGCTATTTTTGACACACATAATGATTTTTTTGACACACTTCCGGTACAGTTATCGAACACAGCGTCCTTTCGGACCTGTCCCTTGTGTATACCTATTTTTAGAAAAAAAAATTTTTGAAATCCCTCCAGTGGTTTGTCCTGCAGCATAGGTAATGTTGGACGGCCGGCCGGCCAGCAGGCAGACAGACACACATTTTTTTTTTTGCTTTTTTAAAATCAGTAGGTCCTCAAACGTCGAGAAATGCCAAAAAAAGTGGGGGTAAGAATTTCACTTTGAGCTCATGAATGTAATACTTAGGCTGTATTCTAAACCAAAACTTATTTGAAACTTATTTGTGGAGACTTACTTATTTGAATAAGTAACCTAAAGAGGTGACTTATTTGAAATTTTTTTCCATAGAAAAATCTAATTCGATTTGACAATGTCAAATATTTTTATGTTTGTTTACTAAATGATTTTGAGGAATAAAACTTCTTTTTCGATTCGTAATAAAATTGATGTAATAATTTAAAATGAAAAAAATAGTTTTGAAAACTCTTTTAGTTGATCAAATCAAATAAATCGTTTTAATTAAATTTATTTTCCAATTTGCTTTTTGTTGCTGTCAAAATAAGTATGCTAAATCGTTTAGAATAGCTTTTAAATACTTATTTAAAATGGCGGTGAATAAGTAAGTCTACATAAATAAGTTTCATATAAGTCGTCGTTTAGAAAACAGCCTTAGGTCTTTCAGACCGAAGTAATAAACATTTTTATCAAAGCAACCTTTCGAAAAAATATTAATTTTGATTTAGATTAACTAATTTTTTTTAAATATCTTGCTTACGGCGAATAAAAAATAGTATATGAAGCACGGACTTAAGCCATTTTGGACTTAATGTTGGTGCAAATCTCGGCTAGAGCCTCGATTCGCAAACTCCACATACGTCCAAAAACCTTAACTTCACGTCCTTGCATCATAATGTACTATTGATGTACTAATGTACTCTTTCGTCAATACTAAGAATATATCAAAAAATTTACGTTGCCAAATGCCAAAAAAAGTGGGGGTAAGAATTTGACTTTGAGCTCATGAATGTAATACTTAGGTCTTTCAGACCGAAGTAATATCGTTTATATAATATATTTACTTATGGCAGAAAAATTGCTTTTCCTACGCGAGATGAAAATATTTTACGTTCGTAAAATTGTCTAGCTCGACGTTAGCTTATCTCGTAAACAAAGTTTCATCCATGAAAAAACATAGTTTGCATCTCTTGTAGCAAAATATGCTATTTAACAAAATCAATGATACATTTACAAAGATTTTAGTGTTATTCACTGGAATAATTGAAGTAAAATGAAAACAAACTGGACAAACTTAAATAAAATTTACGAGGTTATATTGCTGAACTATCATGGAAAGCAAATATTTTGGATAATTCAACTTCTTCACTTTTATTTAATTTGTTAAACAAACTAACCTTAAATATAATGTTCTTGTAGTGAATTAATCAATTTGCCGAAATGGCATGGCACAATCTTTAAAGGGAGACATTTTAGTAAAACAAAATTCATAACAATAAACATAACAGACTCGTAAATTTATTTTGTTTAAATAGATTGTAAAAAATGGCAATGATTTAGATTATCATATCCATTGGTCAATATTTATGGGTGGAATTTTTGTTTTTTTTTCACTATCTTTGATCATAAATCACTGATACTTAGGCATAACTATTGCTTTTTATTCAATATATGGGAACAGTTGCTTTTTGTTGTTGTTTACTTTATAATGATGTTAATCTGATAGCATTTTTTTATTGATTTCCGTAAATTGAAAATTATTATTTGTAATATTCTATAATATACTTATTTAGAGACGAAATCATTTGAGTAGAGCTCCCGGGAGTTGAGCATGGGGAACCAAAACCTGTTTTTATAATTGCCATGAAAGGCTACGACCTTATATAGTAGACTAGGTTAATATTTGACCTAGTTTTAGTTTCCTGTATTGGAATTAGAATGTAGGTTATTGGTTTATTGTGGTTTGTTGTTGTTGTGCGTGTCCCAAGCCGGTTGCTAAAGGCCTTGGAAGGTCGTCAGGTAAACTAGGTTAGATTTGACCTAGTTCTGGTTGTCTGTAGTAGTAAAGGACTTTGATCTAGTTGTCACCTGTTTTATATTATCATAAATGGCTATGGTCTTATACAGTAGACTAGGTTAGTATTTGACCTTGACCTAGTTATCTACACTGGTAATTTCCGGATTTTAAATGCAGGTTATTGGGTTATTGTTGTTTGTTGTTGCTAAAAGCCTTGGAAGGCCGTCAGATAAAATATTCTGACCTAGTTCAGGTTTAGTAATTGACCTAGTTCTAGTTACCTCTGTTTTTAATTAAAAACTTTTGTGAAATGCATTTTGGATAAGAATATTTTGTAAATGCATGTACGATGAAAAACATCTTTCAAACGACCGGCGATCATAGAAATTAAATTTTAGATCAAGCCAGTCAAGTTTTGCACAAACACACCATTGTATTCTATCAGTCTTAAAAAAATAAAGTATATTATAAATACGCAAACTTTTATCATTAATACAACAACAAGTTTTGTAGGCTCGGATTACAATTGTATCTAAAAAGTCTACTGTCCCTACATGAGGGCGGGTCATACAATATATTTTATTTTGTTAAGACTCGATACCCAGAAACTTAAACTGTTTTCACGGTGTTTTTAATTAAAAACTTTTGTGAAATGCATTTTGGATAAGAATATTTTGCAAATGCATGTACGATGAAAAACATCTTTCAAACGACCGGCGATCATAGAAATTAAATTTTAGATCAAGCCAGTCAAGTTTTGCACAAACACACCATTGTATTCTATCAGTCTTAAAAACATAAAGTATATTATAAATACGTAAACTTTCATCATTAATACAACAACAAGTTTTGTAGGCTCGGATTACAATTGTATCTAAAAAGTCTACTGTCCCTACATGAGGGCGGGTCATACAATATATTTTATTTTGTTAAGACTCGATACCCAGAAACTTAAACTGTTTTCACGCTGTTTTTAATTAAAAACTTTTGTGAAATGCATTTTGGATAAGAATATTTTGCAAATGCATGTACGATGAAAAACATCTTTCAAACGACCGGCGATCATAGAAATTAAATTTTAGATCAAGCCAGTCAAGTTTTGCACAAACACACCATTGTATTCTATCAGTCTTAAAAACATAAAGTATATTATAAATACGTAAACTTTCATCATTAATACAACAACAAGTTTTGTAGGCTCGGATTACAATTGTATCTAAAAAGTCTACTGTCCCTACATGAGGGCGGGTCATACAACATATTTTATTTTTGTCAAGACACGATACCCAGAAACTTTCATGGTATTTAAATTAATTACTTTGTAAAATGAATTTTCACACGATTTTGTGTTCAAACAGTTGTTTGTATTTTACAGGATACTTATTGTTTCGTCTTTGTGTGGTATTTTTGCGCGAAATCTATATCACTACACAAATAACATGCATTTTAATAATACTTACTTTGAATTCCTTTTTATACAAATCTAGTTTAATCAATATTTTAATACATATATCAGCTAAACGTATTTAATGATTTGCTTTCGATTTATTTGTTTGTTTTAAATATTAAATTTGATGATGATATGGTGATGACGATCAAATTTTGATCAATTTCATCTCAAAAAATTACAAAATATACCAAAATTTTGATAAAAAATCATTTTCGTAAACTTTAAATTTTTGCCCCCCCCCCCAAAATTAATATAAAAAAGAGATGCCATTACATAGAAAAGAAAAACAACAAACAGAAAAACAACAAAAACAAAAATGACGCATTTTATTAATATGTTTACATTGATTTTGGATTAAATTTTTTTGGCGAAAATATTTAAAAAATTTAGAACTTATTAATTGAAAAATAAATTATAATATCATTATTAGTTACCTACAATAAGAAATCCCTTCCTGAATATTTTTCGGGCGTTTTTACACATCACACACTTCAAAGTTAATTTTTATTCTAAATTTTCACTTAATATATTTAATTTTTCAGTTAAACTATTTTTTTTTTGGCGAAAATATTTAAAAAATTTAGAACTTATTAATTGAAAAATAAATTATAATTTCATTATTAGTTACCTACAATAAGAAATCCCATCCTGAATATTTTTTCGGACATTTTTACACATCACACACTTCAAAGTTAATTTTTTATTCTAAATTTTCACTTAATATATTTAATTTTTCAGTTAAACTTTTTAAATTATAATAAAATCACTAGAATTTTTTATATTTAGTATAAATTTGCCAAAAAAAATCACTACGATAGTTAATAAAAACAATTTTTTTAACTACTAACTTGAGAAATCGTCATTATTTACTCGATCGAGGCGTTAGCCGAGAGAAACAATCACTCGAAAGCAAAAAAGATACTTTATGCCTGAATTGCATACAAGATTTTTTGTACGAGTAAGATTCTGTATTATTTGCATAAATAAAAATGCATATGTTTACACAAAATAGTAAAATATTTTTTCAAAAATTATTTTATCAAAGTAGTCTTGCAAAATAATAGTAATATAATAACTTTAGGCACTGTTATTTTAATTTTAGGCATTGTTATTTCACTTTTAGCATTGTTATTTCAATAGGAAAAAAGGCCTGCTTTATGTCCAATTTTTGAATCGCAAAAGTGAATTTTACGGTTTACTCGTACAAAAAACAATTTTATTATAACCAAGCCAAAGAATGTTTAGTATAGTAATTTGTATTTCATTTGATTGTGTCCTTCCTACATTTCATTCATCGTTTTAAAAATAAAACTTAACAATGTTTGTTTGTTAATTCTGTTTTTCATTTTAAATAAATTTCAGTGAAAAGGATTTAAACAAAAGTAAAAGATAAACACATTTCAACCCCTCCAAATAAGTTTAATACATCTTAAATTTATTTGCATTCTTAAGCATACAAATATTTTATAAAACAAGTTTTACTAGATCATAAATTTGAATAGACTTTGAGATAATCTTTTCAATCTTTTTATATTAATTGGCAAAGGAAACTTGTTTCGGTTTTGTGATAACAAAATACTACAAGACAACACAAGACAACAAAGAAAAATCCATAACTAATTAACAATAAATAATTGAATGAACAATAAATGATTAATATATAATATTTATTTTTCTATTCGTTTCTTCTATCCAAGTTCATTTTTATTTATTTGTTTGATTAGTTGATTTAATCTTTGGTGGATTTAATATATTATGACTAATGAAAATGCATCAGGTTTTTTGTTTTTATGATTTTACAAAATTAGCTAGCGATGCTAAAAATTTTTCCCATCTAGACTTATAAATAATCTTTTTCGTTACAACAGATAAATTAAATGCTGAAACTAAACTTCCAGGCTACTTGATATGCTAAGATATTTAAAAAATGAAATGGAAAATGACTAATATAAAAATCTAATGAAAGCAAATATGATGATTAGTGCTAGTAGTTAAAAATTCTATATATACCTCGGTTGAGAAGACTAATATTGACCTCGAACATTATATCCCTCGGCGCTACGCGCTTAAGGATCTAAAAGTTCTCGGTCAATAATAGCTTACTTCTCTACCTTGTTATATAATGTACTATTATTATAACCAAGCCAAAGAATGTTTAGTATAGTAATTTGTATTTCACTTGATTGTGTCCTTCCTACATTTCATTCATCGTTTTAAAAATAAAACTTAACAATGTTTGTTTGTTAATTCTGTTTTTCATTTTAAATAAATTTCAGTGAAAAGGATTTAAACAAAAGTAAAAGATAAACACATTTCAACCCCCCCCTAAAAAATCATTTTCGTAAACTTTAAATTTTTGCCCCTTGCCGTCCACATTAATCGCAATTGTTTATGGGGAATTAAATGCAAACATTCAAATCGATAAAAATCGGAATATATTCACAAACCTATAAATAGGATGAAAAAACGTGAGTCTAAATATTTTACATCATGTCTTCATCCTGTGCACTTGTCGATGTTACATTTTGTTGTAACGACAAAAACAGTTTGTTTGTGAAAGAAATTAGTATAGTAGGATTTAAAGAGCCTTGTAAGAAGTTCGTAAAAGAGTTTACTTACAAGTTTCCAACAAAAGAGCTAACAAATCAAAACATTGAAAATTATTCTTTTGGAACTGTGACTAACGAAAATATAACTAAAGAGTTTAAACAAATATTAGAAAGTTTTGATATAATCATTACCAACAAACTAATTAAAAAAGAGTTTTTAGTAAACTATGTAAAGGAAGCGAGCAAAGTTTATGATCTGAGTCAATTTATTTTATGAACACTTTAGAAATAACTAACATTTTAAAATGTAACCAGCGTACAAACAAAAGTAAACTATGTAAAGGAAGCGAGCAAAGTTTATGATCTGAGTCAATTTATTTTATGAACACTTTAGAAATAACTAACATTTTAAAATGTAACCAGCGTACAAACAAAAAATTAAAGGGGGTGTTCGCTCTGGATAGAATTCCAAAAGTAAAAGAAAAACCATCTCTTTTAATCGTCAACACGGATAAGGCTAAGGACCCCTGGAACACACTGGTTAGCTATTTATATTCCTAAAAAGGGGTGTATAGAATACTTTGATTCTTTTGGGGCAGAAACCAACTAAACCTGAAATTTTAAGATATTTGAAGAATCATTGTTTAATTTTTAATGATAAACAATTGCAAAGTAGTTTTACAGATGTATGTGGGCAGTATTGTTGTGTTTACGTTTGGTTTAGATGTTTTGGTTTAAATATGAAAAGTTTTTGAACCAATTCAGTAAAGCAAATCATATTGAAAATGACAGGTTGATTTTAAAACTATTTCATAAAATATTTGGAAAATACAACTTTTTACAGTCTTGTAACCCGAGAGTTAGAGGAAAGTTAAAAAGAAATGGAAATTCGACATGAAAACACGAAGTCTTTATTATTAAACTATACATACTTTCTTAATAAAAACCGGACCTTTAGAATTTCTGTTGGTTTTACGGGGGAATCATTTGAAGCCACAACCATATTCCATCGTAATGGGAAAGAAGTAATTGTTCTGAAATATCGTGATTGGTGTGAATTTTACCATCTATACAAAAAGCTGTTGTGCAGTCGAACAATAAAAATTATGTTTTCAAGCAGGAATTCAAGCTATTCGTAGTCAATCTCTTAGTGTCAGCAGAGAAGAGGCCGATATATTTAACAACCTTGTTGATTTTCTTCAAGCTGTAATGATTCACTATAAAAATTCCGAACAAAATGTAAGAGCGTATGTTGAAAAATACATAAAAACCTGTGAAGAAAAACAAGTGGAAAAGTTGCATGAAGAAATTAATACCCCAAAGCAACGGATCAATGTGCAGTGTGATTTTTCTAGATTATTTTTCGAGATACCTGTAATATTAAACAATAAACTACGCAAAATTGTATGAAAATAAAAACAATTGTCTTTTATTTATTTTATTTTTATTTTTATTTTTATCTATCTATAATGTTACTAAAAAACCATTCGAAATATCCTTCTTGCCCGACTTCGATATTTTGTTCTTCGTTAACCTGCAGATCATCTGTTTGAGAATCAAACCAGTTTTGCCCATCCTGCCATTCCTCTTCTTCCCCCTCTTCAAGTAATTGTGGTGGTGATGGTGGTGGTATAAATTCTTGAAAAAATGAGGTCACCTCGTCAACATCAACATCATAATCATTCGTGGTTGAACTAATTTGGTTTTCTTGTGTAATTTTATTTAAAAAACAATTTTCATTACTTTCGTTGGTAAACGGAAACGAAGTCGAATCAGCTTCCATATTAAAAGTTGATTTCTGTAGGAAGACTGAGGATTTCTACAAAAATTTAGCTATTATGTATACTATACTATACTTTTCAGAATCTATACTTTTCAGAATCAGCTGCCTCTATAGAAAGAGAAACTAAATATTATATAGAAATATAGAAAAAGAATATAGAAAGAGAAACTAAATATTGTGTATATTGTGTATAGGATGTCACGAGCACAAATTGTTTCAGAGCTACACAGGCCACTTAGAAAAAATTTTTAGTTTACAAGCAGGAATTCAAACTATTCGTAGTCAATCTCTTAGTGTCAACAGGGAAGAGGCCGATATATTTAACAACCTTGTTGATTTTCTTCATGCTGTAATGATTCACTACTTAGATTATAAAATATACAGGATAAGTAATATTTGTGTATGTACACTATAAAACTATAAAAAATTGAGGCTGTTTTTAAATTCAAATTTCGCATTGAAAATAATTTCCACAAAAGAAAAGGTTCCTGTAAAAATAAATACAAAAATACAGGGTCCCATGCAGCATTTTTATCTCTTTCCATTTATAGAAAAAAATATATTATTATTCTTCTATTGCCAGAAAGAAGTAACCGCCAAATAATATATAGTTCATTTTAATTTCATTCTAAATTAAAACAAAACCTGAAACAGTAAACCATATAAACAATATCCATTTCATTTTAAATTTAGTTTAAATGAAAACAAAACCAAAGCGTACATGATAAAATTTTAGTTAGGATCAAATTTTCAGTTTTAATATTATCAGTTTTATTTTAACCGAAATACTTTTGACAAACATAAAATAAAATTGAATTAGGTTGGTCATTCTCCAATCGGTAAAAATGTCAAATACAAAATTTCTACATAAGTCTGTTATTTTGTAAGCATATATTTGGTCAAGCAAGGGTAAACCTCGATGATATTTAAATTTCTAGGCTACTGTGTTTTTTCAGTGCAAATACTATCACGTTAAAATCGCACACTACTTTATGTAAATAAAAATAACTTCAACTTAAAAGATATTACTTATCCTGTGCATTTTATAATCTAAGATTCACTATAAAAATTCCGAACAAAATATAAGAGCGTATGTTGAAAAATACATAAAAACCTGTGAAGAAAAACAGGCGGAAAAGTTGCATGAAGAAATTAAAACCCCAAAGCAGCGGATCAATGTGCAGTGTAATTTTTCTAGATTATTTTTCGAGATACCTGTAATATTAAACAATAAACGCAAAATTGTACGAAAATAAAACAATTGTCTTTTATTTTTATTTTTATTTTTATCTGTAATGTTTCTTTAAAACCATTTGAAAAAATAAAAACTTAAAATTACAAAATTAAAAATTAAAAAATTACAAATTTAAAATAAAAAATTAAAACTTAAAAATTAAAAATTAAAAAATAAAATTAAAAATTTAATTCATTATTTTTATTTTTATTTAGTTTACATTAGTTTATGTTATTATTATATACTATATATATACTAAATAATTAATTAAATATTATTAAAATAAAATTTACACTGGTCCCCATCCAGGTGGAAATGGTGAAGGAGAGTGAGTTGGTGGTGGTGTTTCTGATGCAGATCTTTCCATGTTTAAGCAAACAAATTCAAATTGCGGGTTGTTTAACTTTTGCGGGTCTTTCCCCAGAAACCTCAATCTAAGGGATGCAGGGGGGTGTTGGCTCAAGTGCTCGATTGTGAACAGCATTGATGGCTGTTCAGGTAACCAAAACCACCCCTTCGTTAAAAGATGCATCTGCACCCTGTCCCCCATGAATGTAGGTCTCATCCGCCATGCTGTTACCCTATATAAAATATTTGAATCCAGACATTCTGGATTGATAGGTGTACTTTCGTTAAGGCTATTGAGCATATCAAAAAAAAGTTGATCCTGAGAATTAGAAATATAAAAGAATTTTAAAGAAAGTAAAATATGAAAAGAAAAGTAAAAGAAAGTAAAATATACTTACCATTATTTTTCAACTTAACTTGAGTTGTTATCTTACGCTTATTAGAATACTTTATTGATATTTTAAAGCACTCCATTTCGCATTTATATAGTTTATTACGAGAATGGTTGTGAGACAATATCCCATTTATTTTAAACTACAGAAAAGCAACAACAATTGCATTTAATTTATTTGTTGTAATGAAAAAGATTATTTATAAGTCTAGATGGAAAAATTTTTAGCATCGCTAGCTAATTTTGTAAAATCATAAAAACAAAAAACCTGATGCATTTTCATTAGTCATAATATATTAAATCCACCAAAGATTAAATCAACTAATCAAACAAATAAATAAAAAGGAACTTGGATAGAAGAAACGAATAGAAAAATAAATATTATATATTAATCATTTATTGTTCATTCAATTATTTATTGTTAATTGAAAACCGAAACAAGTTTCCTTTGCCAATTAATATAAAAAGATTGAAAAGATTATCTCAAAGTCTATTCAAATTTACGATCTAGTAAAACTTGTTTTATAAAATATTTGTATGCTTAAGAATGCAAATAAATTTAAGATGAATTAAACTTATTTGGAGGGGTTGAAATGTGTTTATCTTTTACTTTTGTTTAAATCCTTTTCACTGAAATTTATTTAAAATGAAAAACAGAATTAACAAACAAACATTGTTAAGTTTTATTTTTAAAACGATGAATGAAATGTAGGAAGGACACAATCAAGTGAAATACAAATTACTATACTAAACATTCTTTGGCTTGGTTATAATATTAGTACATTATATAACAAGGTAGAGAAGTAAGCTATTATTGACCGAGAACTTTTAGATCCTTAGGCGCGTAGCGCCGAGGGATATAATGTTCGAGGTCAATATTAGACTTCTCAACCGAGGTATATATAGAATTTTTAACTACTAGCACTAATCATCATATTTGCTTTCATTAGATTTTTATATTAGTCATTTTCCATTTCATTTTTTAAATATCTTAGCATATCAAGTAGCCTGGAAGTTTAGTTTCAGCATTTAATTTATCTGTTGTAACGAAAAAGATTATTTATAAGTCAAGATGGGAAAAATTTTTAGCATCGCTAGCTAATTTTGTAAAATCATAAAAACAAAAAACCTGGTGCATTTTCATTAGTCATAATATATTAAATCCACCAAAGATTAAATCAACTAATCAAACAAATAAATAAAAATGAACTTGGATAGAAGAAACGAATAGAAAAATAAATATTATATATTAATCATTTATTGTTCATTCAATTATTTATTGTTAATTGATTATGGATTTTTCTTTGTTGTCTTGTGTTGTCTTGTAGTATTT
This sequence comes from Diogma glabrata, assembly GCA_963693315.1. NCBI lineage: Eukaryota > Metazoa > Arthropoda > Insecta > Diptera > Cylindrotomidae > Diogma > Diogma glabrata. The sequence continues at coordinate 107,355,871 of OY856186.1, read as the reverse complement.
TGTTATCACAAAACCGAAACAAGTTTCCTTTGCCAATTAATATAAAAAGATTGAAAAGATTATCTCAAAGTCTATTCAAATTTATGATCTAGTAAAACTTGTTTTATAAAATATTTGTATGCTTAAGAATGCAAATAAATTTAAGATGAATTAAACTTATTTGGAGGGGTTGAAATGTGTTTATCTTTTACTTTTGTTTAAATCCTTTTCACTGAAATTTATTTAAAATGAAAAACAGAATTAACAAACAAACATTGTTAAGTTTTATTTTTAAAACGATGAATGAAATGTAGGAAGGACACAATCAAATGAAATACAAATTACTATACTAAACATTCTTTGGCTTGGTTATAATAAAATTGTTTTTTGTACGAGTAAACCGTAAAATTCACTTTTGCGATTCAAAAATTGGACATAAAGCAGGCCTTTTTTTTCCTATTGAAATAACAATGCTAAAAGTGAAATAACACTGCCTAAAATTAAAATAACAGTGCCTAAAGTTATTATATTACTATTATTTTGCAAGACTACTTTGATAAAATAATTTTTGAAAAAATATTTTACTATTTTGTGTAAACATATGCATTTTTATTTATGCATACAGAATCTTACTCGTACAAAAAATCTTGTATGCAATTCAGGCATAAAGTATCTTTTTTGCTTTCGAGTGATTGTTTCTCTCGGCTAACGCCTCGATCGAGTAAATAATGACGATTTCTCAAGTTAGTAGTTAAAAAAATTGTTTTTATTAACTATCGTAGTGATTTTTTTTGGCAAATTTATACTAAATATAAAAAATTCTAGTGATTTTATTATAATTTAAAAAGTTTAACTGAAAAATTAAATATATTAAGTGAAAATTTAGAATAAAAAATTAACTTTGAAGTGTGTGATGTGTAAAAATGTCCGAAAAAATATTCAGGATGGGATTTCTTATTGTAGGTAACTAATAATGAAATTATAATTTATTTTTCAATTAATAAGTTCTAAATTTTTTAAATATTTTCGCCAAAAAAAAAATAGTTTAACTGAAAAATTAAATATATTAAGTGAAAATTTAGAATAAAAATTAACTTTGAAGTGTGTGATGTGTAAAAACGCCCGAAAAATATTCAGGAAGGGATTTCTTATTGTAGGTAACTAATAATGATATTATAATTTATTTTTCAATTAATAAGTTCTAAATTTTTTAAATATTTTCGCCAAAAAAATTTAATCCAAAATCAATGTAAACATATTAATAAAATGCGTCATTTTTGTTTTTGTTGTTTTTCTGTTTGTTGTTTTTCTTTTCTATGTAATGGCATCTCTTTTTTATATTAATTTTGGGGGGGCAAAAATTTAAAGTTTACGAAAATGATTTTTTATCAAAATTTTGGTATATTTTGTAATTTTTTGAGATGAAATTGATCAAAATTTGATCGTCATCACCATATCATCATCAAATTTAATATTTAAAACAAACAAATAAATCGAAAGCAAATCATTAAATACGTTTAGCTGATATATGTATTAAAATATTGATTAAACTAGATTTGTATAAAAAGGAATTCAAAGTAAGTATTATTAAAATGCATGTTATTTGTGTAGTGATATAGATTTCGCGCAAAAATACCACACAAAGACGAAACAATAAGTATCCTGTAAAATACAAACAACTGTTTGAACACAAAATCGTGTGAAAATTCATTTTACAAAGTAATTAATTTAAATACCATGAAAGTTTCTGGGTATCGTGTCTTGACAAAAATAAAATATGTTGTATGACCCGCCCTCATGTAGGGACAGTAGACTTTTTAGATACAATTGTAATCCGAGCCTACAAAACTTGTTGTTGTATTAATGATGAAAGTTTACGTATTTATAATATACTTTATGTTTTTAAGACTGATAGAATACAATGGTGTGTTTGTGCAAAACTTGACTGGCTTGATCTAAAATTTAATTTCTATGATCGCCGGTCGTTTGAAAGATGTTTTTCATCGTACATGCATTTGCAAAATATTCTTATCCAAAATGCATTTCACAAAAGTTTTTAATTAAAAACACCGTGAAAACAGTTTAAGTTTCTGGGTATCGAGTCTTAACAAAATAAAATATATTGTATGACCCGCCCTCATGTAGGGACAGTAGACTTTTTAGATACAATTGTAATCCGAGCCTACAAAACTTGTTGTTGTATTAATGATGAAAGTTTACGTATTTATAATATACTTTATGTTTTTAAGACTGATAGAATACAATGGTGTGTTTGTGCAAAACTTGACTGGCTTGATCTAAAATTTAATTTCTATGATCGCCGGTCGTTTGAAAGATGTTTTTCATCGTACATGCATTTGCAAAATATTCTTATCCAAAATGCATTTCACAAAAGTTTTTAATTAAAAACAGCGTGAAAACAGTTTAAGTTTCTGGGTATCGAGTCTTAACAAAATAAAATATATTGTATGACCCGCCCTCATGTAGGGACAGTAGACTTTTTAGATACAATTGTAATCCGAGCCTACAAAACTTGTTGTTGTATTAATGATGAAAGTTTACGTATTTATAATATACTTTATGTTTTTAAGACTGATAGAATACAATGGTGTGTTTGTGCAAAACTTGACTGGCTTGATCTAAAATTTAATTTCTATGATCGCCGGTCGTTTGAAAGATGTTTTTCATCGTACATGCATTTGCAAAATATTCTTATCCAAAATGCATTTCACAAAAGTTTTTAATTAAAAACACCGTGAAAACAGTTTAAGTTTCTGGGTATCGAGTCTTAACAAAATAAAATATATTGTATGACCCGCCCTCATGTAGGGACAGTAGACTTTTTAGATACAATTGTAATCCGAGCCTACAAAACTTGTTGTTGTATTAATGATAAAAGTTTGCGTATTTATAATATACTTTATTTTTTTAAGACTGATAGAATACAATGGTGTGTTTGTGCAAAACTTGACTGGCTTGATCTAAAATTTAATTTCTATGATCGCCGGTCGTTTGAAAGATGTTTTTCATCGTACATGCATTTACAAAATATTCTTATCCAAAATGCATTTCACAAAAGTTTTTAATTAAAAACAGAGGTAACTAGAACTAGGTCAATTACTAAACCTGAACTAGGTCAGAATATTTTATCTGACGGCCTTCCAAGGCTTTTAGCAACAACAAACAACAATAACCCAATAACCTGCATTTAAAATCCGGAAATTACCAGTGTAGATAACTAGGTCAAGGTCAAATACTAACCTAGTCTACTGTATAAGACCATAGCCATTTATGATAATATAAAACAGGTGACAACTAGATCAAAGTCCTTTACTACTACAGACAACCAGAACTAGGTCAAATCTAACCTAGTTTACCTGACGACCTTCCAAGGCCTTTAGCAACCGGCTTGGGACACGCACAACAACAACAAACCACAATAAACCAATAACCTACATTCTAATTCCAATACAGGAAACTAAAACTAGGTCAAATATTAACCTAGTCTACTATATAAGGTCGTAGCCTTTCATGGCAATTATAAAAACAGGTTTTGGTTCCCCATGCTCAACTCCCGGGAGCTCTACTCATTTGCTTTTTATGTATTAATCTTAAAAGCCGTAATAGCCGCCTAAAAGCCGAAATTTCGTTTTTTGTGCCCCCTTTTTTTTGAAGTCGGTTTTATTTTTTTGCAAAAAGTTTATTTATTTCTGAGTCACTTTATAAGCAAATATTATATGTTATTGCCCAAATTTCTAAAACTTTATTTAACTTCAATTAAGTTTGTAACTAACTTCAAAGTTCAAGCTTTTTTTTACATTTTTATTGTTAAATATTATTTAAATATTTACTTAAAAGGTCACATTAGCGCGAATTATCGTAATTAATTAAAAAAAAATGAATAATTAATTAAATTAAAAAAAATTAATAATTAATTAAACAAAATATATAAGACTGAAAAAAGGTGCATTTAATTTTTATTAAATAAATCATTGAATTATTTAGTATACCAGTATACGTAAGTATACCAATTTAACAAAACAACTCTAACCAAAGTCAAAATTCTAGTGCAAGCACACATATTCTTTTAACTCGTTTTATAGAATATTTATGATTGGTTGGTGTTTCTTTAAAAAAATGAACAAGTACATTAGACAGTCCCTGTGCAGAGTGCGATAATATTCATAGCGATGGAATTAGTTGTAAATCGGTGATCAAAATTTTAATTTTTGCGGCTTGAATTATATGAGTTTTTCTTAATTGAAGCTACTATTTTCATATAATTTTGTTTTTATTCGCCTACATATTAAAGTGGTAGTTTATTACTGTGATTTGCGGCCGTAAAGTGTCACTTTTTAACCATATATTTTGTTGTCATAGTTACGTCCAAAAAAGCAAAAAACATTTGTATTTCTTAAAATTGTATAAAAAATAGAAATTTTTATCAAAGCAACCATTAAATTCAAAATCTCACAATCCAATTAAAATTATTGTTATTATTTTGTTGTCATAGTAATACAATTATTTTCAAAAAATAACAAATATTTTGTCGACGGTTACTTGTTCAACATATTTCCATTTCAAAATTTATGCAAAATTATAACTTGATTTAGAATAAACAATTTTTTTAAAAATATTTTGCTAGCAGCGAATAAAAAATAGTATATGAAGCACGGACGTAATCTATTTTGGACTTAATGTGGGTGCAAATCTCGGTTAGCGCCTCGATTTGCAAACTCCACATGCGTCCAAAATCTTTTGCTTTACGTCCTCGCATCATAATGTACTATTATTATGTTTATTTATGTTTATTATGCTTATTTTTGTGTTTTATTATGTTTATGGTTGCTCAACCCTGAACTCAAAAGCTTTAAAGAAAAGATCAAAACAGATTTAATTTAGACCGTTATTGTTTGGTTTCTCAGTTTTAATTTATTGTAACACAAAATCTTCAATTCTTACATTAAATTAATTTTTATTCGCCTACATATTAAAATGGTACTTTATTACTGCGATTTGCGGCCTTAAAGTGTCACTTTTTAACCATATACTTTGTTGTCATAGCTACGTCCAAAAAAGTAAAAACATTTGTATTTGTTTAAATTCTATAAAAAATAGAAATATTTATAAAAGCAACCATTGAATTCAAAATTTTATAATCCAATTAAAATTATTATTATTATTTGTTGTTATGGTTATACAATAATTTGGAAAAAATAACAAATATTTTGTCAAAGGCTACAAATAACATATAACAAATATTTTGAGAAAGCTTTATGTCCTTGCATCAATATATACTCTTTTAACGCCTACATATTTAAGTGGTAGTTTATTCTGTGATTTGCGGCCGTAAAGTGTCACTTTTTAACCATATATTTTGTTGTCATAGTTACGTCTAAAAAAGTAAAAAGCATTTGTTTTTCTTTAAATTGTATAAAAAACAGAAATTTTTATCAAAGCAACCTTTAAATTTAAAATTTCATTATCCAATTAAAATTATTGTTATTATTTTTGGTCATAGTTATACAATTATTTTGAAAAAAAATAACAAATATTTTGTCAAAGGTTACTTGTTCATCATATTTTCATTTCAAAATTTATGCAAAATTATAACTTAACACTTCGTGATTTTGATCGAAATTACGAATGAAATTACACAACACATTACAATGAAATTACAACAACAAACCAAACTTGTTGTTTATTGATAAAAAAATGAAATGTCAAACGAAATTATGATAAATTGCAGTGTGAACGGGTTTCGTAATTTCGAAATTACACTAAAGAAATTACGTGTGTACACTAAAGAAATTACCAGTGTTAGTTCACCGTAACAAAACATAGTTCCACTCCTGGTGGAAAAAAAGAAAAGTTACATGTAAAAAAGGAAACGTCACCTACATCAGATTGGTTATTCCTTAACAACGCCTTATTTAAAATCTAAAGAAAAAACAGTAATGCTTTCAATCGTTTTGTTTATACACATATAATTTTTTCCTGTAATAGAAATGAAGAGTAAATTTGTTAAAACTTTTATTAATAGAGATATTGTTGTCTTGAAAATAATAATATGTAATATAAGTTGAAGTGTTTTTATTTTGATAGCTGTAACTTGGAAGTAAGATATCCACCAAATTATTGTCTTGTTTTATATCCCATTGTAATTTATAATTGTGTTAAATTCTGTTTTGCAAAGAGATTAAAATAAACGAAAGTTATGGATATGATATGTTTATGCAAAATTAAATCGAAGAAACCAGAAATCTCTGGAATTCTGCATTATTCGTCCTCTGGGCAGGTACAACTACTAAAACTGTATTAATAAAAACAACTCCATCAAGTATCATCGCCTGGACAACTCTTCAGCAACTAAAAACTCAATACTGCAAGATATCAATACCCAAGTAACTAACTGTTGCATGATTATATGATCCAATATTCTCATAGAAAAAGGTACAATATGACGAAAACTTTTAATTTGCATTACATATTATTTTATAACAATTATACCATCGTGACCTTTGTTTCTATAAAAGTCAACAAGATAATCCAATTTTAATTATCATAATCTAAAACTTTAATAACAAATCATAATTACATGAAAATTAAATTTTCACCTTATAAACTAATTGTCCAAAAGTGAAAATTCTACCTCCAATAAATAGTGTAAAGTGTAAAGGGTTAAATGTGTTTTTTTCTCATTTAAATTCTCTTTTTTTAACACAATTTAAGTAACAAGGTTTCTTATGTGTCAGGTCATTTGACATTTTTATAAGCCATTTTAAAAACTTTTGTGTGAAGAAAAGAAGTAAAATACATTGATTGTCCTGTTCTAGTATGTTTTTGTGTTTTAAGATATTGAACATGAACAGTAGATAATAGCTTAAACTTTCACACTATTTTATTGAATTTATTATTGTCTGGTCGGAATTGTTAGAAATATAATCATAGTTAATCTTTCTGTTATAAATGTCAAACTGAAATGGTTTCTTTTCACAGTCATTTCTTATGAAGGCAAATGATTAGATAAGTGTAATACGTTTCAGTTAAAAATAATTATCTATCTATATAAATAAAATTCGATGTCTGTCTGTCTGTCTGTTCGGGATAAGCATCGAAATGGCTGAATTGATTTAGATGAAACTTGACATACATAAAGAAAGAAATGTCCGGAATGTCATAGGCTACTTATTTTCATAGAATATATAGTTTTTAATATATAATTTTTATATTAGAATTCTTCATTATTTAATTCATAGCAACGAGTTTGCCTAAATGTTGATTACATACAATTGGTTTTTATTTGTTTTAATAATTATATATATGTATGTATTTACATATATGAGTATAATTCATAGCAACGAGTTTGCCTAAATGTTGGTTAATTATAAGTGTTCTAATAATATATGACACACATGGCCAAACCGCGGCTCGCGAGCCGCATGCGGCTCTTTAAAAGAATAAATGCGGCTCTCGAAAAGAAATGAAAAAATTAAACAATGTTTAATAATTCATAAAAATTGTAACAAAATTAGAAATAATACATATAATTTATAATGCTGTTTAATATAAAATGAAAATATAACAAGTAAAATAAAAGATTTAAAATAATAATATAATATGATTTAATGCAATCATATTATTATATTTAGGTCCGTCCTGTCGAAGTTACTACCATTGGAGTTTTTTGCGAGTTTGTTTTAGTTTGATACTACTTTACTTCGCGAATCAAGATTAAGTATAATCCGCTGTTATAAATAAATTTAACTAATTTTATTATTTAAGGTTATACGTTTAACATATTCTAGTGGACTAAAAATAAAATCACCTGTATTCGTTTCAAATTAATGCACAAAAATCTTTCTCAAAATCAAAAGTCTTTCCTTTTGGATTCGTTTGTTTTTCTATGATTATCTTTTTCTGCAATTTTTTTATAAACAATATTTTTGATATTTTATCTTTAGGCAATTTGCCGACGTTAAATTTAATGTATCCTTTAATATTCCAATTAAAAAATGAATAAGTTCATAATTAAATAGAATTAAAAACACGTGCAAATCCGACATATACTACCTCAACCGCTTCTACATCTACGACAGTAAGATATTACACTAAACCAAAAACGAAATTAAAAACTTAAGGAAATTGCAAGAAAAAAACGGTGATTTCATCTCTTATAGCGAAATATAATATTTTGCGTGTTTTTTATGAATACTCCGTTTTTTAATTTAACTGTTAAATATGTCAGGCCACAAACAAAGGCGATATGACGGATAAAATCGTAGCTTCAGGCAAGAATGGGTTGAAGCATACGCATTCATCGATAAAGGGGAAAACCTTTGTGTCTTATATGCAATGAAACACTTGCCAGTAATTTAAGACAGTTAAATTTTTGCCAGTAATAACAAAACCAGTAATTTAAAACGGCATCACGAAAAAAACCATAGTAACTTTTTGGATAGTTATCCGTTGAATACCAACATCCGAACAAATAAATTAAACTCTTTAAAATCTGCATTAAGTTGTCAGCAAACATTATTATCATCTTTTAGTTCAGAAGCTGATAATACTACCGAGGCTAGTTTTATGATCGCTTGGAACATCGCCCGTGCGGGGAAAATTTATCAAAAAGAATATGGAACAGGTGGTTAAAATGCTGGATCTTTTAAATATCAAATTGCACAGATTAATTAGCAATGTTCCAGTATCACGTCATACCACTGAGCGACGTATTACGGAAATAAGTAAAGATATTAAACAGCGGCTACAAGTAGATGTAAAAAATTGTGTAGCTTTCAGCTTAGCCCTTGACGAATCAATCAATATACAAGACACCCCCCAGTTAGCTGTATTTATCCGATACGATTCTGAATCTTTAATCGTAAAGGAAGAACTATTGGATTTGGTAGCACTTAAAAATACTACTCGTGGTATTGATACTAAGAGTGCCCTTGATAATATATTGTCAGATACAGATATTCCACTGAATAATTTGGTAAGTGTAGCAACTGACGGAGCACCTGCAATGTTAGGAAAAAATGTAGGCCTTATTGGTCTATTAAAAAATTATCCAAGAATACCCGAATTTTGGCACTTCATTGCATTGTTCATCGTGAACATTTAGTTGCAAAATATTTTAAATACGAAAACGTAATGAAAACTGTGCTACAAATTGTGAACTATATTCGGACGAATTCAAAAACCCATCGCCAATTCAAGAACTTTATCGAAGCACTGGACTTTGAAGATCATTGTCAAGATATAACATTTTACTGCCTTGTGCGATGGTTATCCACCTATAATGTTCTAAGCCGATTTGTTGATTTAATGGAACCTATCAGAAATTTCCTCAAAGAAAAATAAAAACACTATCTGGAATTAAAGAATGATGAATGGATTAATAACTGTATGTTTTTGACTGATATAATGGAGCATCTGCAATCCCTCAACCTAGCTTTACAAGGAAAAGATAAAGTTATTGCTGATCTGATTCAAACGATTCTGAGTTTTATTAAAAAAATTCATCTTTTTCAACGAGATTTAACAACAAAAGTGTTCAACCACTTTCCTCGTCTGAAGAACAGACTCTCTAAAATTAATGATAACAAACTGAGTGAATACGACAGTAAATTAGCAGAATTATTAAAAGACTTTCACTTGCGATTTAATGATCTGAATAATTTAAATATTTCTCTTAATTTACTTGTAAATCCATTCGAAATTAACATTATTAACGAGGGCTTATCGATTCCTTGTTATATTTTGCATGACAGTGCCTCAGGAGAAATGGAATTACTAGAGCTACAGGAAGATCACATTCTTAAAATGCATCACAAAGCCACACAATCTCCAAATGAGTTTTGGAAACTAGTGTCTCAATCAAAGTACCCCAATTTGAAAAAAGCTGCTGTCAGATTACTGTCCATATTCGGTACAACATATTGTTGTGAATCACTTTTTTCAACAATGAAGTTTATAAAATCAAACCACCGTTCACAACTTACAGATAAGCATTTAACGGAATTAATTCGTACTGCGCTAACAAACTATGAACCAGATTTCAAAAAATTCACGGCCAATTTACAAACAAACATGCCATCTACCAGCAGGCATGTCATGTAACAAACTTTAAATATGTATTTGTATGTATTTATAACCATAAGTACATAATTGTTTTTTCAATAAAATAACATTTCCAAACAACTGATACTTTTGAAAAAAATTTTTTTTGTGGCTCTCGAAACGAGAGATTATTGTACTGCGGCTCAACGTGTAGTGAAGCTTGGCCACCTCTGATATATGAGTATGTTTTTATTATATAGAGACACATTTTTTATTTTGTTGTATATGTTTTAAAACCTGACTTGCAAGATCTTTTCATTTGTTGCTTATGAAGATTTTTTATTTAGAGAAGAATTAGAATGTGTGTTTATGTATTTAGTAATTCAGGGATAGCTGCCACTCTAATTCCCGGAGGAAAAACAGCTCATTCTATGTTCAAAATCCCAATTGAAGCTGATCGTATGGAAAATCCAGTCTGTGGCATATCAAAGAATAGCCACAGAGCTAAAGTCCTACATGATTGTGTTTTCGTAGTGTGGGATGAGTGTACTATGGCAAACAAAGTATCGATTGAAGCTGTAAATAAATAGAACAATGCAGGATTTAAGAAATAATAATCAAGTATTTGGTGGAGTAACCTTTTTATTCGCAGGTGATTTCAGGCTAACGTTGCCAGTTGTCGTTAAAGGTACAAGAGCAGATGAGGTCAATGCGTGTCTGAAACTATGGAGACATTTTAAAACACTCCATTTAAAGCAAAACATGAGAGCGCAAAGCAGAGATATGGAATTCTCAGTATGAAGTTTTCTTAGATATTGGTGAAGGAAAATATGAAGGGATTAATACTGATCATGACATTGAAATTTCAGCTACTCTATGCCAAATTGTTATGAATACTGAAGCTTTAATATCTGATATTTATGACGACATCCACAATATTACCACAAAAGAGGATGTATGGTTGTGTGAAAGATCTATTTTAGCGCCAAGAAATGACCAAGTATTGTCACTCAATAATCGTATAACGGAAAAAATCCCTGGTGAGTAAACTTCATGTATATCCATTAACACAATATGCCAAACAGAACAAGCAGTGCATTATCCAGTAGAATTTTTGAACAGTATCATTGCTCCTGGTCTTCCACTTCATAAAATAGATCAAAAATTTGGTATTCCCATTATGCTGCTTCGAAATTTAAACCCACCAAAACGGCACTCGATTGCGTGTAGCTTCTTTACGAAAGAATATAATCGAATCTATCATTATTACCGGTTGTGGTAAAGGCGAAATAGTTTTTATACCTAGAAAACCTATCATCCCATCAAATTATCCATTTCAATTTAAAAGATTGCAATTCCCCATAAATGTTAGCTTTGCAATGACTATTAATAAATCACAAGGTCAAACTTCAAAGAGAGCTGGTGTTGATTTAAACCAAGGTTGCTTCACCCATGGACAATTGTGTGTAGCATGTTCACGTGTTAGTGATGCCGCAAATCTTTTCATTTTGGCGAATGGCAATAATACACCTAACATAGTATATAAAGAGGTATTACAATAAAAGAGATAATACAACAAAGTTGGATGAAAAGATTAAGTGCGTTGACGTGCGGGAGGAGGGGGTGGGGGAGGAAAGGGGGGTGGGGGGGAGCGAAGCCCGCGGGATACCCCCTAGTTTCAAATAAAATCGAATGAAAAAGGTTAAGGGATTATGCGGTTACTGTATTTCTTGTTATTGATTATTAGTTATTTGAAAATGTGGTGTATTCAGTTATGATATGTGGGTAAGTAGCACAAAGTTGCAAACTATAATTGTTGGTGACAATCTTCGACATCTGTCATTTGCTACTCATTTAGGCTGGTATTTGAATCTTCTGCAAACCAAACCAAATGCACAGGTGAATAAAACCGTCAATGCAGAGATCAGATTTAGTTGATTTCTTCATTTTGAGCTACGGGTGTGTAATTTCCAAAACTGAAACCCACTGTTTTTGTTACGACGTTTTACAAAGACTGCAACGTGGTGAATCTATTGCTATCTACTTGCCGGTGATAGATATTGAATTATTTTAAAAATATTTATTCCAAAAAAAAAAGTCGTTGCATTGTTGGGAGGGCTGAAAATCTTTTAGGGTCGATCACTAAATTGTAAGTGGTCAAGAAATTCAGTTCAATGTATGGATTTACGTTTCAAAATCAGTCAGCTTGAGTTATAATCACGTGGTATTTTAAACGTAGGCTCATGCTATCGGTGCATAGCTACATCCAGGACAAAGAAGAGAAACAAATTGCTTCATTTCTAGCTTTTACTTTGATATGTTATTTGTTGTTAAAAATTTAGTGTTAGGTTGAAAAGCGTATAATAATTTTGAATTCTTATATTTAAATTTTGACCATAAATTGATGTTGCTATATGTTTTTTAATGCTTCGATATTTTATATTAAATCAATAAAATGGATAAGGAAATGAGTGAAAGCACTCGCATAATCAAATCAATCAAGTACATTATTTTTCGAATCGAATACTTTAGGCATTACTAGATAAGTTGTGTTAACAACACTTTTACCTGCTGGAAAATCTAGTCTGAGTTCAACGAGTTGAAGCCCATCGACAGTATAATTTGGCTGTTCCACCCATACCAAACTCTAATTTGACAAAACCTATTTCGCTATAAATTTCAATGTTAAATATGAGATTGCTACCTAACATAAATGATTTGAGTTTAATTAATTTTAAAAAAAATTAACAACTATAGTAAAATTCCTGAGATTTTTAACCTAAATTTTTCAATTTATTGATCGACTTTTATTCCACTTTTCTCACGATACTTGTTTCCTGAGTTTAACATCTTTGTTTTGAAATCAACATAATGGTTGAATTATATAACAAGAAAATACCGACAAAAAGACAAGATTATTCCCAAGTGTAAATTTAAATAATCGATGTTACTTAAACTAGAAAAAATAAGGGAAAACTTTTTGAAAAATTATAACTGAATCGTGTTCAATCCATTGTCAGATTTTCATTTTGTTTTACTTAACATTGGGGATGTTTCTTTTTATTAGATTAATAGTGAATTCTTTTCGACTTTACCGAACAAGTTCCAATACCGAATTATTAAAAGTTGTATTCTTTTGGATGAAGTGCAATACAAATAATACAAATTTCAATAATTCACCATAAGCTCCATATCATAATATATGTGTTGACAAGATTGGTGAATGATATTCAAATCATAAAATTTTAAATTTTCAAAGATTGCTCATATTAGGCTATAGCGTGCTGCATTCTTTGCAACATCGAATATTAAATAAATATTCGTCATGAATATAAAATGTAGCAAAATTAGAAATTCTATCCCTAAGAAAATTTTATTAATTTTTATTATCCTTAAATACACAATCCATTTAATCCCCAAATCTTAACCCTCCATTAAACGATTTAAAAATTAGCCATTGTTTTGTAGAAAATTAACTTTTCTTTTTATTTATATTTATATTTAGCTGGTCAACTGGTCAATGTTGTGATATTACCATTTCGGTTACCATTGGGATTTATTATTATTTTTTTCTTTATAGCGATTATTGTGTTAAATGGTGATTTTGGTTAATTAATGATATCACATTTATTGGTTATTATCACCCCATTAATTCACATGTTTTGTTGGTGGTGCTAAGCAATTAATTAGATTACATAAATTTGATAACATTTGTTGGTGTTCCTAATGATTACCATTAGAGATGAGTTTGTCAAACAAGTTGGAATCTTTCGGAATCGAACGTGAGAATCAGGTATTTCCTTGACAAACAATTAATTATTGTTCAAAATCAGAAATTTCTTTGCAATTGCTATGGACTTGTCTTGAAAAGTAATCAATTTCTGTAATTGATTAATATTCTACCCGACGGTTAATCATGTTTAAATAATCAATTATTTTCATAATATCATAGAAAGTAGTTTCACATTAATTGAAACATTTTTTATAAGTTTCATTATATTTCATCATTTTCTCATTACTGTAGGCTGTAGTGTGGATAGGGATACTAAAAAAAATTCAAAAAAATTTGTTTTTGTTAGGAGTGCAAACCCGCAGTTGGGATGTGGAGCTGTTGTGTCAATTCAATTATCAGGTACAAATGTTATTTTGCTTTAAGAACAACATGTTCTCTGAAGGGGAGTCTTCACCACTTTGTTCAATATCGTTAAAAAATTAATCAGTTTCATGCCATATGTATTTGCATATTTTGTCAAAGTGCCATCAAAATTAATTTGCCAACGAATGTTGTATACTCACTCCAACATACATAAGAAATTTAATGAAAAAATCACCTATTGTATGGTTGTTTTCCAGCCTTTTGTCCAATGTAACCGATACGCAGAGATAATCTATTCCATAATGTTTGACTCCTTTTATCAACATTTAACGAAAATCGATTTGTAGCTGTAGGCTATAGTATGGTTAAACATTTTAAAAATATTTAAAGAAACGTTTGATTTGAAAGTAACAAACAGGAAATAGGTACGCAGATATATTGGAAATAGTATTAAAAGAATCAACAAGATTGAGTGCCAGGATTAGTAGTAATTCAAGATTATAATAAACAGGTGTTCGGCAGACTCCACCATTTTGTCCAATTTTAAAATGAATCCAGATTTTCCATTTTCATGAGAACCCGGATCGCATACCAAACATTCATCAAGATTCCATGCGTTTTTGTAAAACTAGCACCCACCCACAGACATACATTTAAACCAAGACATTTAACCTGTTAGAACACGATTAATTAGCCGTTGAAATAGATCTGGAGCTCCTAACAATCCGAATGGAAGGCATCGCTACTCATAATGTACTGTATTCGTACTAAAGGTCGTTTTTCCCTGTCATTTTTATTGACAAGCACCTGATGGAATCCGCTAACCATATTCCAGGTGAAAAAGTACCGTGAGTTTCCTAACTGTTCTAAAATATCTTCTATTCTAGGCAAGGGAAAAGCATCGCCTATCGTTTGTTCATTTAGCTTCCTGAAGTCTATGACCATACACCATATCTGAGCAAAATCATTACCTGAGCGTTTTGGAACAAAGAGCAAAGGTGCATTCCAAGAAATAACGTTAGGGGAAATTATTTCATTTTCTGGTATCTTCTGCACCTATTTCCATCTCTTGTTGATGTATCTCCGGTACTTTGTAATTTTTAAGATTGATCGGCCGTTATCATGGTTCAGTTTTTCATGCTCAAATGCTGAAGTGTGTTAGGTGATCTCTCCCTCTCTCTAAGTAAAATATATCCTGGTATTCCTCTAATCCTACATTCTAGCTAACCTTTCCTTTACCTTAGTGTTTGGACTAGATTCCTTGATTGGCGAAGTTATATCCTCGTCTTGACTTCCCATATCGTATAAATTATAATTTTCTAAATAGTTATTTATATTTATTAAGGTTTATAATTATATAAAATGACGTCTTAATCTCTTTTATTAATTACCGCTAATGAAACTGTATTATTAACTTGCCTACATATTGTGTTTCCCTCGACTTCGGTACCAAAACATACCATTTCTTTTTCATTAAATATTTCATTTAGCAGTGCTATGTTACTCTCCAAAACTATTTTTGATGTGGCAGGTATGACATATCTCTTACTTGTTAGATTAATTTTACCGCCTGTCGTAGAAATAAACCCCATTTGTTTTTCATTACTTTGAAAATCTTTAGACCTGCCCTGATTTATGTTCGTCTCGTTATTTTATTCCATATTAAAACCTGTCGGAGAGCTAAAAACTAACTCCGTCCCGTCTGGCTACTGTTAGCAACCTGGCGTTGAGCCACAACTTTATTCAAACTAGAACTTCATTTTGTTTTCCGTGCCTATTTCAACAAAAGGTATTTTGACCGTACATTTTTCTGTTACTACAACATCGACCAGAAACTCTAGGTCTAGAATGCCATCGGCATTTATATTTATACTATCTTGTACTTCATGTAGTTTAATTTTCAATTGACTATTATCATTTATGTGTGTATCAACTACACCTAAAGTTTCTCACTTTGTGTTGTTTACTCCTTTAAACTTTGTTCGTTCTCAAAGATGTCACCTTGCTGCTCAGACAACCTACTTTTAATAAATATATGTCTGAGTAGAATCTCAAATATAGGTGCTATTTTGAAGCTTTTATCAGTTTGTGTTGACATAGTTGTTGGGTTACTAGATCCTACTGGCCTGCTTACCCAACTAGCAAACTTACTTCTCAATTTTGAGTTATACAAGTTTAAGCTTCAATGAAGCCTCGCTAAAGCTTCTAAGTGGAAGCTAGTTATATTTTATTTCTATAAAGTTTCGATACAACATCCACAGAGAAGTTCTCTCCACCATCGAAATGAAAGCTTCTAAAATACATACTTCTATATTTAATATTAGAAGCTTTACCGAAACTTATCTACACAACACTAAATAAAGCTTCCGAAAAAAGGTTATAGAAGTTTTAGCTGTCATTAGGATTGTAGTTGTTTCGGTTGTAACTGTTTACAGATCGTATAGAAGCACAGCTGTCATAGTCTAAATATTGCTTCAATATCTGAAACGAAATATGTCAAACTGACGGAAACTATTGCTTCTATTATTTCAACTAAATTTAGATGTAGAAAATATAGTTTAATTCAGGGGCTTACTTTTTATGGAAAAAGATATGTGACATGCAATTTGAATGAAATTGACATGTAATTTGAATGAATTTATATGAAATTGAAGCTTATACGAAATTGAAATCGTTTCGTTTAAGTCAAAAAAGTATTGTGCATAAGGTGGTTTTTGTTTTTAATCTATTATTTAGACTTATTTTGCACAATATAAAATATTTTTTATTTAGAGTCTTCAAATAGACAACAAAATGAATCAAAATCATAATCAATTAAATTTGAGAATCAGAATCAAAAATCAACTAGAGTGCAATAGAGAAAATTTAAAGTTTTATAAATAATGGTATATGAATTTTCTTTACATTTCTGAGAGCCAAACTCGTCAGGAAGAACTGAGGCGATACAGAGTTTCATAATTTAGTCACTCTATTGAAATATATTACAGCAAATGGATGGGTGCGATATATCGTTGCTGCTTTTGTTATTGTTTTATATTTATATAACATTTTTAAAAATTAACTGCGTTCATCAGCACTTTAGTACGCATGTTGTTGTGACACCTATTAAAAATCCAATTACTAAACTTTTTATTTTAAAAAAAAATGTTGTTCAAATAAAGGTATAAGTACGCTAAAAGTTAATGATTGAAAAAATATAACCCCTTAATGTTGCTATACCAAAAATCTTTAAACTAATAAAACAAATGGAAAATAGATTTTATAATATTCTTTTACGTCTATCAAAAAGAAACAAAATATTTTAAGAACGTAAACCTCAGATTATGATTTCATCGTTAAAAAACCCATTGAAGTTACATGTCACATACCGATTTTCCATGAAAAATAAGCCCCTGAATTATATATTATATTTTCAACATCTAAATTAAAAACAAAATTCTATGGAAGTCTTATAGAAGCTATTGTTATTGTAACTACTATCAAAGATATTTATTGTTTCTTAACATTTAAATCAGCCGATTGGATAGCGTGCAGGACAAACGATCGAAGGACCAGGGTTCGAAACTTGATGCGACCGTAAACAAAAACTTAAATTTAGACACTATATAAATAACACTATATAAATAACACAACAATAATTACGTTAAAAAAGTGTAGATATATATAAAACATTGTAATAGTTTTGACACATTTTTTAATAGCTTCTCAAATATGATTAACACTTTTCCTTCTAATTTACTACTTGAATTCTCTTTCGCTTCAAAATTTGACTTACCACCTGACTTATACTTCAGTCTGCTGCCAAAATACAACAGCTACCTCAACTAATTTCTTGCAATTATCGATTTTGTAAGGGAAAGAAAGAAATGCTAAACGACTTGGATTATGCACCAACACCGGAAAGACTGAACTTTTAACAACATCCAGGAACATATTTCTCGGCAATCTGAACGCGTAGAAAACTTCAAATACCTCGGGTCTGTAATAACATCATCAAATGACAAGCAGGCAGATATCAGAACCCGTGTCACTGCCCGTTATATAAAAAAACAACCAATTAAAAATTAATAAAAATAATTCAATTGGTTGACCTAATTTAAAACATAAGGATTTCCCAATATAAAATTTACACAAGTCATAAAACTAAGTTCGTTCACATATTTTTTATATTTATTTTGTAAATATAAAAAAGCATTCGACGCTGCATTTTTTGTTTTGACTTATTTTTAATTTTACAAACCACAGTATGTTTTTAGTTTCAAAATTTACTTTTAATTCAATAAGTTTTGTGTTTCAAAAGGCTTACAAAATTTTTTTTGTCAACTTTTGCTCGAGAATAAAATATATCATTAAACGCTGAAATAAAAAACTACTATTATCCTTTTACAGCCATTATTATTTTCGTAGTATGCATAACAGAATTAAATTAAAAAATTTGATTCTTTTTTATACACAATTTGATTTTAATTCAAACTAATACGCATGTTCCTCTCTCGCATAATAAAATAGGCTACTTCTAATGTAAAATAAAACAGTTTTATGTGATTGCTTTTTGATATCTCATTAGTACAAAATTTGATACTCTGCGGTGTAGGTAATTTCATTTTCAAAATACTAAACAACCAAATAAGTATTGAAATTCGATAAAATGTATATGAATGTATATAATCAAATATAATGTATTGTCTCTTATTCATTTCGTTTAAGTTTTTGAATCTATAAGTTCTAACATAATTCAGTCTTCATAAATCAATACGCGTTAATCTGTTGAAAGGATGTCGCTCGTGCCTTTCTCGTATTATAAACTTTTGCTCAAGAATAAAATATATTCTTAAACACTAGCCCAATAAAATACTATTTAAAAACATTTGAAAATCAAATTTAGGATTGATTCATGTTTATTAACATTACTAGTTTGAATGTAAGTGAGTTTAAATTTCGAATTACTGTCAATTGTTCTTCAAATTTTTGCCCAAAGAATTGGAATCACCATCAGTCAAATCTTCAGCTTCACTCGAACACTACCGTTGACAGTACGAACCTATTTACAAACGCATAAATGTGAATTTGGACAATATTGTGAAGTTTGTATTGCGTAACACTAAACGGTAACGATTTTACGAAAAACGAATTTCACAATATTTTCTAAATTAAATTTAGACAATAATATGAAATTCGTTTTCCGGAAAATCGTTACTGTTACCGTTTAATGTTATGCACTACAAACTTCACAATATTGTCAAAATTCACATTTGTGTGTTCGGGAATAGGACCCCTGAGCTGATTTCCATTTTTGTAAAAATTGGCAAACCAAATGCAGTGATCTGAAAAGATTTTAGACCGAATCTCTAAACTGTGTGTGTAAAAACTAATTTTTATACATTGTGGTTAAATCACATTTTCAGCGTTTTTCTTTTGCTACAAGAAAGATCAGTTAGAAAAAGTACCTGGTCAATCTATGGCAATACGTAACAGCACTTTTTCATACGAAATTTGAATACATATTTTTTAACGAAAAACTGTGTATTATAAGCATTACAATATATACCACAACAACACAGACACACTTTTAAAAACCTCGGTTCCACAATAACATCTGTTTTGAGGGGTTATCGACCCTTTTTAAAACTTTTGTTGATTGAAGTGTATCGAGTGGTCTGTAGTTAGCACGCTTGACTTGAACTCAGTGAACCTGAGTGAACCTATCTAGTTCGAAGTGTTTCTAGTTCGAAGTGTTTCGAAGTGTGCCACACTTTAACATCAACACACCAGTGTTCCACTTAACAGAAATTGGAAAAACACTTAATGATCTGATCCATATAAAACTAATCGATTAAATTAAGTCATCAAAGATTTAGATCATAAAGTTGAGTGATTTTAAGTTAATGCAGGTAAGGGAGACTTGTTCACAGCCTTTTTTCTTATATGAAACATATACATAAAAAAACAGATAGAAGCCACTCGAAATTAATTCGTGTAAATCTTTCAATTTGCAAGCAGTTCGGAAAAAGAACTCTACTAGAGAAGCTTTTCTGCGTTACAACAGGGTGATCGTTTGCAAGAATGATGAGTAAATAAAATGGAGAAAATCAGATTCTTTAGGCATGATGAAACTGATTTCACCCAGAGTCAATTTGGGCGCCTGGTTTTAGTAAAGTTTTGAGCAGAAACAATTACATCGTCAGTATAAAAACAATGACGATTGAAACGGAAACCAGACGTGTCATTTTTGAGAAGTGGAGTAAATCAGTTTTGATAACTGATGTGATTTAATAGTGGTTAAAATTTGCGATAATACGCTCGAACTCGACACTCGTAATATCTGGGATAGATGTGAGTTAGAGATTTTAACGAAAACTTTATCACCGTTATTTCGAGGAGTGAAAGTTTGTCTTTTAACATTATGCGACATACCTTGTGATGCGAACAATATTGCCGCCAGACTTTCATTGTTTTTGCTGTCGGTCATCTTAGAAAATTATAACCCATCGATTTGTTGTGGCTAAAAATTCTAATCACCAAATTTTGTTCAAATATCGTCCATAAGATTAGTTAGAAGAATAAAACAAATTGGAGTTATTTTTGTTTGAAGATCGGTATAAAGCTATTATGAAAGAAAGAAATTTCAGGAAGACAAACCTATACAACGGTGTTGTACTGTTGTAGCAGCAGGTAGCTCGAAATTCGGAAGGCGTTTATGTTCAACAATTTCACGAATGTATGCACATACACCTTGATGAAGTTTAAAAGCTGATTCTAACCTATATTTGCGATTTAGTATTATATATGGGGGTTAGTTTTCAGAAGCTTGTGTTTCTACAAGAAAAAGAATATATGTGGCTTGGCATGCTTACGCTGTTGTTGGACGGCGTCATGCTTGGTGTTAAATTATTGTTTAGAAAATAAGTAACTAAACAATAAATCCTATCAGGTGAATCACCTGAAGATGCCATAAGCGAAAGGCCTAGTGAATAAAATAAAACTATTGTGGAATAAAATCAAATCTTTTAAGAGTTTTTTAATTATTAAAATGCAATTCCATCAAGAAATTATGGTAGAAAGTGTAAAATTTAACAACAAATTTCCTTAATTTACCCTTAACCTTAAGAACCATATTTATTAAATCATATACTAGAAAAGCATGCTTAAATTTTTTGAACTAACACAAGGTAATACTCTTAGTTATGGCAACCACGTCATCGTTATAGCAAACTAATTTGAACACTTCCTTTATATTTAAAATCGCCGCTACCAGCTTATTACAATAAATCATAGCTTATATTGCGTTAACATAAATCAAACGTTTACCAATAACCATAAATATCCGTTTTCAATTTTTATTTCCTCCAGTTTACCGGTATATGATAAACTACTAAATCTACTTTAAATCAATACAATAATACGATCAAAGAAACCACCACTACCACTCCATTTTCGAAACATATTTTCTATAAAAAACAATTTTATGTAGTAAATCATACGTTTTCTGTTAACTTCGTTAAACTTTTTCTCTCTTAAACTAAATATATCACTTAATATTTTCTTGAAGAAAATCAGTTTAAAGTTTTAAACAGTTTATCCTATTCATTGAAAATCATCCCCTTGCAAAAAAAATCCATTGAGGTATAAGTTTTGTTTCTTGTTTTCTTAAACGAGTCCTGCTATAATAACTAAAATGTCTTTATACTTTTGACTTTGTTTTAGATATTATTTTTTTATGATATAGGGTGGATTAAGGGTGGATTTTAAGCAATTTATGATTGAATTAATATATAACAAGTTTTGAAATTTGTATGAAGTAAGACCGATGATATACCTTGACATTACGATGTAACTATTGAAGTACGATGAGAGTGTTCATTCATAAATTGATAAAGGGAGTCGCAAATATATACTCTAAAGCTACATGTATCCGTTGTCTATATCATAAATTTGAACAAAAATAGGTAATAATCCATTTAAAATGAATTCACATCTATACTAAACCATATATATTAGACTTTGATATCAGCATTGCAATAAAATAAAATGTTGATTGTTTTATACTGAGTAGCTTCAACCATAGGCTTCCAATTACGGAGAAACCATCCCAACAGAATAAATTCAAAAATTTGATACTTATATTACTTCAAACTTTTATCCATTTTTAAATCTGCTCCAACTAATATGGATGGGGCCAGTAGTTTCATGATTCTATTGTTGCGTAAGTATCAAAACAAAACGATACTGAAATTAATCTTTTAATCAAGCTAAAGATAATATACTCGATGACTCATACTCTAATGTTCGTATAGCTGTTGACTGATTATATTATGTTTCATATTGATAATTCTGAATTTATTTGAATTTTTTTCTATCTTTTAATAAACAAAGCTATTCAATGTAAACATTGTTCAATAGGAAAATAAAAATTAAAATGCTATATTTTTAGTGAATAATAATCAGATAAATTCATTTATGCTCAGTTCTGTATTCATTAAAACCGATAACTGACTACTAACCACAAATATTTCTAAATGTATCGTTTGATTTATTTTATGGATATTGAAATGTACGTCTACACATGTGCATATAAATATTACTAAATATAATAAAATCTAACTTAATAAAACTATCAACATAATATGAGAGTTGGCTAACAAGTGGAAGACTTGATTTGGAAAGCAGCATTTCGTGTAAAACGGGATGAATATTATACGATTGTGTACTGGGTGTTCGATTGGAAGAAACAACACTTTTATGCCACTTGACAAGATTAAATACTGTATTATATATCGAAGTGGAAAGTCTTTTTATTCCCCCAAGGGTTTAAATAGATAAAGCCCAAGTATTTATAGCAAGAGGCGGCTATAAAATTTTCTACTGATTTAATTCACCAGGAAGTCAATTGAAAGAATTTGTAGTTCGAAACAAGTTAAAACTCTGATATTGTTATTCGAATTTTAACACCAAATAATTGGTAAAAGTATAAAACTGATACCACACATATAAACTACCAGGGATGAATAGAACAGTTCCAGAACTCTTGTAAAAGAACCAAAGTTAGCTTTTACTTGAATGAGTAAACTTTTAAAGGAAGTGAATATCTGTCCCACAAGCACGGCAGACTTCACAAAACCGACCTCGGTGACCCATTTGCTTCCAATTTTTCGGTAAAAACAACAAGTAAGGTGATTAAAAACCATACCCAATGTAATTTTTTCATAAATCCATCATTCCAAGATTGTCAACACGCCGCAAACCAAGAAGATTCGCAGAAACCACGCTGTTTAAGTTTACTAAAGAATTGGAGAAGAGGCTGAACAACAAAAAGAATTGGATATGTCCGATTAGTTTAAATAAAAAATTTAAGTAGCAACAGAATAATCCCAAAAATTTATCAAACCAACCAAACTAAATACACTAAATACAAAAACGGAAACTACTTTATCAATGCAACTTGGGAATAGTTTTGTTTAATTTGGTTAAAATTCCTTAATAACATATTAAATCCTTTGGTGGATTAACGTTTTAACTACGTCACAACTGCAATCCTACCACACATAATTTATAATCAACAACAACATCAAACAACTTTTACACCTCAAATATAATATAATACAAATATCTATCTTTTTATAAAAAACTTTTGTAAATGTGTAATCAATATAATATGTACATATTAGTGATGGGTAAACTCAGCTAAATTAGCGATCCGTTCAGACCGGATCGTTCAATTGCACTGACCGATTTAAAAACATCGGTCTTCGTTCAATCTGTCACTTGCAAAAATATTAAATATTTCAGTTAAAAATAATAATAAAAATGCCTCGTCAATAGGTCAAGAACCACATCCTTATTAACAAGCAAAAATCCCCATAAATCTAAATTCGTCTAAAAAGTTGCGAAGGATAGTCAAAACTTTTTGCAATGAGGATGAGTAGCGAAATAAAGAATAAAGCCTCTTCCGTTTAAACAAAAAATATTGCTCATACTAATGTAATTTATTTTAAAATATTAATAAATCATTGCTTAAAAATCTATACAGGGTTTATACTATAGTACATCTACTATTTTAAGCCACCCTGTATTTGTTTGTTTTCTACCGTTTGTCTTAAAGGATTCTCTTTTATAACTTGTTGCAATCTCATTTTAATGAGCCATACAGTCTAACAAGTAACATCTCATCCTGTAATTAACATTCAATAAAAAAAATCCTCATCCATTCCATATATCGATTTAAGGAAAAATCATTATTAAAAACAAAATTGCACTATAGAATAAGGAATATAATGTTTAAGTCCTCAGTCCTGACATGTAGTAAGTTTTTAATTTTGAACTAAAGCTTAACCTAAGGTAAGGTACAACAAACAATTTTTTTCCCACAGCAAATATTGCATACAAAATTAAATTAAATCTGAAAAACTTAAATGAAATTAATTCTATTAGTAATTAGACAATCGACATCATCCATCCAGTATTCATCCACCAACAAAAATAATAATAAAAACAATTTAAATACATGTATATGTACAAACAAATTTTTTTTCATAATCATTAATAATTAATATATACAAATTACAAACAATCATCTGCCTTCATAATCAATTTTTTTTCCATGTTCATTTCTAAATTCATAATTTGTAAAAAATAAATGAAATCAATCCATTTCTTTTTTACTTCACCACAATTTTAAATTGTGTGAAGTAATGCAATCTATCGTGAAAAAAAAATCTTACATACCCCAAATTTTATTTTTTCTTTTGTTTTGGACCATCCTCTATCTAAATAGCCAAAAAAATTTTGGTGTACGTCTGTGTGTGCGTTGAGTTTTCAGCATAGGATCTTGATGAAACTTTGGCAAACGATACAGGTTCACTTGAAAATGGAAGATCTGGATTCACTTCACTTCACTTGATTCACTTCACTTTGTCACTTCCGGTTAAATAGTTTTTTTTTTCAGGTGTTTATCCCTACTGGTGCCTACAATTACCGATCGATTTTCATGAAACGTTGGTAAAAGATTTTAAATAACATGAGAAAGATTTTATCAGCTTTTGGAGCACATTGGATAAAGGGTTTGGGGGTCCACCATACAACAGGTAGTTTTTTCCACAAAGTTTTTGTTTGTTGGGAGCACACAGCATTCGTTCGTGAGCGAATTTTGATGAAACTTTGGAAAAAGATGCAAACATGTATGGCAAGGAACTGATTAGTTTTTGAGCGATAGTGAACAAAGTGGTGGGGGGTGTCCCATACACCTGTTGTTTTGAAAGCTCAATAACATCTGTACCTGATAATCAAATTGGATGAAACCTGGTACATAAAAGCATTTAGTATGGTTTACAACAGTTCTGCATCCCAACTTCCGGTTTTTTACTTCCGATAAAAAAAATTTTTTTTTAATTGTTGGCAGTTTTTTCAGTATCTTTATGCACACTACAGCCTACAATAATGAAGTGATTATGATAAAACTTATGAAAAAAGTTCCAATTAGTGTAAGAAGATAATTATCATCTTTTGAAAGATATTGATCAAAGTGGCGGGGGGTCTACTATACAACTGCTGACTTTTCACACTTTGTTTTTAAAGTTTGTTGGGAGCATACAGATTTCATTCATTAATCAATTGTAACGGCACTTTGAAAAAAGATGAAGACTTTAATAACAAAGAATTGATTAGTTTTTGGACAGTATTGGGATAAGTGGTGGGGTCCTCCCGAACACCTGTTTATTGTTTCAATGTTTGTTGGATGCATACAACATTCGTTCGTTAAGTAATTTTGATTACACTTTGCAAAAAGATACAAATATGTATGGCAAGGAACTGATTAGTTTTTTTTAGCGATAGTGAACAAAGTGGTAGAGGGTCCTCTAGGCACCTGTTATTTTGGAAGCTCAATAACTTCTGTACCTGATAATTGAATTAGATGAAATTTGGTACATACACATTTAGTACGGTTTATAACAGTTCTGCATCCCAACTTCCGGTTTGTCACTTCCGATAAATTTTTTTTTTACTTTTTCTCGTACAACAGAATTTATGTTTGTTGGGATACTACTGCTTGCTTTAATATTTTTATTATTAGAACTACGAAGTCTATAATATTGGTTAGCTTTTAATTAAAGTATTTGATGGATATTAGCTCATTATATATCCAGAACACCATGTTTCCAGAGCTGTGGTGAAGTCAGCCTATGCATCAGCGTCGCAATATTTTTCAATAGCATTTATTTATATTTTCTTCAAAATAAAATCTCATTTTATTTTTCATTCTTTATGTTCAATCATTCTTTTAACAGCAATATTATTATTTTCGAACCAACTTACAATTTTGTTTATTTTGATTTTCATCATTTTGTGTTTTGCTTATAGTTCAGTAAGTTCAGTTAGTTCACTCGTTCAGTTAGTTCAGTTGTTCTTTATATGATTCATTTCCTTTGGTAGACTTGTTGTTTAGTTTATTAGTGAATTCGAACCGTTCAGATTTTTGTTCTTGATGATAAATTTTTCGTTAGAATATTTTTTTGAACTTATCATTTTGTATGTATTTAATTTCTTTTAATCGATCGTCGCAAAATGAAAATTGCATGTATGATTTTAATAAATGTATAATGTATAAAAGTATATGGTATTGTTAGTTTGGTTTTGTTTCATTGGATTGGTTATTAGTTTTGTGTTATTGTTAGTGTTATTTTCATATAAGTAAAGGTTTGAAAATTTTTCCTGTTCAATGTTCATTGTTAGATGAAGTGCGTACACCCAAAAAAAAGTCGTATGTAATATTGATAAAAATTGATTATGCTATTTTTATAACTAGTAAATTATCATTGTGAAAAAATATTATCAAAGCAAACATCATTTCTTCAAAAATTCAAAAAAAATATTTCGTATTTGTCATTCCGATAATAATTTATCATATTGATATTTAATTATTATAGTGTTGTTGCAAAACGTTTATTTTGGTAAGTTAAATTATAATTCAAAGTAATTCATAATGAATTATCAATCTGAAAACGATTTATAGAGATGAAATTATCGTTTAAAAACATTATAACGATTTATAAATCCAATGATATTTGTGTTATAATATTGATAAAAATAAATTATAATATATTGATAATGTTTGTGGTTTTAAGAAATCGTTTTAAAATATTTATTTGGTTTTTGTCTTTTGATTTCTCACAGCTAAATTAATTTTTTATAATTCACTAAAATATTGACCTAATGTGGTGTATGTATATGCAATACAAATCGACAAAATCTATCTTTATGGTAATAACACTGCCATCATTGTAATATTTTGTATTACAACATAGTTCTTTTAAGAACTTTTTTTCTATGAGTTTTCAAAAATACCTTTTATAAATGAAAGAAAATTTATTTATAAAAAGTATTTTTAAAAATCTGAAAATTATAGAAATTATTATCATATCTATAAATATTATAAATATGATAATAATTTCTATAATTCAAAATTATATTTCGCCGGTAGGTGCAAGTGCAATTACGGTCTCCATTAAAAAAATGATGTAGATTTGATAAAATACTACATCAAACTTATATTTTTTTATTAATATACGGCCAACAGCCTTCGTTTATAATTATGATAAAATATTATTCAACAAATAATTATGTATATCATAACAAATTATCATATTGATAACTTAACATTTTTTATTTCAATTTTTTAAAAACAATTACAAATATGATAAACTATTTTCAAATCAACAATCGTGACAATGATTGTTGATTTGAAAATAGTTTATCATATTTATAATTGTTCTTAAATTTTTAAAAAATTAAGAAATGATGTTAAGTTATTAATATGATAATTTGTTATGATATCCATAATTATTTGTTGACCAAAAAAAATTTTAATTTTTTTTTATGTTTTGATAATATTTTATCATAATTATATACGTAGGGGGAAGTGGGGATAGTATAAACATGGGGCAACTGTAAAAAGTTTTAATTTCCCTCACAAAACATCAATCAAAAAATTCGACAAAAATATCACAGATGTCGCTTCGATCGACTACACACACCAGGAGAATTTGACAGCTGAAGTCAGTCTTGTTCAAAAGTTATTGGTGAATAGGTGTTTCGGCAACCCAAAAGTAAATTTTTTTTTTTTTGTAAAACTCGAATAACTTTTTTTACCATCATATGTTTAAAAATATTCCAACATGTTTTGATAGCTGAAATATTCAAGAAACATAATATTTCTTTGTTTTAGCCAAATTTTAGATCTTGGAATATTTTTTCAAAACATAACCCTAATATCGCCACGTGGGGCACATATAAACAAAAAAAATTTTGATAGTATAAACGCGTTTATATGTGAAGCATGGTATGGTTATATGGTATACGTGTGGTTTCCCGTTTCACTTTTGATATTGATTTGCAAAACCTAAACATACGATGAGATTGAATTTTTGCTTTTTTCTTTATAATTTTCTACCTGAATTTATTGAGGTTTTACAACAATCGAAAAATATTGTTTTTTTTTTTAAAGAAATATATATGTTATATGCTTATATATATTGTTTGAAGCACAATAAATAATAAAAAATTTTAAAAAAGGTACTTTATGAATTTTATTGTGGTGTTTTTTGGGTGTTTATATGTGCCCCATACAAAAATGCTCATTGTTTATAAGTGCCCCACCAGTGGGGATACTTTAAACGAGAAACATAAATTTTTTGAAATTCAAAATTTTATACTTAATGTTTAGTTACGTAATTAAAAAAAATAGTTTTTTGTAGTAAAGATATGAAATTTTACAATGAAACAGTTTTTAAGTAAAAATGTTTTATGGTTTTAAAGTAATTGAGCTTTAAGTAAAAACTGTTTATACCATCCCCACTTCCCCCTACGTTGTTGACCGTATATTAATAAAAAATTATAAATTTGATGTAGTATTTTATCAAATCTACATCATTTTTTTTTTGAGTGTATATTTTTATAATTTTTAAATGTGTACTGGTTTTTTATGTTGTTATGAAAATCTGCACGATTAGTTAGATACATTTTTTCAGGACACTTTTTTATGCGAAGTTGTTGAATATTATAATGAATAAATGTTTGAGAGGAGAAAAGCAAATTCGCATATCACAATGATCGTAATGAAAATTTGAAGACGAAGTGATATTGGAGGTGCATTATTACTTTTTATTGAAGGTTTATTTGAGGTGTATTATTGAAATCATGCTCAAATTCAGCAACAAAAAGTTACCAAAACATATGCCAAGCGACATAATTTTCATTGCATTGGTGCAAGCAAAGTTTTTCATAATCCGGAAGACTGAAGATACATTTTGTTTAAGATTTGTCAAAAAAAAGTATTTTTAGTTTGCATGATGTTAACTAACACTGCTGTCATTATATTATATACTAAAAGACGTTCATTCATCATTTCACCTAAAAAAATGTCAAAAGTACATAAAAAGTTAGTGACCGACGAACGACGTTTCTTTTATTACTGAACGATCGGTCGTGGTTCACTGAAGTGATCCGTTCAATTAACTTCGGTCGTTCACGACTGACACATCACTAGTACATATATTTATTTCCACTTCCAAATAATCTATTAAATTGTAGTTAACATATTTTTCAAATATTTTAGCTAAAACCGACAGAATTGCAATTGGTCTATAATTGTTAGGATCTATCTTAAGAAAGGCAGTAAGATAGATCCTAACAATTATAGACCAATTGCAATTCTGTCGGTTTTAGCTAAAATATTTGAAGAATATCTACAATTTAATAGATTATTTGGAAGTGTCGCGAATTATTGATGATAAACAGTATGGTTTTCGTAGAAGTCATGCAACAGGTGATCTGTTAGCCTACGTATCCCATCTCTGGAACAAATCGCTGGAAAACCATGGTGAAACATTCAGTATTTCACTTGACATTTCTAAAGCATTTGATAAAGTGTGGCATAAAAATCTCATAGCTAAATTAAAATCTTATGGCATCGACCATCTTACTGTCTCATGGATTCATAGTTTTCTTTCAGGTCGCCATTTTCATGTTAATTTAGATGGTATCACATCCAATATTTTCACAACCAATGCTGGGGTTCCCCAAGGTTCTGCACTCTCACCAACCTTGTTTCTTCTATACATTAATGACTTACTTATTTCCACAGTGCACCCAATCCACAGTTTTTCTGATGACAGCACATTGCATGCATCACATGCATCTCCTAAATTTCGATCTCATACTGCAGTTACCACTGATAGAGAGCTGCTAATTGATTCTATCAACAAAGATCTGGAGCGCATAATGGAATGGGGAGATCGTAATCTTGTTTCATTTAATCCAACCAAAACCAAATTATGCCGTCTTTCACGAATAGAGCGACATAAAAATTTTCCTATTAAAATAAACCACGAGGAATTGCGTGAGGTTGAATCAGTTAGACTTCTTGGAGTGGATATTCAAAATAACCTGAAATGGAATAAACATGTGTTCAACCTCGCTAAATCTGCAATGCAAAAATTAGGATTCTTGAGTCGTTGTAAAAAGTATTTCAATCCCGAGCAAATTTTGCTAATCTTCAAGTCCTTTATTCGTCCATGTATGGAGTACTGCTGTCATGTTTGGGGAGGTGCTTGTCAGTCAATAATAAAATGTCTAGACTCTGTACAGAGAAAAGCAATACGGTTGATTGGTAATACCGAACTAACGGACCAGCTTGATTCACTCCAGCACAGAAGAAATGTGGCGGAATTATCAATCTACTATAAATATAACTTTAGCGAATTCTCCTCTAAGGAAATTTAAAATATGCTTCCATCGTGTGCGCAGTATAATCGACAAACAAGAGCTGCCGAGTCGTCCCATCCATTTCTTGTACAAATACCTCGTTGTAGAACTGTGTCCTTTCAGAACGACTATTTTAATAGAGTGGCCAAATTGTGGAACTCAATGCCTCCCTCTGTATTTCCCGATGAATTTTCTCCTCAGGCATTTAAAGAAAATGTCCATAATCATTTAAAACAATTAGTTTAGATATCCCTATATCCCCATTCCTTCCATTTTCCTCATCTCCTTCCTTTATAGTTGACATGGTATCTTCGGATATTCAAAGAGTCTAAATAATGAATATTTCATATTAGTGTGCTAAACATGTCCAACTAATTAATAAAAAAAAAAAAAATCTAAACCACTTCCAAATATTCCCAAATCCCA
The DNA here is from genome assembly GCA_963693315.1 of Diogma glabrata. NCBI lineage: Eukaryota > Metazoa > Arthropoda > Insecta > Diptera > Cylindrotomidae > Diogma > Diogma glabrata. The sequence goes on along the minus strand of OY856186.1, from coordinate 107,324,553 downwards.
AAGAAACTATTCCCTAATTCAAAACAATAATGAATTTTCAAAACAACAACAACAAACATCCATAACAACAATTTTTGTGAAAAAAAATAAAAACTCAAAGAGAATCAAAAGAAATTAGTATATTACATATCTAGAGTTGTAAATAGCATTTTACATGCGAGGGAAAATATTGCGCACGAGACGCGTAGCGTCGAGTGCAGTATCTTCACGAGCATGGAAAATGCTTTACAACTCGAGATTTGTTATATACTTTTTCTACGACTTTGTTTTAATGCCCAAACGCATATAATTACTTGAAAAAATGAACTACTAATTATAAGTTAAATGCAAATAGTTTACAAATTGTGGTAGGCTTTGCATTATTCTGTGTCAAAATGAATTGAAATATTTAATTTTTAAAAATCAAATTTTTCTTTAAATAAAAATTTTTCTTTTCATTAAAAGCGTGCGGTAATATATATATGAAAATCCATTAACGCACGCTTTTTTTACTTACCGCACGCTATTTGAAATATTCAATTAACATGTCATGGATAGTGTGATGTAATTTATAATTTACTGTGATAGGAGTAGAATAATATATTTAATATTTCTATAGGATATTTTTATATTTTTGGGATTTGTGTTGTAATTATATGAGACTGGCTGTGAGAGTGACTTACATTAAGTTAGTATAATGCTATTGCATTGGAACTTCTTGGGCTAGAAAGCTGAAAACTTCTGAGGTTATAATTGAAAAGTTGAATTAAATGCTAGTTTTAGTTTAAACAAAATAGACTCAAAAATGATGAAAGCGCATGGACGTTTGCGTTTGTTTTCATTTTAACAGCCCCAGGGTCTCAATCTCTGAACTTAAACAATTTGTTTGCTAAGTTTTGGACAGATTTATTTACGTATCTAAGTGTGCAACAGTTTTCAAATGTGAGATTGGCCATTTTCAGCAAAATCAAGGACAACAAAGTTTAGTAAATTTTTAAAACAGCTGATATCTTAGGAACCTTTTGCGCTGAGATTTTCATTTTGAAAAAACTGATAAAAAATAGTTCAATTATTCAATATTTATCAATTTTATTAAAAAGTTATGATTCAAACGGAAGTTATAATGTCCTAGATTTTCGACTTTTTAAGCTCTAGCTGCTTAACCGGTACCCGGATATGGCCAGTTCGCAAACTTGTCCAAAAAATTGTTTGCGTCTTTTCCGTCTCCGCTTATCATATATAGTCGTTTGGCACCAAAATTTTTCCGAAATTCCGAGATGAAGCACGCTGCAATAGGTAGATTTTTATATGAAATCTACCTAATTACAAAAATTAAGAAGACAAATTTCGATTGTTTTAATTCTACGGGAAAAACGTTTTTTTTTGTTTTGATCATATGATTTGATTATTATTTACAATAATTATTCGTTAAAATTCAATGTTAGGGATGATCAAAAAGTCCTTAGTTTTAATGTGTTGATTAGACATGACCTAACTTATCAAGTTGTTATTTTCTTCCCTCCCACCAGCTAATTATGTACCATTTGACTCGAATATGATGTATATGAAGTTTTATTGAAATAGGAAAATAATTACCTATTGCGCCGTGGTCTTCAATATAACACAATTAGCAGAATAATTGGTTTTTTTTTTATCATTTTTAATCAACTCAAAACACAATTTATCTCATATTTTTGATTTTGTTATTAATAGCTTATTAATCTACAAATCTAACGAGCCAAAATATGTAGAAATCGGTCTCAGGAAAGCGTTTAGATCGAATTTTTTCTTCTTACATGTTCGAAAATTCAGAAAACACTATTTTTATGTTAGATTTAGCCTTTGTTTGAATTAATCCGACTTTTTTCCTTTCTCACTTATTAAACCAAACAAAATGTAATATTTTACTCCGCAGTGTAAAATAATGAATCTTGATTGGTGGTGGATCAGAGAAACGGATATTTGGAATCAAGGCTTTATTCATCAAATAGCACGACTTCAAGTAACACTAGAAGAGCTGCGTGTATTCTTATGGTAAAAAGACTGTCCACAACTTCATTTGGTTCCCTTGTCGTAATCACATAGAGGAGATTAAACTACGAGCTGTATATTATCTCAAATTTGGAAAGACTTCAGCACCCGATGTTCCGTTGTACAACAAATTTCAGAAGGCATAGGACGATGGTAAAATTAATCCGAAAATGATCAAAAGTGGAATATGGGATAAAAAGGGGAAACAAAACTCCACAACACACATGTGAAGGTTTAGTTATTTTTTGTCATGAAAAGTTGGAAAAATCCAGCTACTACAAAAACGTTTTGAAAGTAACGTTGGCGAAATTCGATTTTTTTTGGCAAAATCATAGAGAATTACAAATTCAAGCACCCAGGTCTGACAAGCCACGGCCGTTGGTTGGCTAAAGCCACTTATCTCCTAAAGTTATTGATGTTTCGCAATCATTATCATATTGCAGTTGAAGATTTAAATATATTTTGAGATCTTTGCAGTTTTCTGATCATATTGTATGTACAAATTTGGTTCAAATGCATGCACATATGGAACAGCAGCCTAAAGTCAGGATCTGAACAAAACAAAAAATGGATGAAAACCTTGAGGTCCCAGCACGATATATCCCAATCCCACGCGAAACGTACAAGAAAAAGTTCAACGCAGTCAAACATATGAAACTTTTTGCTAATATGAACGAATTTTTTTAATCAATTTATAATATCTACTGGTTTTTTGCTACATGGCCCATCAACGAATCAGGATTTCGATAATGTCACATTGTTTTGCTAAATTTTATATGTAGTTAATGATACCCCCGAACGCGGTGTTAAGTTAAGGGCACACAATGCTGCACCATTCAAGTGGTAGAAAACTAACAGATGCAAATACCCATCATACAATAAATCTAACTTAATGCTTTTTTTTGGAAAACGTTGCTTTTAAGAAATTAAAATTATTATAAATTAAATCATAAACATTGATTCTTAATTGATTGAAAAAAAGATTGTTATGAATTAAAGGAGATTATTCGCATATTTAAGAAGAAAAAAATCGATAAAATCGCTTTCCTAAATCCGATTTCTACATACTTTGGCTCGCTGGATTCGTAATCTAACAAGCTATTAATAACAGAATCAAAATTATGAGATAAATTATGTTATAAGTTGATTAAAATTGATAAAAATAAAAAATCCAATTATTCTGCTAATTGTGTTTTCTTCGAGACCACGGCGCGGTGGGTAATTGTTTTCCGATGTCAATAAAACTGCATACACTTCATATTAGAGGAACATTATTAGTCGGTGTGAGAGAAGAAAAAGTCAATTTGAAAATTGTTCATACTAGGTCATGCCTAGTGTTGATATAAACCTATAGATTAAATTGTAAATCGATTTCACAAAACTTTTGCTGCTGGTAGATTTTAATCATCTGACTCAACAATATGTGTTTAATTCTTTAGTTATTCATTCTAAAAAAAAGATAATTTGCGTCCATCAGCACCTCACGACTCATGTTGTTGTGGGCCTAGGTTTTAAAAGTTTTATCTGTTCTTGTGACACATACATATATTGTAGTTCCTATACTGTTAAAAAATAAAAGTAATGATAACCAGATCTGGACGTTAACAGTGTATTATTCCAACAAAGAAAAATAATTTTAAACAATTTGAGTGTGATTGGGACAAAACATTTTCCTATTTCGTCGCTTTAATAATGAAACAACGTATTCGCAAAAGTGTAGTTTCGAGATAATTGGGTTTAAAGATTTTTCGATTTTCTGATTTTCGTAAATTCGGCAACACTATTGAATAAATAAAGATATTGGAAAAAAATTTCTACCAATTAATCTTGACTAATTTCCCCACAACATATTAAAATTTCACATTGGTACCTGCTGACTTTTCTACCTAAAAAGAGGTGAAAAGTCAATCAGGTACCTTATACGTTATTTCATATTTCATATACGTTATTTCATTTTGCATGGAAGTACGATTAAGCCTAAACTAATTATTATTGAACTAACGCATAATATTCTTACAATTTTTTATTTATATGAACCGGCATATCATGTAGTAATGAATGATGCTCATACAATATTTTAGATTTACCATTTCGTGTGGCGATCGTAACGTATGTAAAGTATACGACACTGATTTTACCCAAGTTATTATTCTGTAGGAATTGAAATATCGTACATGCATTTACGCTGTTTCAATATTTAACCAAATTCAAATTTGCATGTACGTTAATTAACAATATATTAATTTTCAACCCCAGTTATAAAAAAATTGGAAAATGTTAAAATGCCACTTTATAGACATCCTTATGGGGAATGCAGCGCACCCATTATATAATAACAACGTATATATGGCATACGTTATTTCATTATTAAAGCGACGATTTAAAATATAAAGAGTTACATGCAATATAAATGTTTGTAGTTGAATAAACTTAATAAATATTTCCATGAAAGTCCCTAATTTAATATATTTTTTGAGTTTGTAGGTAAGTTACATAAACAAAGTAAGGAGATAATATAGTTCCCAGAAATAATTAATTTATAATAAATCCTCGATTCAAGCAAAACTTATAACCTGATCATCATCATCATTTTGAAGAATTACTCGATATTAAATGTTCATAGTTCATGGCCTGAATTTTACCAGCTTCACACTGTTTAGTTCTTGAAATATTACCAAGTTTCATAAAAAACGCTGCACATGTTAAGACTATGTATAGTGTGGATACATAAACCGAAACGTTTCAATGTTTCACCCAAATGTTTTTAGTTATGTTTATAAAAACGAAAAATCATGCGTTAATGAAAAACATTAAATAAAAGGGAATTAAGTTAAGCAAACTGGATTTGAACTCGAAATCGAAGGACCCGGATACGATTTCCATTCAGACAAACGTGTCTTTAATCAAAGCAACCTGAAGCAACCTTTACTATTTTCACGTAATCATACCCATTTCATGCTTTATATCACAGAAAAACTTTTAAACAAAACTTAACGAATATATGTAACTAGTTTTTCACAACCTGCAACATATCAACATACAAATTTCATATCACAATATATATCGGATACACAATATTCTAAAGTTGTAAACAAGAATATGAATTGTTTATATTCCATATCATTTGGCTCGAATCCCTTGTTTTAGTTTTATTCGAATGAGTTTTGTTGGATATACATTTAATATTTCAAATGGCATTACATATTGGATTTATAAATCTTTTTTTGGTTTCAAATGTGAGCCGATTTGATGCAGAATATCAATGAAAATGGATGTCAATGTAACAATTGGTCTAAGTAGACGCTAACATTTTTTGATGGACTTTCGAGTATATAATTATCAATTTTTAGGACAATGAATCGAAAGCCTATTGCAACTCATCCATAACGATAAATGCAGATAAGATAGTTTTCACGTGCGACAAAAGTAATACTTGTCGTATTTTATTTTCACAATTACACTAACAATCTCATATAGATGAAAAACTCTACATAGGTGAAAAGTCAAAATTTGAACTTTACCTTTTTTGATTTTCCTGAAACGTATTTTAGAATTATCTTAAAGTACATAGTTTGAGCATAGGGAAGCACCCCAACATGAATGAAAAACGAAAATTTTGACAATCTGGGTTAACTTTGATATTAAATTGCTCATGAACGGCTATACCGATTTAATCAAACTTTTGTTTGATAGGTGATTAGTTAATCTTTAGAAAAAAAAATTAATTAAACATTTTTGTAATTAATTTTAAAATTAAAATATTAAAAAAAACATTTGAAAGATAACTCTAGGGTCGAAGACCAATCGAATTTTTTCTTTTTTTTTTAAATATGTACTTCTATCCTTACTCTAGAATATGTGAAATTTATGAAGAGGGAACTTTTTCATTTTTTTGAGATATTTAATTTTAAAGATGTTTAGTCCGACTAAAATTCTAATTTTTTATCATTTTTTCGAACATTTTCTATTAACAAAAAATTTTAACCACTGAAGTTCGAAACAATGATGAGAAACTAGAATTTTCAGTCCGAATAAAAATCTTTAAAATTAAATATCTCAAGAAAACAAAAGCCTCTTTGTAAATTTGAGATATTTGACTCACTATAAGCCTTCATTCTTCCTCGGTTACCGGGGTACTCTCGTGCTGAAAACATCGAACCAGTCATTAAAAGTTTGATTAAATCAGTTAATTCAGTTATTTGATTTAATTAAATTTTTTTGACGCATTCTTTTGATAGCTGTTGAGTGTGAAAAAACTGTGTACCGTATTTATCTTTAAGACGATCAACATTTTTAGCTATTCGGTGTCTAAACTTTAATTCATGGTCAATTCTTATTTCCGATTTGTCAGTCAATAAATTTAAAAGCTCAACCACTGGAGCCGAATTTTTAAGAATCTACTGGATTTGGATACCATGTTTTATTAATAATATATTGAGATTTTTAAAACCGCTCTGTTTGTACTTCCCAAATCACATACAATAGCAACTGCTTCAAAACTAGCTTCATGAGGAGCTGTTATCATATTTTCGAATAACTTGAAACATATTTTAACATCATATCCTTAGAACACTAGTTATTTCCAATTAGTGGTAAGACCTTTAGAAATTACTACTTGAGCGTAAATTGCTCATGATGAGGTTTGATCATTTGCCTTATAGTAAGCGCATTCTTTTTTTAATTTTATTTTTATTTCATCAAATGAAAGAACTACTATTTTTCAAAAGTAGACATATCCAAAGTTTTCATTAAACTGATTACGGAGTATAAAATTTCCAGTTCTACATTTAGTTTTTTGCTTATGAACGCAATTTTGATAGGCCCGGCCTAGGAATTTCTTTTATTTACAGCAGTCGATAACCTCTTGGACCTGCTGAATGGATAGTCATTGCTTCAGATGTATCCTCCAATTCCCATTTAGTTATTTCTGTTAAGGTGATTTAAGTTTTTTTTATCTGTCCGGGAGCAAAAATATTGTTGACAGCGTCTACAAGTTGTTCCAAATGTTTAATTTTTCCTGTAAGATGTATGGTTATTAACTTCTTTTTTCTTGCATCAATTTTTTTAATTCGAATAAGAAAGTTGTGTCCAATGCCGATGTTTCATTTTTAAGCATTTTTGGGTGCCACCTATGCTCGAAATATGCACTTTAGTAAAATTCTAGAATAAATTGTATTATTTATTTTGTCCCTACTCCTTTTGGGCCAAGTTTCAAGAAATTCAAAAATGGTCAAGTTTTCACAATGCTGTCTAAACTAGAACGCGTTTTTCATCTCCGGTAATTCAAAACGAATTTTTCGAACTTGTTTATTTCTGCAGTGACAAAATGACTACTATAAACAATTATTGCCTTTTCGGTTATCAAAAAATATCATATGAAACAATTGTCAATTTGAATGTTTTTTCTGACAAACCGGCCATCTGCGGAAACAAACGTCGTAAACCATAAAACCTATTAACCAAAAACTTGAGGTGCGTATAAAGCTCCAATCAAAAAAAAGCTACGTAAATTTTAGAAATTTTTTATAAATATAAAACTCAAGTTTTTGTAATATTTTAATTTTTCACCAAAAATATCCTACATTAAAAAAAAAAATTATTTGAAAAAACCACAAATTTATTTGATTTGCAACTTAATTTTGTATTTAAAGGAAAAAATATGAAGGGGCTGAAATCTCAAAGCTCTGAGATATCAAGACTTCGGTCTGGGTTAAGGATTTTGATATAGCTTTCGGCAAAACACTTTTATGAGGACATTGTTTTTAGTTTTAGGCAACGATGTATATTTAGCGAAATTATTACAAAATCACAAATTCATATTTCTTTTAAAATTCCAAAAATATTGTAAAAATTAAATAAAATCAAAAATACAAACTTTTTTCAAAATTCTAAAAATATTCCAAAAATTATTACAAAGACAAAGATTAAAACTGTTTTTCAAAAATTCTAAAAATATTGCAAAAATTATAACAAAATTAAAAATTGTAACTTTTTCGAAATTCCAAAAATATTCCCAAAATTAGAATAAAATCAAATATTTAAACTTTTTCAAAATTCCAATAATATTCCAAAAATTCTTAAAAATTCAAAAATTCAAACTTTTTCCAAAATTCTAAAAATATAAATAAAATTCACATATTCAAAAATTCTAAAAATATTGCAAATCTTATAACAAAATCAAAAATTAAAAATTTTGCCAAAATTATAAAATATTGCAAAAATTATTACAAAATCAAAAATACACCTAATTCTGTTTTTACACGACAGATTGGTTCCAGAGAAAGACGTGTAAAAAAAATTCGTGTAAAAATATACATTGTATATATGGAAAAATGGAGGATTGGTTCCACTCTCAAGAAATCAGTACAAAAAAATATTGGATACGCTGTTGCATTGACTCACAGCACCATCAGTTCTGAAAATATAGTACGCTTATTCGTCGCTTTAATAATGAAACAACGTATTCGCAAAAGTGTAGTTTCGAGATAATTGGGTTTAAAGATTTTTCGATTTTCTGATTTTCGTAAATTCGGCAACACTATTGAATGAATAAAGATATTGGAAAAAAATTTCTACCAATTAATCTTGACTAATTTCCCCACAACATATTAAAATTTCACATTGGTACCTGCTGACTTTTCTACCTAAAAAGAGGTGAAAAGTCAATCAGGTACCTTATACGTTATTTCATATTTCATATACGTTATTTCATTTTGCATGGAAGTACGATTAAGCCTAAACTAATTATTATTGAACTAACGCATAATATTCTTACAATTTTTTATTTATATGAACCGGCATATCATGTAGTAATGAATGATGCTCATACAATATTTTAGATTTACCATTTCGTGTGGCGATCGTAACGTATGTAAAGTATACGACACTGATTTTACCCAAGTTATTATTCTGTAGGAATTGAAATATCGTACATGCATTTACGCTGTTTCAATATTTAACCAAATTCAAATTTGCATGTACGTTAATTAACAATATATTAATTTTCAACCCCAGTTATAAAAAAATTGGAAAATGTTAAAATGCCACTTTATAGACATCCTTATGGGGAATGCAGCGCACCCATTATATAATAACAACGTATATATGGCATACGTTATTTCATTATTAAAGCGACGATATATATTATTCAATTGATGGCTAGCTGTTGCCACAAATTAGTTATAACTTTAGAAAATTTGTTAAATAAAAGTAGAAATTCAATAATTTTATCGAAGGTGGCAAACCAAAAATTTGGATATGCAGAATTATTATGAGTTTTTAAAACATCACCGCTTCACAATTACAGAATTTGGCTGCTGATCCAATTTTAGTATTCTGGCCCAAACGTAAACAAAATTCAAAAAAGTTGGCCAAGTGCGAATAAAATTCGCTCGCCGAGGGTTCCGTGAACGTAAAAGAACATAGTATCAAAAGTAATTGACAAAATTGTGTTGTATGTATATAGTCTTTCTATTGCCAAATCATAAGGACATACAAAATGTATATTTCCTCTTAAACGTTAAACGATTTTGCCACCTGTGCAATCAGCTTCCATTCATTTCGTTCCATGAGTAGTTGACCCCAGTTTGGACATCCTGTATCACGAAGGTTTTGTATGATGTCATCACGTCAACGTTGTCTAGGTCTACCTCTCCAACAAACACCAACCCGTTGTTGTTGAGATGCTTTTTTTATCATTCTATCTAGTGGAGCCTTTTCTACGAGACCAAACCATCTAATTCGGTTGGATTTAATGAATCCAATTACATCGCAACTACCAAGGAGCTGTCTGATTTCGTGATCCATTCGGATTCTAACCTGATTCAGCAACTTTGCATGAACCATAAATTCTTCGCATGACTTTCCTCTCGAATGTTGATAAAATTCTACATTCGGTACGATTCAGTGTCCAGCTTTCACTTTTGAAGGTAGGCAGGGGTCGAATTAATGCTTTGTAAAGTGCGACCGCGAAAGAAATTTTGATCGCAGAAGTTTTAAGTTTGCGTAGAAAACTCTGTATGCGGCAGTGAAAAGGGCTTTGATATATGCCTGCATGTCATTTGACGATGTTTTTGCAGACCTGAGGTATTTGAAGTTTTCAACGCGTTCCACTTTATAGTCGCCAGTATCCAGATTTCCGGGAGTTATGTTCCTAGATGTTGTTAGAAGTTCAGCTTTGCTTTGTTGATCCATAATCTAAGTCGTTTAGCATTTCTTTCAAGCTGTGAGCCTGTTCCTAATATCAATTGTTCTACGTTCGAGAAGCGCAATATCATCTGCGTAACCAAGAATTTAACTAGATTTGTTAAAAATGCCGTTTTGTGTCTCGATTGGGCTTTTTCTTATCGCGTTCTCAAGCGGCAAATTAAATAGAACGAGCGCAAGTGCATCACCTTGTCGAACACCTGTTTGATCGTTTTATATCGAAAGTTATATCAAAAGGACCAGAAACTGTTGTTGTCGCGGATGATACTCTCATATGCTTGCTTGAAATCAACGTAGAGCTGGTGGATGCTGATGTTGTACTACCAACATTTTTCTAGAATCATCCTTAATGCAAAACATTGATCTGCGGTTGAACGGTTCGAATGAAAACCACAAATTGACGGCGCAATTGTTTGAACAGGATTAATTTCATTCTTTCTATTCAGTAGGCTTTGAAACTGGGAGCGCGATACTGCTAGCACATCACGTTCATTTGTTGTAATTTCGTAGTTTCCATTTTTTACGACTGAGGATCTTAAGTGGTAATTTTTTGTCAGATTTCGCGAATTGGCAAAACAATCTTTCGAATTTCCATTTGCCGCATGTTGGTTGATGTTTTCGATACAACCTTTATATTTTCGCGTTTCTTTTCCGTAGAAGATAATCAGCTTGGAAGCGTCGGGTGTTCCTTGTTAACCATTTTTCTCGCTTATGTTCAACGCTTTAGCGGCAATAGTCGTCAAACCATTCGTTGCGATTTCGGTGGTCGTTTTCCGATTGTTGGTGAGAACAGACGCTTAAGTTGCATTGGTCTTACGGCAGCAATGAATCGCCATGGTGTAGAATCATTCTTACTTTGTTCTTACTTTGCTCTTCTCAACTAAACTAACCTAATTCTGTCAACGTTACACAAGTAGCACGTCAATGAAAAATTGATCGATCAGATACGAAAAATGTAACATATTATCCATTGAAAAATGTTACATATTAAATCTTATTCATAGCGGTTTATGGTAACTAAAGATAAAGAGTAGCAAAATCCGATGTCTTTGTTGTGCTGCCTGGGTAATGCTGACAGCATTAGGTTGGTGTATCGGAGAAAATCAGAGTAAAACTGCTTAGTCAATGACGCTACATCACAGTAGATTGGCGCCTTAAAACCAATGCGACCCAAGCGTCTCTTCTCCATGTTAGGGGCGGCTGGGAGCGGGCTTCTGTCTTGGATCAAGTGGCACGCTAAATAAACATGTAAAAAGGTTATTCTGATGACCTTAACATTAGAACGGACCCATTCTCAAAATTTGGGTTGGGTCTGAGGTTAAAACCCCGGAAAAAACTTTGTTAACTTTAGAAACCAGAAAAAGAATAACAAACCCGGACAAAAAACAGAATTTTACATGGACGTGAAAAAGGACAGACTACCGAGCGCAATTGATGCTCTCTAATATGTCTAGAAACAGAGGCTGAGAGGTATAGGGTGGATATCATTCCTCTGCAAGAAATTAGACAGCCAATAATAGGCAACACTCTTTATACTGTAGTGATTATCCTTCTCGAAGAGAATTTGGTACTGGGTTTCTTGTTGGTGCACGCACACAAGGAGTCGTGATGAAATTCATTCTGGTCAACGAGAGGATCTGCTACCTACGGGTACACGGTACATACAACAATGTTTCTCTTATTGCCGTGAATGCACCTACTGTAGTTTAGACCGTCCACGAGAATGCTTTCTACATACCAATGGAAGAGGTTATGAAACAAATACAAACACGCGACTTCATTATGGTTCTTGATAACTTTAATGGGAAGGTTGGAAGAGATATTAAAATCGAATGATAATGGTGAGATAATTCCTGAGTTTGCATTATCAAATAAATTGAGAATTGCCAGTGCTTTCTTTTCGCATCGATCGATTCATAAGCAGACTTGGGTCTTACCAAATGGAAAAACTCGAAATCAAATTGATCACGTGCTAGTAACAGCACGTTTCTTTTAGGGGGATCTGGTTGCGTGATCATTTAGAGCTGCATACATTGGAAGTACCTTGTATGTGCTGAGATAAGGTTCCACTTTCCAAATCCAGGCTTTCCAAAATTCAAAGAACAGAATCGTTATAATATCTAATCACTAAAGAATGCTGAAACAGAAGAGAGATATCAAAACCATATTGCCAAACATTGGAGAAATCAGGTCCACGAGGGAGAACTATAAACAAGACAAGCCGTTACAAAGCTATGTAGATGAACGCAGAGAGAATGGTGGAAGAAGAAGTGTGAGGAGATTGAAAGCTTTAATAAGGAACATCAAACACGTTACTTATTTCAACAGGTTAAAACCTTAAAGAAGGGACCTCAAACTAGATCGATTGCTATTCAAAACGAAGATGAAAAGCTAAAAGTAGACCTTAAAAGTAGTTTATGTAACAAGTACGCAAAATATGGTTTTAGCAGACGAATCGTAATGTTTGTAATATGAAGATGAGTCTGCTAAAGCCATTTGCGTACGTGTTGCATACAACGTTTTTTTTGTATTAGCTCTTAGTTTTTTTGTTTTTAATTTATTGCTTAGTTTGTATAATTGCGTACCTAAAATTAAAATAATATAAAATGAATTAATAAATGAATAAAGTTTTAAAATTCATTCAATTGTCAGATTTCCGAATAAACAAATTTTGAATCCGCTAAAGTGTTGTCATTACGACTTTAAGTACTAGGTCGCTAAAATAGAAGTTTGCGTACCCTAAACAGTTTCAAAAGTAATTATTTTTCGGAGCTAATACTAAATAAATATTTTAGATGCTTGGGCTTCTTATTTTGATAATTTTCTTAAGTGATTAGAAACAAGTAGGACGACGAGCAAAGCTTATTATATGACTGATGTCATACTCGGCCAAAGTGAAAATGTTATGAGTAAAACTTTCAAGTCACTTAAGAATGGTGCTAGAAAAATAGATTTGCAAAATAACTCGATAAAACCAAATATATGAATGTTTCAAGGAAGGATGAGAAGAAGGATTTGATGTGCGACGATGATCGAAATGAGGGAGTTGAATCTTTTAAATATTAGGGAACAATGCTTGACTCAAACAACAGCATACTTACAGATATAAAAGCTTGAATCATTGCAGATAGTCGAACTTTCTACTCAATTAAACCTCTCCTTGGATCACCGTATGTATCAACGAACAACAAACTCAAGTTATACAAGACATTGATTAGACCGGTTGTGATGTGTGGGTCATAAACCTGGATCCTTACAAAAAATCACATTTATCTGTATTTGAGCGTAAGATCGTACGCCACATATTTGGTTCACATAAGACAGACGATGGAGAGTACAGAACCCGATATAACTGTGAGATCAGCGTCCTTCTTGTCGGTCATGATATAATAGGTTGTATCCGGTCCAAAAGGAATGCTTGGTTTGGCCATGTTCTACGAGCTGATTCACAGTCTGATTGGAATGGGTCACAGTCTGACCGGAATGATTAAAAAAATGTAAGTTAGTACCACAGGGAGTGGGCAACCGCGAGGTAGACGGCAACTGCAATGGGGATGTAATAAACGACCTTAAAAATACGGCTGCCATGGTAATTATGTCGCTATGGCGAATGACCGTGGTGAATATACAAAGCTGATTAGCTTGGCAACGCCCCTACATGTAACATGAACGCCAAATAAACAAAATAAGATAAAAAATAAAGAAATATTAAATTATACCAGCCTGTAAATGGTTGAAACACACACTATATTGAAACACACACTATATTGAAACACGCACTGTTCAAATAAAATTATAATTTTTAAATTATCAACTCAAATATAATAAACGACAATAACTCAAAAACTGTGCACTTCACAATTATGTAAAATTTGCTATGTTTCTTAAAGCAAGTGCAAATTTTTCAAATGATAGCCAGTTTAAGTCAAAAAAGATTTTTTCACCCTTCCCCATTTCCATCCCCTCAAAACACAGAAATATAATTAGTGGAAACCGTGCTATTTTTAGATAAAAATTTATAAAACATTCTCCTTTTTCTGATTCGTATCACGGATCGTACAATAATGAATAGAGAGTAAAAATGTAAATACTTAATGTATTTCTACTCTACATTTTAATTGACATGTAGTATGAAATGACAGTAGTATCTAAAAACGTTTTTAGATACTACTGTCGATGAAAGCATATAGCTTTCGAAATACGTATTTAGTGAAATAAAACTCAATTTAACAAGAATAAGGCGTTTATTATTTTATTATTATTTAAAGATCTTGTTACAGTTTAGAACTTTTAAACTAAAATAATTTTTAGTATTAGCTTCGAAAAATGATTACTTTTAGAACTGTTTAGAGTCCGCAAATTGTATTTTAGCGGCCTAGTACTTAAACTCGTTATGACAACACTTTAGCGGATTCAAAATTCGTTTTCATTTTATATTATAATTATTTTCAAATTACAATCACAATTGCTTTGATAAGTTTTGTTCAAAAATCAAATTTTTTGGTACGCAAGAATACAAATTAAGCAAAAAATTAGAAAAAAAAGTCCTAAGAGCTAATACAAAAAAACGTTGTATGCAACACGTACGCAAATGGCTTTAGCAGACTCATCTTCATATTACAGACTCGGCTAGCGCCTCGTTCGGAAACATTACGATTCGTCCGCTAAAACCATATTTTGCGTACTTCTTACATAAACTACTATTAATTTAATTTTTTTTGGCAAATGTATTGTAATTTGAGGCGGCTTTTAAATATATATAAGGTACAACAAAAGAAATTTCTTTTCTTGAAAAATCGGATAAACGGGCGAAAAAATTTAAATTTAAAGGCTTAGTCGATTCGTGTTATTTCAAAAAATTTCGTGCATAAAGAAAATTATTTTTTCCCTCCAACTCGTGTTATTTCAAATTCGTGTATAATAAATTCGTGCAAAAACAGAACTGAGTGTATAAACTTTTTTCAAAATTCCAAAAATATTTCAAAAGCTATAACAAATTCAAAAATTCCCATGTCCAATTTCATGTAAAATTACATTTACGTCATACAAACGGCTAAATTTTTTTTCCAAAAAGTTGACTAAAAAATAAATGGAATCATTTTTTTGACACACTTGACAATATTTTTTGACAAACTTATAATGCAATAAAATTCTCAATAATAATAATTTCATGTTCATTACATTTCATTTCATACAAATAACTAATTTTGTTTTTTTCTAAAAAATTAAATGGAAATCATTCTTTTGACACACTTGACAATTTTTTTTGACAAAATTATAATGCTATAATCCTCATTCCTCTATAATAACAATAAAATTTCATTTCAAACAAATAATTAATTTTATTTTTTTTCCAAAAAATTAGGTAAAAAAAAAAATAAAAATGTTTCTTTTGACACACTTGACAACATTTTTTTGACAAACTTATAATGCCATAATTCTCAATAATAATAATAAAATTACATTTCAAACAAACAATTTTATTTTTTTCCAAAAAATTGGGTAAACAAATAAATAAAAATTTTTATTTTGATACGCTTGACAACATTTTTTTGACAAACTTATAGTACCATAATTCTCAATAATAATAATAAAATTTTATGTTATACAAATAATTAATTTTATTTTTATCCGAATAATTGGGTAAAAAAATAAATAAAAATCTTCCTTTGACAAACTTGACAACATTTTTTTGCCATTTTTTTGCCATTTGTATGTGATCTCACATACCAATCCCGACCATCCAGATTTCTCCACATTCTTTGTTCCTACTCATTATCACTTAAAATAAACGTTTTTTAAGCAAAAAATACTCATATTTCCTTGTTTTGACACACTTGACGATTTTTTGACACACTTGACAATTTTTAGACATATTTTCGGTACAGTTATCGAACACACCGTTCTATCTGCTCTTACCATTGAGTGTACCTATTTTTAAAATTCAAAATTTTTAAAATCCCTTCATTCGTTTTCTAGATTTCGTAGGTTGTACAAAAGGTTGTTACGTAGATTGTTTCGTATGGCCTGAAGACAGACATACATTTTTTTTGCTTTTTTAGAATCAGAAGGCCTTAAAACGTCGAGAAATGCAGAAAAAAGTGGGGGTAAGAATTTCACTTTTGGCTCATGATTGACTTAAGTCTTTCAGACCGAAGTAAAATTGTGGTTTTTTTTAAAATTTTGTGTCTATTATAAATTTATAAAAATTTTCTAAAAGTTTGCTTTATTACTTTTGATTAATTTTTGATTTTATTATAATTTTTGCAATATTTTTAGAATTTCGGAAAAAGTTTGAATTTTTGAGTTTGTAAATTAAGAAATTTTGAAATAATTTTAGAATTTTGAAAAAAGTTTCAATTTTTGATTTTGTAAGAATTTTTCGGAAAATTTTTAGAATTTTGATAAAGATTGATTTTATTGCAATTTTTGTAAGTTTGTAACTTGATTTTGTTATAATTTTTGGAATATTTTAAAAAATTTAATTAATTAATTTATTTTTTTTAAATTAATTTTGAAAAAACTTTGAATTTTTAAATAATGAGTTTTTGCAATATTTTTAAAATTTTTGATTTTATTATAATTTTTGTGATTTTGAAAAAAATTTGTATTTTTGATTTTGTTATAATTTTTGCAATTTTTTAAGAATATTGGAAAAAGATTCAATTTTTGATTTTGTTATAGTTTTTGCAATATATTTAGAATTTTGAAAAAATTTTCATCCTTTGATTTTATAATAATTTTTGGAATGTTTTTATAACTTTAAAATAAGTTTAAATTTTTGATTTCATTTTAATTTTTAGAATATTTTTGGAATTTTGAAAGAAATATGAATTTTTTTTTTTTTTTTTTTTTTTTTTTTTTTTTAATAAAATGTGTTGTGTAATAGGGTTTAGAATATGTGTCACAACAACACATAAATACCTTTTAAGACCTAGGTCTAGACCTGGGTGTCACAACAACTGGCGTTCTGAGGTGTAGATTAACGCTTTTTTTAAACATCTGTGGGTTGAAGCCACCTGAGACTAAGTGTTCCGGCAAACTATTCCATTTGTACGCAGTTCGGACAAAGAAGTCTTTCTGCGATCTGCCAGTATGACAGCGCGGGATCTTTACCGTTTCACTGGTTGCGGCAGCCGATTACCGAGTGGAACGGGGATAAGAATAAGTTTGAGGCATGATGCCGCTGATTTCATCTGAGCACTGCTGATGACGATATTTGTAAAAAACAACGAGGTCAGCAACAGTGCGACGATGTTGTAGGGAATCAAGTTTTGATGTCAAAGTTCGATCACCTACAATTCGTATAGCTCGCTTTTGAACAGAGTCCAAGAGGGCCAAGATGGAAACAGAGGCAGCACCCCAAACTTGACAGCAGTACTCCATACAGGGACGAATATAGGACTTATAAACATGGAGCAATTGGTATGGAGTGAAAAATTTTTTGCATCTATTTAGGAGGCCGAGTTTTTTAGACGCGCTTTTTGCCATCGCCATTACATGATCGTTCCAGAGTAGGTCATTTGAAACCGTGACACCCAATAAACGAATGTTTTTACATTCACCTATTGGTTCATCACACATACTAAATAAAATATCTTTGGGGAACTCGGTCTTTAATCTGGAAACAATCAACAGCTGTGTTTTGGTGGAGTTGAAATTGACAAGGTTTTGGTCACCCCAGTCGGCGACTTTATTCAGGTCTTTGTTCAAGTTTACGGCAGCGTCTCTCCGGGCAGGATTAATTCGTTCGTGCATTTTACCTTTTGAAGGAAGGGGCTCGAACGACTTGTGCAGAGTACTATCATCTGCAAAACTATTTATTGGGTTGCTGGTAATTTTCAACAATTCGTTGATATAAATCAAAAATAGGGTTGGGGACAATACTGAGCCTTGGGGTACACCAGCGTTAATTAGTTTAGACTCAGAAGGATATCCGTCTAAGGTTACCGAAATGTATCGGTCGGATAGAAAATTTTGAATCAGCTTCACAACATTGGGATGAAAACCGTACGCAACGAGCTTGTTGATTAAGTTGGCATGCCAGACTCGATCGAATGCCTTGGAGATGTCTAAAGCGATAACGTATGTTTCACCACCTTTATCAAGTATGCTGTTCCAACAATGCGCTACATAGTTTAATAGATCGGTAGTTGATCTTTTGTTTCGAAAACCGTATTGGCTGTCGGATATTAAATGATTTTCTTCCAGAAATTTTGAAATATGTGTATTAATATAATGCTCATAGACTTTGGATAGGACCGATAGTAAAGCTATTGGCCTATAATTTGAGATATCGGATTTTGGTCCCTTTTTGGGGACGGGCTGGACATTTGCCAACTTCCAGCACGAGGGCAATATGCCAGATTTGTAGGATTGGTAGAATATTTTAGTTAAAGTTGGTGCAAGTTCTTTGGAAAAGGTTTTTAAAATAATGGGTGGAATATTGTCCATTCCTGATGCTTTGTTGATGTTTAACCCCTTTAAAAGTTTAGCGACTATTTTGGGTTTGAAGTGAAGTTCATTCATATTAACTCCTGAAGACTGGATTTGGGGTATTTCTTTAGGAGTTTCCAAAACAGTGGAGTTCAGAGCAAAGCGTTCAGCGAACAAGTTAGCTTTTCTTGCGGGATCATTGACGATTAAATCACCATCAATAATAGGGGGAATAGAAAATTTTGTACCAGAATTTAAAGAATTAATGGCACTGTAGAAACTCTTGTCAGAAACAGACATAAACGTAAGTTTTGAGGCTTTCGCTCTGTCAATTTCGGACTTTTCGTTTGAGATAATCTGATTAGATATTTTGTTGGCCTTTAGATATTGGGATCGATTAGTGGGAGTTTTGTTATGAATCCAAATATTAAATGATCTACGTTTGTTTCTAAGTGCCGTTTTGGCAGCTTTCGAATACAAGTATTTTTGTTTGGGTTTTACTATGGAGAAAGGGACAAATTTATTGATAGCAAATTGGATGGTTTCTGTAAAGTTTTGAGCAGAAACATTTACATTGTCAGTGTAAAAACAATGACGGTCGAAAGGGAAACCATGGAAAAAATTTTGAAGACCACTCTTATCCATTTTTGAGTAGTGAAATATTTTACGGGGTTTGGGAGCTGTAGTTTTAAGTAAATCAGTTTTGATAACTGATGAGATTAAATAATGATCAGAATTTCGAATACTACCCTTCGCAACATCGACACTCGTAATATCTGGCATTGTGGTAAGATAGAGATCTAGTAGAAAACTATTATCACCGCCCTTACGGGGAGTGAAAATCGGGCTTTTAACAATTTGGAATAGGCCCTGAGACGCGGCAAAAATTTCTGCCAGTTTTTCACTATTGTCAACCTCGTCGGTCGATTTGGAGAATTCCAACCATGATTTGTTGTGGACGTTGAAGTCACCGGTAACGATAACTTCACAATTAGGGGACTTTGCTCTAATCTCGTCCATAATTTTTGTCAGTATATTAAAAAAGTTTGGGTTACGTTTGTTGGGGGACCGGTATAAAGCTATTGTAAAAAAAGTCATTTCTGGAAGACAAATCTTTAAAACCATTGTATTGAAGCCGTCACCGTGTAGTTCAAAATTTGGAAAGCGCGTGTACGCAACACTCTCATGAATGAATGCGCATACGCCCTGATGAAGTTTGAAAGCTGATTCGAGCCTATATTTGGAATTAAGCGATTCTATAAAGAGAAAATTTTCAGAAACTTGTGTTTCTGTAAGGAATAGAATGTTCGGTTTGTCGTGCTCAAGATGATGTTGCACGTGGTCATGGTTAACGTTCAATCCGCAGATGTTTTGAACATGTATTTTAAAATTTTTTATTGATTCATATATGTTTTGTCCCTGCAAATTCCGTGGACATGCCGCTTTATGGGCGGGTGGATTGCGCAAATTTGCTTTACCACTTGCAGATTTATTTTTTTTCGTTTGTACTGCCATATATATATCAAAATGTTTATTTTATTTTTTTGTGTTTTATTTTAAAATGCATAACTAAGTAAAAAATCCTATCATACTACAAAATATGACATATGCCAATATTTCATGATAAGATGAAGAAATAATAACAAAATAATAAGTGAAAAACAAATTGTGAGAAATTTGCAGAAAACAAAACAAAACTAAATGCCTATAATCCAGCTGATGCAGCGCACCCCAGACGCACCGCCCACCACCTTAATCGAGGCACAAAGCCCACACATAACTACGTGTTGGTTCGATTCCTCGGAAGAGCTAATGAGCGGTACCGCTACGGAACGCTGCCCAGCTAAGACTGGAAGTGCTGCCGTTGACTAATTAAAGTTCGTCCGCCAGCACCCTAAGATATCATCTTGGCTAATGACATCTCCTGCCATTGCCAGTGGTATGTGATATCTCACGCTAACTCATATGTCAATGGCAGGGACTGGAGTACGCAGGGTAGTCAGACCCGTAGCTCAACATTGATCATAATCGATCAAAATCGATCCCTCCTGCGGGGAAAATATTTAATTAAATATTTTCTTGAAACGCTAAATGGAGAGGTTTTTGAGTAGTTTGTTGGGTGTATTATCTTTTCACTAAGTTATATTAATATATGATCTGTTATAATTTTTCGACAACGTATTAATATTTCGTGTTTGTTTTGTAATAAATTTATAAACAGTGATAAAATAATACTTGTACTTTAACAAAGAGTTTTATGTTTGATATACATCGCTGCCCAAAACTAAAAACAATGTCCTCATAAAAGTTTTTTGCTGAAAACTATATCAAAATCCTTAACTCAGACCGATATCTCAGAACTGTGAGATTTCAGCCCCTTCATATATTTTTTGATTGTTATCTATCCTCAAAAGATGACGAGTTAAAAATTAAATAAAGTTGTTTTCGTTTGTTTTACAGGGATACGATGTGATGCCTTTTAGAAAATACATTTTTTTATCGAGACAAGTAAAATATCGTAGAGAAAGAGCTCCACTTTAGTATTCCTTAAAAATAAATTTTGGAGTTTTACATTCCCCATTTTTTGTATAATTTTGAATAATGGCGTTTTCTTTATGTATTCTTACCTCGATAGCTCCCCGAGGCTAATTGATCCAAAATTTTAAAATGCATGTCGAATGATAGAACAATTTTAGTAAGTTTTTAATGAAAAATATAGAAAAGTGTAAAATACCCATAATTATATTTATTAATGGGGTGGGAATAATAAGAGGTAAAAAAGCACTTAAAAACCCGGTCAAGTGGTTTTGAAAGAGCACTTGATTTTAGGAACATTGCAATTTTGTTTTTGAGTATTTTGCGGTGCGTTTTTAGATTATTGTCAAAAATATTCAACTTTCAGACAGTTCTTTCCCCCTTACGTTTCGACGTTGGTTCACAGACAAATTTGCAAAAATTCTCAGAGACAGGAAGTTTGGTAAATTTTGAATGAATATCATAGCGAAGTCTCAAATAATAATATTTCTGTGTTTTTAGGGGAAAGAAAGCTTTTTTGACCCAAATGAGTGGGTGTCATTTAAAAGAGCAAAAAATTTAAGAAACATTGCAATTTTTTATAGAATTTTGCGGCGCACAGTTTTTGAATTATTGTCAAAAATGTGTTACTTTTGGTGTGTGGGCACCAAACTAATACCCCATAATTTCGAAGCATTTGATAGAAAATTGTTTTCAATATATACTATATACAAGCAGTGGCATCATTTCACCAAAATCTTGGGGGGGGGGCGAGAATTTAAATGACATAAAAAGATTTTTTTCGTGAAACATAACATGTACATTTTTATACACACATATATTTAAAAGCATTTAAATGCATGGTCTTAGAAATGAAACTAAAATGCTTTTGAGCTACCTTGGTTACTATGCTAGATCTTTGACTTCTATTGTTGTTTCATCGAAGCGAATGCCGCAAAGTTCTGCAAAATCCCTTCATTTGTTAAAAATAATTTTAAATTTAGTATCATCTCTGCATTGTTTAAGCATCAAGAAAGTAGTTTGGCATTACCGCCAGTCAGCGAGTTTCACTGTATCCAATAAGTTGGTTATGTTCGACATTTTTTTTGCCGCAGAACTCCTTCAACGTCTCCAGTAAAGACAGTAAAATATCCAAATTTTTTTAACCCTGCCATTTAAATCAGCAGCACTTCTTATTGCATTATTTAGAATATGGGCTGCGAATCCAATACCCAATACATTCTGGTTCAAATTCGAGCTTAGCTTGCTTTTAAATTTTCACTTCTTGACGTGACACCACTAAAATTGGTATTCGAGTTATCAGCGCAAATTGCAACTAACTTTTTGTCAATGTTAAATAACAACAAGAAAACAAAATAACAACAAAACTTGTTCAAGCTACTGGAACTGACGGCTTATAGCAACGCTTTTTTATATTTATCTGTATCTATATGTCTTTTAATTCATAATGTCCACTGTTAGCTTGCAAATTCACTCCGACTGGTAATACAATAAACCTTTGCGTCGTTATATTTTGATTTTTTTATAAAAGGATAGCCCAATTCAATATTGTATGAGAATTTACGTAAACGTTTTCTATCCATCTTGATTTGCAGGACAACTTTTTAAATATAATTTTAAAAATTAGTAAAAATTTACCTTTAATAGTAGCTTAAAACTTTTGTTACACAAGTAAAGACTGCAAAACAATTGAAACAATTTATTTTAATTTTACTAAATAATTAATATCTTTTCTGTATTCTGTAAGTATAAGAGGTATACAGTATACCTCTCGTTCTATCTTTTGCAAATATATACCATTTATCAAGTTTTTATGCTCTCTACTTTGTTTGTTCTTTATTGAGAAAAAAAAATTATAAATTAGAAAATAATAATTTTACTTTTGAGTTACCTAGTTAATGTGTGTTTTAAACAGAGTTTGAAACGCTACTTATATCACTCTTTTACTTTGTTCTTTCAGAGTGCGTAGCTTAAAAAAAATATAACACTCCCACATACAGGAGTGAAAATAATAAAATATCATTCTTGCTACTAAATTGAAATAAATATTTTCTTTAAAATACTCAAAACTTTTATTTTTGCTTCAAATTTGATGCTTTCCAACGTAAAATGCTTTGAATGATTTGTTCAATTATTCATGTATTATTAGAAAAATGAATATAAAGGATGACGTAGAGGGACTATTCATAAATCGAATAAAAGAACAGGAAAATGTAATCTGCTCCAAAGGAGTAAAATCATTTTTTTTACATTTTAATTTTTGAATATTATTTCAAAGGATTAAAATGAGTGCTCGAATAAAGTAAAACTCTGGTTTGAAAATTTAAATGTTTATGAATTTATACGGAAAACTGCGACTTTTTAAGTAAAATATTTTGTATTTTATTTTTCATAATATACTTTCGATCTCTCGTATATACACCGGGGAGATGTTTCTATAAACAAAGAAACCTTTTCGTTGAGATAGATCTGTTAGACATCGAAAGATATTCGCAAAACAAAATGTAAATTATTGAAGTGAAAAAAACTGAGTTTAGTATTTCTATGAAAATTATAGTTAAAACACTATTTAATAAAAAAAATATTGCACTAGTTTGTTCTCTCAATATAGATAAATCAACATATACATAACTTTATACCAATTGCAAGAAAAAACAATGAAGCCATTGCTTTGACTAAGATATTGCGCAAACTGTACGTAGCTAGATATAAGGCTTATTAGTTACTTGATTATTTCGATAATGCGAGCAAATGTGGTGGAAATATTTTTTTCGTGGTACGCTTCGTGGGACAAATTTCTCCGTGGGACAACGCAATCAAATGTGGGACATTTCCACGCAGCGTGGGACGTCTGGTCAGTTTACTACCCATAAACGTGCGTAAATTTTTCATTTGATTCAAAATTGTACAACTATTGCGAGCTTCTTTTAAATCTATAAGAAAAACCTACCACAAAAAAATAATAGTTTCTCCCTCCCTGTGACTGTATAAAAAAATGAGCAAAGATTGACGTTTAGGATGCGTTTTGGATTTTATTATAACCAACCAAACATATAATTTTTGCTATTTTATGAATTAAAAATTATAGTCCATATAGCGAAAAGAATTTGTCAGCAAGTTTTCATAACATACTTTGAAAATATTTACATAACTTAAATATTTGTTCGTGTCTTTAGAAAATATTGCTTGTCCATTATAAAACATTCACTATTATAAAATCACTGGAAAAAGCCCAATAAATTTAAATTACTCCCGTAATTTTTGTCATTCATTTTATAAAAATTAGCACAACTATCAAGAAAACCGATATGTTATAGGATTTTACAATTAGAAATATTTTTAATTTATTGTTTTTAAAAAAGTCTTGTAAAGTTTGTACAATATGATATAGATAAAAAAACAGGGCCAAACAGTCAGGGTTCTCCAAATAAGTGGGATATAATCAGTGGCGTCATTTCACCAAAATCTTGGGGGGGGCGAGAATTTAAATGACATAAAAAAATTTTTTTCGTAAAACATAACATACACATTTTTATACACACATATATTTAAAAGCATTTAAATGCATGGACTAAGAAATAAAAATAAAATGATTTTGAGCTACCTCGGTTACTCTGCTAGATCTTTGTCTTCTGTTGTTGTTTCATTGAAGCGAATGTCGCAAAGTTCTGCAAAATCCCTTCATTTGTTAAAAATAATTTTAAATTTAGTATCATCTCTGCATTGTTTAAGCATCAAGAAAGTAGTTTTAATTAAAGCGCTTGTTTTAGAAATTATTATATCTTTGCTTTGTAACTGTTCAGAGAGTGAATTTGTAAACGACAGCAGATCGTGCAGCATAAAAAAAAGGATGGTTTTTCTATACGATCCCAGGCATCCCGAGATTTAAAATTTATGAGTCACGTAGTCCCAGGATCCATAAAACACCACGGGATTGCAATCTCTACGTGACTCCTCTTATGTCGAATCGTTTTTTTGTTTGTTTGTTTTCCTTTATTTGTCTCAGAGAGAAAGAGTTATGTCTACCCTAAACTGACCAGAGCCAAATCGTTAAAATGTGGGACAAAATGCAAACATTCTTCCAAATACTAGCTAATTAGAATTTCTATTGCGAGAAAGTGGGACGGTGAAAACGTGCTAACTAGATTGTGCATAAATTTACTATTTAATGCTTTCCTTTACTATTTGTTTACTATTTAATTCTACAAAAAATTATTTTATTTTAATTGGACATTTTTCAACCGTTAGGAAACGTGCTTACAGTGGTTCGTACATTTTCAAAATTCTTTCTAGTGCTGGCATTACCGCCAGCCAGCGAGTTTCACTGTATCCAATAAGTTGGTTATGTTTGACATTGCTTTTGCCGCAGAACTCCTTCAACTTAAACCAGTAAAGACAGTAAAATATCCAAATTTTTTTAACCCTGCCATTTAAATCAGCAGCACTTCTTATTGCGTTATTTAGAATACGAGCTGCGAATCCAATACCCAATACATTCTGGTTCAAATTCGCGTTTAGCTTGCTTTTAAATTTTCACCCCTTGACGTGACACCACTAAAATTGGTGTTCGTGTTATCAGCGCGAATTGCAACTAGCTTTTTGTCAATGTTAAATAACAACAAGAAAACAAAATAACAACAAAACTTGTTTAAGCTACTGGAGCTGGCGGCTTATAGCAACGCTTTTTTATGTTTATCTGTATCTATATGTCTTTTAATATCATAATGTCCACTGCTAATATGCAAATTCACTCCGACTGGTAATACAATAAACTTTTGCGTCGTATATTTTGATTTTTTTATAAAAGGATAGTCCAATTCAATATCGTATGAGAATTTACGTAAACGTTTTCTATCCGTCTTGATTTGCAGGAGAACTTTTTAAATATAATTTTAAAAATTAGTATAAATTTACTTTTTATTGTAGCTTAAAACTTTTGTTACACAAGTAAAGACTGCAAAACAATTGAAACAATTTATTTTAATTTTACTAAATAATTAATATCTTTTCTGTATTCTGTAAGTATAAGAGGTATATAGTATACCTTTCGTTCGATCTTTTGCAAATCTATACCATTTATCAAGTTTTTATGCTGTTTACTTTGTTTGTTCTTTATTGAGAAAAAAAATTAGAAATTAGAAAGTAATAATTTTACTTTTGAGCTACCTAGTTAAAGTGTGTTTAAACAGAGTTTGAAACGCTACTTATATCACTCTTTTACTTTGTTCTTTCAGAGTGTGTAGCTTAAAAAAAATATAACACTCCCACACAAAGGAGTGAAAATAGTAAAATATCATTCTTGCTACTAAATTGAAATAAATATTTTCTTTCAAATACTCAAAACTTTTATTTTTGCTTCAAATTTGATGCTTTCCAACGTAAAATGCTTCGAATGATTCGTTCAATTATTCATGTATTGTTAGAAAAATGAATATAAAGGATGACTAATTTTGTTCTTTTGCAAATCGAATAAAAGAACAGGAAAATGTAATCTGCTCCAAAGGAGTAAAATCGAAAAAACCAAAATTTTACTCTTACGAGTAAGAACGATATTCAAATTATGAACATTTTAATTTTTGAATATTATTTCAAAGGATTGAAATGAGTGCTCGAATAAAGTAAAATTGTAAACTCTGGTTTGAAAATTTAAATGTTTATGAATTTATACGGAAAACTGCGTCTTTTTAAGTAAAATATTTTGTATTTTATTTTTCATAATATACTTTCGATCTCTCGTATATACACCGGGGAGATGTTTCTATAAACAAAGAAACCTTTTCGCTGAGATAGATGTGTTAGACATCAATAGATATTTGCAAAATAAAATGTAAATTATTGAAGTGAAAAAAACTGAGTTTAGTATTTCTATGAAAATTATAGTTAAAACACTATTTAGTAATAAAAATATTGCACTGGTTCTCTCAATATAGTTAAATCAACATATACATAACATCATACAAACTGCAAGAAAAAACTGTGAAGTCATTGCTTTGACTAAGATATTGCGCAAACTGTACGTAGGTAGATATAAGGTTTTTTGATTATTTCGATAATGCGGGCAAATGTGGTAGTAATATTTGTTTCGTGGGACGCTTCGTGGGACAAGTTTCTCCGTGGGACAACGCAACGAAATGTGGGACATTTCCACGCAGCGTGGGACGTCTGGGCAGTTTACTACCCATAAACGTGCGTGAATTTTTCATTTGATTCAAAATTGTACAACCAAATTGTAGAAAAACCTACCACAAAAAAAAATAGTTTCTCCCTCCCTGTATAAAAAAAATGAACAAAGATTGACGTTTAGGATACGTTTTAGATTTTATTATAACCAACCAAACATACAATTTTTGCTATTTTATGAATTAAAAATTATAGTCCATATAGCGAAAAGAATTTGTCAGCAAGTTTTCATAACATATTTTGAAAATATTTACATAACTTAATTTGTTCGTGTCGTTAGAAAATATTGCTTGTCCATTATAAAACATTCACTATTATAAAATCACTGGAAATAATCCGCAATAAATTTAAATTACTCCCGTAATTATTTTCATTCATTTTATGAAAATTAGCACAGCTATCAAGAAAACTTTTGATATGTTATAGGATTTTTACACGTAAAATCCTATACATTTAGAATTGTTTTTAATTTATTGTTTTTAAAAAAGCTGTAAAGTTTGTACAATATGATATAGATAAAAAACAGGGCCAAACAGTCAGGGTTCTCAAAATATGTGGGGCATGGAGGGATCAGTTTTGATTGTTTTTTTAGTTTTGATCTACGGGTGTGACAAACCCGCGTAATCCAGTCCCTGCTATTGACATACGAGCTAACGTGAGATATCACATACCACTGGCAATAGCAGTGAGATATCACTAGCCAAGGTGACATCTTAGGGGTGGTGGCGGATGAACTGTATTCAGTCAACGTTAGCAACCCTCAATCTTGGCTGTGAAATAATCCTTGATGATGAGACGCCATTGCTTCCTTGAAGAAACGAGCCTTCATATAACTATATGTGGGCTTTAATCATTAAGAAAGACGGTGCGTCAAAGGATCAAGGAATAGGCAACCGGCTGGATTATTGGCAACTACATTTTTGTTTTGATTCAGCAAATTTTTGCCAAAATTTGCTATTTACTTTTTAATCTACTTTTATTTTCTGTATTCTATCATAAAATATTGGCCTACGTCATATTTTGTCAGTGATAGGATTTTTTGTTTAGTTATCCATTCTTTAACAAAAAATATAAAAAAATAAAACAAAGGAAGATTTACGTCCATCAACACCCTCAAACGTATGTTGTTGTAGGACCTTGGTCTTAAAAGGTTTTTAAGTGTTATTGTGACACATATTGTAATTCCTACTACACAACACATTTTATTAAAAAAAAAATAATTAGGTTGTGTTCTCCTGCATGTACTTACTTTTAAGTTTATATAAATTACCAATGGCCAATAACAATTGAAATTTGAATGTTAAATACTGCACTATAAACTCTCGAGGAGCCCTATACTAATGAAATATTTTGTTTCCTCTGGCTCAGACACGAATATCTTATAAACAAAACACAATCGTTCTTCTAAAAGCGGTAATGCCGCGCACCTTATAGTACGATAGAATTTTGTCAAAATACGCACCCAAGGCGTTTTTGGAACAACGATCGTGTTTTGTTTATAAAACTGATTTCATTAGAAGATTAGAAGCAATACGACCGCCTTTCGTATCGGCGGTGCTCTAGTCCTTGATACAAAGAACGATAACGGTTTGAAAATTGCGGTGAACTGTACGTTAGTCAGGCCAAAATAATATGTAACGTAATAATTATATTATCAGATATATTTCAATTAATAGTATGCGATAAAATTGGTATATTAGTTAAGTAAATCTTCTAAAAATTAGACGAATTTACAAAATAACCGTGCATTGAAATTTTTATAGTGTATAATTCTACCACGATTGGATGGTTTTATTGAATCGATGTATTGAATTATTGATAGTATCAGATCCTTGGGGGGGGCCAATGCCCCCCCCCCAGCCCTACCCAATTGACGCCCCTGGATATAATTAGGTTGTGTTCTCCTGCATGTACTTACTTTTAAGTTTATATAAATTACCAATGACCAATAACAATTGAAATTTGAATGTTAAATACTGCACTATGAACTCTCGAGGAACCCTACACGAATATCTTATAAACAAAACACTATCGTACGATAGACTTTTGTCAAAATACGCACCCACGGCATTTATGGAAGAACGATCGTGTTCTGTTTATAAAACTGATTTCATCTCATTAGATGCAATACGACCACCTTTCGCATCGGCGGCGCTCTAGTCTATACAAAGAACGATAACGGTTTGAATATTGCGGTGAACCGTACTTTATTCGGGCCAAAATAATATGTAACGTAATAATTATATTATCAGATATATTTCAATTAATAGTATGCGATAAAATTGGTATATTAGCTAAGTAAATCTTCTAAAAATTAGACGAATTTACAAAATAACAGTGCATTGAAATTTTTATAGTGTATAATTTTTATATAGTGTAAACGATTGGATGGTTTTATTGAATCGATGTATTGTTAGTATCAGATCCTTGGGGGGGGCCAATGCCCCCCCCAGCCCTACCCAATTGACGCCTCTGTATACAAGCTGGTATAATTGAATCTTTAGATTTACATTTACTATTGAAATTTACTATCAAACATATATTTTTATGTTTCTATGGTCTGGTAATATGAAGACTTTTCAGCACAATTTTGTCAATTATTTTTGATCTATTCTGTTCTTTTACATTCACGGAACCCATGGCGAGCGAATTTTATTTGCCCTTGTCCGACTTTTTGCTAATGTAAAACTTTCTTAATTTAGGCTTATTCAGAAAATCGCGATAATAATTTCCTTATTAATTTTTACAAAACTATTTAAAAAATTTCAACAACAAAAATTTTAACAAATTTCTTTGTTTCCATTTGCTTTATAGGGCTGCGATGTGAAGCCTTTACGAAAAGACATTTGTTTACTGAGTCAAGGAAGATCATATGAAATGGTTCTACTTCAGTATATTCATTAAAAACTTATGTGGAACTTTGCACCACACATTTTTTTGTATAGTTTTTAATAAAAGTGCTTCTTCATGTTATCTCTTCCGCTTAGTTTAGAGCATAATTGATCGAAAAACTTAAAAGTGTTTGGAATGATAGAAAAATTAATAAGCTTTTAATCAAAAAAACAGCAAAATTTCAAACAAACAAAAATAAATTTATTTGGGGGAGGGTAGGAGAAGGAGTTAAAACACCATTTGAATCCCAGTCAAATGGAGTGTCGTTTGGAAGAGCACTTGATTAAAGAAATATCGCAATTTTTTCAATTTTTCAGTGAACAGTTTTTGAATTAATAGCTGCATTTCATGAAACCGTGTGATCCGGATCCGCTTAAATTTTACATGCAAATTAAGATCCAACTTTGTTTTTGGATCACAAATCATGATCTAAAAATTAGTTCATTGTTGAAAATGTAGGTGAAAAAATATTTTGTATTTCGTAATTGGTATAATAAAAAAACAGAAAATTTAAGAATCGAGCGCCTCCAAAACTAATATAAATAAAAATTATAAAAAAAACTAATAAATTTAATTTAAAAAGTTTATTCACACAAAATTATTTGGAATGTTCACCAAAATTGTTTCAAAAATTGAATTTAAAGAAATGTAAAAACAAAATTAATGATTTAATAAAAAAAAGAGAATATCATTTTGAGTAGTCTCAAATTAATATTTCAATGTAATTTTTAGTAGTACTTTTAGGCTTTCCTCTTATTACATTTTTGTGTCGTTTCATGAAACATGACCTGATCTGGATCAGAATTGATCAATTTCAATGATTTGTTCGTTCGCCCAGAAAGGTTTAAAAAATGCACTCATCAATACCTAAGCATGTTGTGTTGTGAAACAGCTAGTTATTATTAAAATATTAAAAAAATTTGAAGTTAAAATAAAATGTACTTGTTCAATTTAGTTTTATTTGTTCTGAGTCCAAATGACCGTATAACTTAGTGGCTCTTTTTGATAAACTAGCAAGGAGTTAAAAATATTTGTAGGATTAAATTTTCAATTATTTATATTTTTTAGTTGTAATAATGTTTAGTTGAACGGAATTTTCATTTTAAGATGCTAAATTTAGTATATGTACGTTCTTCCCTTCAGATACTATACAAAAAATAGGATGTTTTACTGCTTATTGGTTCTGAACGGTTCTGAACTAATGTCAGTTATTAAAATTGTCACATCTCTACTGTTATCATCAAGATTTTATTTATGTATTCTATTTATTATCTCACCTTTTTCTTCAAATTTAATCAAATAACTTTCATCAAATAAAGTTTGAACAAGTTTTCGATACATTTTTAGAATACAAAAATAATATTATTAACAAAACAATCAATAGAACATGAAAATATATATAACCTCGTATAAAAATACTAAAGCGAACAGAAAAAGAATGTCCACGTTCTATCTTAAATAATAAAAAAACAACAAAAAATAGAAAATTCATACCAATCAGGACAAGTACTATAGATTGTGTAATGTGTATTATGATGATGATTGTCAATGACATGTTGTCGTTGGGAAAAAATAACAATAAAATGATAAAAAATGAAAACAAATAAAAAGTTTTCTGAAAAAATCTTATTAGTTTTGTTAAAAAGATATAGACTTAAGCTAACCCCAGAGATTTTAATGTATTGAGAAATAAAGTTATTTGTGCTATAATTGGAACAAAAAGAAGCTTGTTTGTTTTGTAATAAGGGGATGATATAAAATAACGTTAAATAAAATTTCTAAATAAACCAGGATATTAACTCGTTTATGCTACATAAATATTTATAACAACATAAATATTATTTTTAATAATAGTATTTCACCATGAGTGTCAAACAGGTTAAATAGAAGAACTTTGATTAGGAGTAACCGAGATGACTTTTTCAGCAAAGAATATATTTCTTCAATTGCTTGAGTTTCACATATAATCAGTAAATATGAACTTTTCAGTCATATCAACGAAAATTCTTGTTGAAGAGACTTTTTAAGGCGCAAGGGGGCAGGATCATACAAGTTTGGACAAACCCACTCGCACTAAAAGCACACAATAGTGTTTGTAACCATTGCAACAACAAATTTGGGATACTAAAGCTGCTAAGAAAAACGACTTAATGCAGCCCAAGAGCCTCTGCTCGAGGGATAGGTTGAATGTCGTTTAATATTCGTAATACTCAATAAAGCTAGTGATCCAGCGACGTGCAAAATGTTATGCTGCATTTCATAAGCTAAAAACAAAATTCAATTTATTTTTTAAAATATATTAATATGCAAAAAAATGCCAAAAAATACAAAAGATAAGTTAAACTTTGAAATCATTAGTTTATATATGTATCCTATTATGTAAATAAATTCTCCTACATATGGTAGCTTATGACAAAAACTAGTATGACGTTTAAAATCATTTTTTGGAATACCATGTGAACATTTAATAGTAAAAATGTTGCACAAAAATATCAGAAAACTACCTAAAACTAAACAAGAAATATTTCTGTTTTATAATAGTAATTAAATTAGAACACAAGATAGAAATCTTGTGTTAAGGTTTTATAATAACTTTATATCAAAGTATAAAATAAATAAAATTAAAAATATCTTAAAAAATCAAAGTAACCTGTTTTTTATATGAAGTTTTTTTGTTGTTATGGTTACCATTTTTTAAAATAATTTTGTTTGCTCAAGCTTCGATCGGGCTAGAAGATATAAGCCATAACCACTGTTACGATAGCACTGTTTTTGCTTCAGATTTTAATATATAACACTGTCGATAAAAAATAGCTTTCGAAATGTGTTTTTAGTAAATAAAAAGTCTCGGGTAACAAGATATTGGCGTTTTGGTTTTAATTCATCAGTGATTTTTTTGGCGTTAAGTAACAAATGTAATTTTTTCATATTTCCTCAGAGTTTACAATTCTTTTTTATTCTCAAAACAATAATGACGAGGTAAAATTTATATTTTATATATCGATCTTACTGGTTAAGCTTAGAGTATGTATAAAAAACGTAAACGTAAACGAAAACGTAACTACAAAAATGTATGCAGAGAGATGAAAAAAATCGAGGTTAATCGAGATTAAATCCGTCAAATCCAATTTTTCTTTTTTACATTTTCATTTGTTTTTCAATGTGTATATTTACAACCTCAAACTTTTTTTATTAAATTATAAATTAAAAACAATTTTAAATTTAAAATGCCTAAAAATGTTAAATGTTTTCTTCACAGTTGTGAAAATTTTTATAAATTGAATGATAATAATTACGATAGTAATATACAAATATTAAGTATTTCCAGTGATTTTTAAATCAAATATTTTATAAAAGCAAGATTTGCTAACAAGTTGAAAAAATATGTAAGTTATGCAATTAATTTCAAATCTAAATGTTTTAATAAAAATTAATACCTATATCTATAATCTATCTATAATAATAAAATAAAGTGTTTGTCTGTCTGCGTGCGGTCTCCAGCGAAATCTGTAGCACACAGGAGTCTGAAATTTTGCCAGGAGAAGGCCAGTAACAGGTACTAATGCACCTCGGAGCCGAAATTTTAAAATTTACTTTAGTTTTTTTTTAATTAATAATTTTAATTTTTCTAATGGTTTGCCTAAATGTATATTATATTTTATACTTGGCTTTTTATTCAACTTTCACTCAGTTATCTTTAATCGATTTTTTTTCCGCAAAATAGAATAACCATTCAAATTTAAAATTAAAATATAATGTGACAAACAAATTCATTTAGATGAAAATTATATACATTTATATATTTATTATATACATACATGATACAATTAAATCCATCCAACACATTACGTTGCAACAAATATTTCTAATTTACAACAAACATGTTTATGGTTTGGTGTATATACATATGTAATACATATTTCATTTGGTTTATATATATGTTATACATGTTCAAAATATAAAGAATGGGCGTTTCTTTTCCTCTTTTTAGAAACATTGATGCAGCAAGTTTTTACAATGGAACCTTTGTATTGAAGAAAAGGATTATGAACAATAATATCAAAGCTACAGGTTGAAAGTGTTTTACTTATTAAGAAAAATATGCGCCCCCATCAATTTCAAAAACAAACAAATAATGTATGTAGGTTATTTGAAGAAATCGGTAAAATATATGCATATATGTCAACAAATGAAGTGATTTGCCTGGTTTTAGATTAGTATATAAGTCTGGATTTATAAATGATATTATTCTTATTATTATTTTTATGTTATACTACAAATTAGTCTTATTATTATGATTGCCAAAATTTTTTTTTTAAAACTCTGGCAGAAATGTCGAAATAAGACGATGGTCATAAATCGACAAAACCCAAAAAACGAAAACCTTCACTAAAATGTTGTCATTCTTAGACTGGTTTTTCGATTAGTATCAAAAATCAGCGGTATGCATATTTACTCTGCTCTTCAAAGTTTTCTTTCAGTGACATGCTCCATTACTAAAAAAAACACACAGAGCGCATGTAGAGCATTGGAAATAATTGGTAAAATATATTTGAAAATCCAAATTAACTTTATTTAAGATCAGCAAATAATCTGGATAGATTGATAAATGAAATTAGTCAACAGGAAATGGTACGATAAAACAGCAAATTTTGGTGCGGTGTGCCTATTTTGAATCGCAAGTATGACGGTTCCAGAGTAAGTCATTGACAACTGTAACACCCAATAAACGAATGTTTTGACGTTCACCTAATTTTTCGCGACACATATTAAGCCGATTAACGCGAAAAATTGCAAGTGTTTAATTTAAACTCTCCGAAACTCTTTACCAATCACTTTCAAATGTTGACCTTCCGTTCAATTTTCAAACAATCTGGATTGATCAGCTAGAATGCTAATGATCTCTGTTATTCATATTTCCCAAATGGAAAAATTAAAATAGGCTCCTTCTATTCTCATTACGACTCTTTGAAATTATTCTTACTAATTCAACCAAATGAACGCACATAAACTGTTTTATAGACGTAGCAACGTACTCCGGGTCCTGCTAGTTTTCAATAAAAGCTTTACATGGATGACCATATTTTTTAAAATTTTGAATATTTTTTGTAACCCGATTGCTATGTTTATATTTTCAACATTTATTTATATTATAATACTAGAAGTTGCACGGCGATGTCCGTGCTTTCCAAATAAGTTGTTAGAAACTATTTCTTGTTACAGTAAATACTGTTGCAAGTTTTATTGCCATATAATTTAATTTGCTTCATAATTTTTCTAAAAATGTTGAAAAAATGTAATATCGGTATCATTTGGCAGTCAGCAAGAGCAATTAGGTTAAGGTCTCTAATTAGCTGAATAAATTTGCATATGAAACGTATGTTAAAATTAAAACACATTCAGTGGCGTAGCTAGTAGAAAACTTAAACAAACCATCACAATGTTTTGAACGATAAATCACTTAGAAACCATATAATTTATCCATATAATTTTAATTTATAAATTGTGATAACTTATAAATGTGTCCTATAAGATGAAAAACGTAATCTACGCAGGTGAAAAAGTCGAAATTTGAACTTGACCATTTTGATTTTCCTGAAACTTGGCATATAAGTAGTATGGACAAAATAAAAAATGCAACTTGTTTTAAATTTTTTTTAAAGTGCATAGTTTGAGCATAGGGGGCACCCCAACATGCATGAAAAATGAAAATTCTGCCAATCCGATGTAACTTTGAAATTAAATTGCCCAAAAACGGCTTGCCCAAGAACGGCTTTACCGATTTCATTAAACTTTTTTTTTTGATAGATGATTAATTAGCCGTTTGAAAAAAAATTAATTTATAGTTTTTATAATTAATTTTTAAATAAAAATATTAAAAAAACTTTTTTAAAGATGGCGCTAGGGTCAAATATCAATTGGAATTTAATTAATTTTTTTTTGAAAATAGTTCTAAAATATGTCAAATTTACAAAGAGGCTAAAATTCTTGTTCTTGAGATATTTAATTTTAAAGATTTTTAGTACGGCTGAAATTCGAATTTTTCTTCATTTTTTCAAACAACTTTCATCAACAAAAAATTTTAAAATCAATGAAATTTTAACTTTTTTTATTTTTTAAATATAGTTCCAACCTTCCTTTAAAATATATCAAATTTACAAAGAGGCATTAATTCGTGTTCTTGAAATATTTAATTTTAAAGACTTTTAGTCATTCTAAAATTCTAATTGTTCATTATTTTCTCGAACTTCAGTGGTTAAAATTTTTTGATGATAAAAATTGTTTGAAAAAATAATGAACAAAACAAATACAATTTTAGACGGACTAAAAATCTTTAAAATTAAATATCTCAAGAAAAGGCTGAATTCTTCCCGCACCAGACGACAAACATTTATAAAATTTTTTGTCGTCCCGAAACATTTTCATGAAACGAACTTTCATTCGTGAAGGATTTTTAATGACACTTAAAAATAATGCAAGTATGTATGGCAAGCGCAAGGATTGATTAGCTTTTCGATATTGAATAAAAGGGGTGGGGGGTTCCATGAGAACCGTTTTTTTTAAAGCTCAATTACATCTGTGCCTGATAATCGAATTGGATGAAACTTGCTACATAAGCATTTAGTATGGGTATTAGCTCACTATACATGCGTTCCTTTGAAACAATACAGCTGCTCAAAGCTGCTTTTGAGTAGATCACTCAAATGGAACGTAATGGAATGTATAATGTAATGGAACATATGGAACGTAAAGGAATCATTTTAGGCTCATATTTAGATCTTACTAATAAATCAATTTTAATATACCAAAACATGTTTTCAACCGATCTAAATAAAATAAAATTTGTTCGAGGTAGAGTAGATTAAAGCAAGTCTGATCTTTAATGGAACGCGCGTTATATATCTAGAAAATTTTGTTTATAGAGCTGTGTTGAAGTTAGTGCATCAGCATCGCAATATTTTTTTTTATAAATCAAAAAGTAATTTAATCTTATATTTTTTATTTTCTTTTCCATTCAATTTTATTTTCAGATCTTATTCGGTTGAACGGATTATAAGAGAAATGGTTTATTTTACAATATTTAAGTACATATGGGAAAATACAGGACAAAGACGCATGTTAGTCAAAGACTGTTAGTCTAGTTTGTCTTAAATAAAACATGGGGACTGGTTGCTGAAAAACAGAACTGTCCCCGGTAAAACAGGACAGATGTAGGGAAATTTTTTCAAAATATTTGAAACATTACTTCGGTCCGAAAAGGTCCAAGATATATATTCATGACAGAACTTTTAAAATCAACAGCATTTCCATTCACAAGCAATTGGAAAATCGCTACAAAATCTTGCTTAAGATTTTAATCAATGTATAAAATCAGATTTACCTACCTTGAGAAGTTAATCTTTTGTCATCTAGTGCACCTAGAATCGCAAACTATTTTCATTTCTTTGTAACTAGAATAGTTTACTCTTACGGCTTCGGTGGTCGATTATATTTTATTTTGGTCTCAACGATTTAAGGAAATTCGGTTTAAAATTAATAATTTAAAATGAGTTCGGCATTACAGATTAAATGAAAATCATTTTAGTAATAAATAAAAACCAAGTTTTTTCATTGACCCATTCAATAAAAATACGAATTTATGCAGCATTCGAACGTACTGAAGTTGATAAATTTTTTAAACTGGTCTCATTTTTTGCTATTCGTTTTTTTATCTCATCACAACAATAATAATAGCAATAACCATAAAGAACTCAAAATCAGAACAATAAAAAACAAAATAGAAATGATATTCTGTATAAATTTTCAATATAATGACCAATACGACAAATTGACCTAAAATTTCTCGGGGGATTTCTATTATATGAGTATCTTAGATGTTATTATTATTCTTTTCTCTGTGTTTTTCATCAAGGAAAAATTCTAAATAAAATTTAGTAAATTGAAGTAAACGTAAATAAAATTAAAGGAAATAAAAATCGATCCATAAAATTTAAGCGATTTTGTAGTTAATAAGAGGGATTGATTAAATTTATCTAATATTTTTGTTTTCGATAGTACTAGATCCTAAAACAAGTGTATCTGTATATATTCGAACTATACTATTTAGTGTCAACATTTTGGAATAAAAATAGCATTGTCGAAATTAAAACGTACCGGTAGTTCTTTTTTCAAATTTAAATAGATTTATTAGAGAATCAATGACTAAACTTATCGCAATTGTGGATAAAAACGTAATAAATATTTTTTGAATTACCAATTTCATATTAAATGATATTTTTATTACAAATTTAGTAATAACATAATATTTGATTTAATTTCCTCTCCACCCTTCATTAATTCCCTTTAAAACCTAAAACAAATAACGATATACAAAAATTATATTCTCAATTGTAATACAGTACAAATCTTAAATAACTCAATCTTACTCCCCTTCTTTATCACAAAAACTCAACCAAAAGAATAAACTGAAGAAACATAGCGGCAATAAATGTAAGATTAAAAGGGAGAAGGGTAAGTTTCTAAATAAATTTATAACAAATTGACACAATCGAAAGAATCACGTTCATTTGTAAAAATGTTTTACAATGCCATTGGGTTATGGGTTGTTGAATTGAAACCATTAAATATAAATCAAATTACGTTGATTTAATTTTAAAGTGTTTAAAATGTTGATTTAATTTTGATTTTTTGATAAGTTAATGTGAGTTAATGTGATGTATTACATACCTGATACCACTGGAATAGCAGGGCGATGTTATGAGCCAAGGTGTTAGGAATCAAGGGTTGCATATGTGGCAAGCCCACACACACATAAAACGGCATATCCATCAATTTGAAAGCTTTAGACGTGAAAACTAAAATTCAAACTACAAATTTGTAGAGATTAATATATTGTACAAATTAATTCATCTCTACAAATTAATCAAACGATCACGCTGAGCGCGCTGAAATCCACCAGAGTGTAGAACCAACATTGTACAATACTCTCTGAGCTGGCCAGACGACATTGTATCAAAATTTAATTTATCGAAATAACTAATGGCAATACCAAAAGAAAGAAAATATTTCGTTTTCTGGTTTCAACCTCGCTGAATTAAAAAATGAACCATATTTCTTAATTGTCATACGACCTTCCTGGTGTAGTATTCAATTTAAATAGTTCAGTATTAGAAATTATTATAAATAAATTTGTGAATTAGTATCAATAAAATAAATGTGAATGTGAACACAACACTCAAAGTTTTTATAAACTACCATATATTAGTAAATTAAAACATTGGACATTCGGATGGAACACATTGTATCCCATGAAGGGTATACAACGATTTAACAAATTCAAAACATTTCTGAATTGAATGCTAACCTTAAACATCATCTCGGATATTTCTTACAGAAACAAAAGTTTTTGTGAACAATTTCGTTAAACTATACCAAATCTCAAATATATGCTTAAATTAGGTTTTAGATTCCATAAATGTATGTGTCAAACATGTCCTCTCAATTCAGATTAGAATTGAAAACTTCAGAAAAATTGAAAAACTTGCAATTTTAATCTTTGAATATCGAATATACGTATAGAGTGCTAAGCACTTAACAACATTCGGGGTGTTGGCACTGTTTCTTCCAATATATGATTCGGCGCGTTCTTTTGATGATTAAACTTGCTCAAATTTGCTTTGATCTACTCGACCTCGCACAAGTTGTGTAGAGGTATTTGTTTTTAGGTAGATTTCATAGAAAAATCTGCTATTGCAATGTGCTTCATCTCGGAATTTCAGAAAAATGTTGGTGCCAAACGACTATATATGATAAACGGAGACGAAAAAACAAAAAAAAACAATAATTATATTGTTATGCCATATAACGATATGAGGTATAAAGGAATTTAGCGGCACTCTCACGGTCGCAATATTTGACCAACACCAAAAAACTTTCTGTGTATGTTGCGGCAAATAATCTTTTGGATAGGCTCCCGAACTGGTCATATAAGGGTCCCATTTAAGCGGCTAGAGCCTAAAAAGTCGAATAATCTAAGGCGTTATAACGGCCGCTTGAATCATAACGCTTGAATAAAATTTATAAATATTGAATATTTGAACCTTTTTTAATCATTTTTTTTAGATGACAACCTTTGCAATTGAGGTTCCTGAAAAATCAGCTGTTTTCAAAATTTACGAAACTTTGATGTCCTTGATCTAGATGCACATGACCAAGCCTACATATGAAAACTTTTGCACAGGTAGATACAACATAAATCTTTCAAAAATTAAAAAAAAAATGATGCAAGTGTAGAAATTGCGACCCTGGGGCTGTTGAAACGAATACAAACGCAACGGCCATGCTTTCATCATTTTTGAGTATATGTTATTTAAACTCCTACTTTCTTTTAGATACACTTTTCATTGATAGCCTCAGATTTTCTGCTTTCATACCCAAGAGGTTCCAATGGAATTAGCGTTATACTAACATAATGCACGACACTCTTACGCCATACAATTACAACAACAAATCCCATAAGAAATAAGAAATGAATTTTCTTTTATTTCTGTTTCAATTTCTATTTTTATTTTTGAGTTTTTATTGTTCGCAAAAATTTAAATAAAAAGAAAAACAAAGTTGAGTCATTATTCTTTTGAATTAAGGAATATTTTCTTTGAAAATTTGGAAAAATTGGAAATTTTTTAGTTCCAATAAATATCTATTAGGGCATCCCATTTCAAACCAACCAAAAAACTTTAATTTTCAACGTGACCGTTTTAGATTTTTATGAATATACAAGCAAAAAATGAATTTCAAAATTTTTTTATCTCTTTGCGTTTTGTGTAATTAATTTTCAAAATTTTGTAATATCGTCATTTTGGGGTTCACTTGTATAGTTTTAATATCAAATATATCAAGTTATGTACAACCTAAAGAGCTGCTAGACCTCTCATTTTAATGAGAACTCTAGACCTCTAATTTTAATAAGGAGAGTAATGTTCCTGTTCTTGTACCTAACCTCTTATGTTTTACTATAACTTCTGATCCCGTATTAATTCCACTCTCAAAATTTCAAAATTTCTTTAATATAGTCTATTAAGAAATATATGATTTTTTCA
This sequence comes from Diogma glabrata, assembly GCA_963693315.1. NCBI lineage: Eukaryota > Metazoa > Arthropoda > Insecta > Diptera > Cylindrotomidae > Diogma > Diogma glabrata. Next base: position 107,283,196 of record OY856186.1, on the reverse strand, counting down.
AAATTTTAAAAAACTGCTATCTTTGGTTTTTTTTTTTTAAAAAAGTTTTTAGAGATTTCCAAAAAAAACGGGGTTGAATCAATATAGGCGAACAGCATATCAAATTAAACCATATACAATCCTCTTCAAAATGATGGGTCTAACAGCTCTCTAGGTTGTACACAACTTGAGATATTTGATATTTAAACTATACAGGTGAGCCCCAAAATGACCAAATTCCAAAATTTTGAAAATTAATTACACAAAAACGCAAAGAGATAAAAAATTTTTGAGAACCATATTTTGCTTGTATATTCATGGAAAATAATTTCTGTGAGTTTCATAAAAATCTAAAATGGTCGGGTTGGGTGACTGGTTGGTTTGACATATGGAATGACGCATTCACGTTTACAAAACTTTTCCTAAATTAATAGATATTTGTATTTTTTGAGGTGTAAAAGTTGTTTGATAATTATTGATTATAAATTATGTGTGGTGGTATTGTAGGTGTGATGTAATGAGAACGTTAATTTGCTCTTTTGTGGATTTAATATGTTATTAAAAGTAATTTGAACCAATTTAAATAAAACTGTTCCGAAATCGCATTGATAAAGTAGTTTCGGTTAGTGTATTTAATTTGGTTTGATAATTTTTTTGAATTATTCTGTTTCTACTTAAATTTTTTATGTAAACTAGACACATCTAATTCTATTTGTACACAAAACTGTCTGACCCCGAAATCTACCTATTTCTAGCGGATATACGTGCCGCTTGGACTTTTTTTTGATTTCATTTAGTTCGGTTGTAAACATATGTTGGTATTTTGAATAATTAATTGGGACAGTGAGATCTATATATAAACCGTGAGAGTGAGATCTATATATAAAATCGTGTTATTATATTTGAAATATTTAAAGTTTTTGGGAACGCTTTTATTATTGCAAAGGAACGCTTTTATTATTGTAAGCTTCTTTTTACACAGATGAGATTGTTTAACTAAAGGAGTCAAAAATAATTGTACAGCCGTAGTTTCACTGTGTTCCATAATGCTCAACATCAAAGTCAACAACGCTTTAATAATTCCAAAATGAATTGTCTTATTTCTATTAATATAAATAAATAAAATCAATTCAGTCAATTTTTGGATATTAACCAGAGTACTGTATTGTATCTTAGGAGTATTGTATCTTAGGAGAATAAAATAACAACATTATTGATTTCAGGTGTTTGATCCTAATAATAAACCATAAACACGCGATTACTAAATAATTGTTACAAAAAACAAATAATATTTGTATTTTTTTATTGGAAAAAAATTAAATTGATTTGATGAACATTAGATGTCTCCTCGATATTAGAGAAGGTTATTATAAAATTCATTGTTACATATTAGATTACTTTAAATGTTTTGTTAATCATAAAGATATCGTTAGAGATACATAACAGTAGTTTTTATTCGCCTACATATTAAAGTGTTACTTTATTACTATGATTTGCGGCTTTAAAGTATCACTTTTCAGCTATTTATTTTGTTGTCATAGCTACGTCCAAAAAAGCAAAAAGCATTTGTATTTGTTTAAATTCTATGAGATATAAAAATTTTTATCAAAGCAACCCTCAAATTCAAAATTTCATTATCCAATTAAAATAGTTGTTATCATTTGTTGTCATAGCCACACAATAGTTTGGAAAAAATAATAAATATTTTGTCAAAGGTTACTTGTTCCACATATTTTTATTTTAAAATTTATGAAAATTCATAATTTTAGTTTAGAATAAACAACTTTTCTTAAAATATTTTGCTTGCGGCGAATAAAAAATAGTATATGATGCACGGACGTAAGCTATTTTGGACTTAATGTGGGTGCAAACTCCACATCCGTCCAAAATCTTTAGCTTTACGTCCTAGCATCATAATATACTATTAATCAATGAGTGTATAATGAAATAGTTTATTCTCAAGCAAAAGTTTAAAATTTGAGGGAGGCACGAGCGAGAATTTTAATTTGCGAGAGAATAAAATTCATTAAACACGAATCGATTACAATACTTTATTCTCTGACAAAGAATTGTGTATTATAAAAATAAAAACATTTTCTTCAATTAAAACAATTAATCATTATTGTTTTAATTGATAAATCAAATTTCTTATTAAAAAAACCCTGATGATAAAAAAAAACACATCCTATACAATCAACCAAGTTCAACTAAACGAAATAAGAGAATTTAATTTAAAATTTGATTTTTGAACAAAACTTATCAAAGCAAATTGTAATTATAATTTGAAAATAATTTTAATGAAATCAAAACGATTTCACCAATTGGAATCATACCAATTGAATAAAGATAATTTTTTTATAGGAAAATTTTCGTTAGACAATAGGGTAAACTCATTAGTCTATAGGTTAGAAAACAATACAATAATACATACTATTATTATCGAAAAAACATTAAAATAAAGCTGATATAATTAAATGGAAGAGAATAAAAGTATTTTTTATGAAGTGAATTGCACTTTATATTTTGCATTAATAAATAAATAAAATTTAAAAGAGAATCATTAAATATATAATGCGCTGGATGTATAAAAAAGGCAAGAAAAACCGTTTTTAGCTCTTAATTTGTCAAGTTATATTTTTGCAACAAAAAATGTTTTCAAATGTCTTTAAATCAGACTAAAATGGACGGATGTAATTTGACTATGTGTCAATATTATCAAAAAGCAAAGGTAGGTACCCGCATTGCAATTTATATATATTTTAGTAGAAATTCTGTTGTTGAAAACGGAGAGTCAACAAATATAATTGGTTGGATTGGATTAGTGACGGCCTTCAACTCAAATTGTACGTGATTTGTGCCGTAATTGCAATGATTCTCATGCTTGAAACTATACAAAGTCAGAACTATGATACCAAATGGAATTGAATATTATTTAAGCCTAAAAAAATATTATCGAAGCAGATAGTGTAAGTCATATATTATTCAAATAATTGTTTTTCAAACATTTTGATAATGTAATTTTGTGAACTTGTTTTTATTAAAAAATATTCCAAAACCAGATTCACTTGTTCCACAATAAGTAATTTTTTTTTTTGTAAACTAAGTCCATCTCTACATTTGGCGCCGAAACAGCTCCTGTTTCAGTGCCGTTTGTTGTAAACTCTTCCAAATCATCACTTGATGCCCCGCATAAAAACTGCGATGTCATTAAAATGGTTTACTGTTGTGTTTTGTAATGCTAAAAATTCCTCAAATATTTCTGTATATATATATTTGTTTCTCGTTGATAGAAATCTATCACAATTCACATCTAACAGTTGACGACGAGCTAAATTTGTAGGCGCTTATTTACAAATTAAACTCAACATATTATAGCATATTTGGATATAGTAATTCTTTTATACGCACGTTAACGTGCATTAAAGCAAATGCTAAACAAATATGCTATGCAACGAACTACGCCAAGAGCCTACGTCAAAAAGTGTAAACTATATCAACATATTATTTTTAAAAAAATTATCGTTTACTTTAATGTGAAGAACTTTTGAAAAATCATCACCTTTTCGAAAACAAATTCTTACATCCAATTCATAATCACCCTCTACATTTTCTTCAGCCGCCATCGATATAATCTTTTTCAACAACCGGTATGGTAAAACAACCGTTTCCCGACTAGCATTATGTAATGGCTCAGGTCTGGGCCGCATACTGTTTTCCGTACTACTGATAGGGACTGCATGAGGCACACTAACAGTACCTGATCAGTAAGGTAACGTCTCAAATTATCCAAACTAGATCACCTACTACAACCGAACCAGGACCAGGTCTGTTCAAATAGGACAATTGCTACTACATTTTAGTACTATTTTTGTAAATACAATATTTTCAAAATGACCAAAAATTCGTTTGTAAAAATATTCTATGTTTATACTTACCTATGCTTAGTATTATAATGAAGAGCAGCGATAACTAAAGCATATGTGAAATTTTGCAAACTATGTATATCTAAAATAGATAATACTCTAGTATAATTTAGATCAGATGAAATTTATTCAAATGAAATAGGACTCATGGGGCACAAATGGGGCATACCATAATTTGAAAATATATCATATCATATATGATTCTGATGGGTCCCTGATCCGGCATTTACTACTAGGGATGGGATTCGAGGTCGTCGCAGTCTGGGCCGGATCAGGACAAATAGGGTAGGTTCCCCTATTAGGGAAATTTGTTTTCTAAAAGGGGCCTGATTCAAATGCACTTTTAGGACTTTCCTTACTACACCCTGATTCAACCCAGATCATAATAGGGCATGTATGAAGAAAATGCTAGTCGGGTTTACTTTCCTCGAAGCCATTTTCTAAAATAAACATGCTAATTCATGTAAAAAAAATACAAACAAAGTTACATGTTTAAAAATAATGAAATTTGTATATATTCGTTTTTTTAAAACAATTGTTGCCATTTATAATTTAAATATTAAAAACAATATTAAATACCACAAAATTTAAACTTAACATTGTTAGAATAAGAGCATACATTTTAAAATTAATTAATTTTACAAACTTAATTTGAACAATTTAATTAAACAATATACATTAAAATACATGTGGCACAAAAGAACTACTCTTTACAATTTCATTTTTTGATTCACCTTTACATAATGCTTGATCGATTATTTATTGCTAGAATTCTCTATCCTTTGTTTCTTTTGTATATGGCTTAGTCACTCTTACGGTTAATACAACAAATCCATCATATGATCTTAAACTTATCATACCAAAAAGTCAATCAATAACTCAAAAATAAAAAAAAAATGTTTGAACAACCGTGATTCATTATGACGAAAGCTCATACATTCTTTCATAATACTTGTACGATCACCCGCGTCGAAATTTAGCTACTCTTTAAAACCTACAGATTCTGCTATTTAGAATTTAGAGTATTTAAGTATCATTTATTTTCAATACAAAAATAACGTCTACATAACTCCTGCAAAAGTAAGTTACCGGCAAAAATTCCATTTGAGCTGTTAAAAGGCGTTAAAAATAAATTTCCTTTTGGTCTTTTCTGTAATAATAAAAAACGTAGAGAAACGAAATTTGTTTAATGATAATAAATAAACAGAAGAAAAGAAAGAATAAAAATAGAAAAATAAAAAGCATTTTTATATACATATACCCTAAAAAGGCTGGTTTTATTTAACATTTTAGCAAATAATTTACGTGCTTTTAATTGAATTGAATAATTTTAATTTATTTGCATATCTAATTATGTGCGAAAGAAATTTTTTAGTGAATGTAATAAAAACAATCTCTTTAAACATTTCAATAATTAATTTTAGTGATATAAAAATATTATTATATATTTTTAATATTTTTTATTTGTCTTGTTTCATGTCGATTTATCGATATTTTAATTTAATTTTTCATAATATTGAGAAATTATGGAAAATTAGTATTATTTTATACACATAATTCAAATATTTAAATTTTTGGATTTCTGAATTTTGGTCTTTTAAATTGTATCATTAAAAAAATGGAAAACTGGCTTATTTAGGGTAAAGTAGTATTTATAGAAGAAGTAGTCTGTAAATAGTTTTTTGAGATTCTAATTTGATGTTAAATAGTATGTTTTTAGATTTTGTACGAGTTAATAAGTTTATCTAGAATAAAAAGTTCTTATTTACATGCAATAAAGGATGAAAAGAACTAAAATAGGTTCATTTGAGAATGGCTGCTACTTAAATCGTAGTTAAATTTCGACTCGGGACTCGACTCGACTTTTTAATAAAATGTGTTGTGTAGCAGGAACTACAATATTTGTCACATCAACACATAAAAACCTTTTAAGAGCAAGGTCCCACAACAAGATGCGTTCTAAGGTGTTGATGAACGCAAACCTTTTTTTTGTTTTTTTTTATAATTTTGTTAAGGAATGGATAACTAAACAATAAATCCTATTACATATAAAATGTGACATAGGCCAATATTTCATGATTGGATAGAGCAAATAAAAACAAACTAAGAGTAAAAACGCAAATTTGTTTTCAAAATTTGTAGGAACGAAACTTAAATGCGGTTATCAATATTCCAGCTAATGACCTACATATTCCTTAATTATCTTGATCGACTATCTTTCTCAATTATTAAAGCCCACATATAGTTACATGAAGGCTCATTTCTTCGACAAAGCAGTAGTCCTGGCGGATGAACTTCATTCAATCAACGATTGCACCTTCAATCTTAGTTATGGAATATTCCTTGATGGTACATCAAGGAATATTCCATAACTAAGATTGAAGGTGCAATCGTTGATTGAATGAAGTTCATCCGCCAGGACCTCTAAGATACCACTTGGATAGTGATATCTTAGATGCTATTGCCAGGATGTGTTATCTTACTTCGTATGCCAATGGGTGAGACTGGCAGAACTCGTATGCCAATTGTTGATTGATTGATTGATTTGTTGATTGACTTGTTGCACTTATTGTTTTTGTGCTTGATTTTGATTTCCAATATAGAGCAAGAGTTGAAATAAGCCCAGTCGTTACAAATATACTGAGGCGAATATCGAATAATCCGTCTCCGGTTTAAAACAGAATTTCTTAACTCCATTTTTTTTTTGTAAAACAAGCCAATTAGAGTAATGCCACAAAGTAATCATTCACTAAACACACAAAATAAAGATAAAAATATATATAGTAACTTTAAATTATATGGGATTTTTTGCATTAAATTTCTAGACAATACTTTGTGTGAATTCATAGAATGGGGAACATTTCTATTCTAATTAACATCCTAAGTCACGATTGTATAGTCATTATTGATTGTTTCCAATCAATGTGAAATCAATGGCTGACACTTGGTCAATTTGTAGTTCTATATGTATTAACATTAGACTACATTAAGGGATTTTAAATTTTATTTTGGATTTTTGAGATCAATTAAACTCAAGTAAGTAAAGAAGTAATTGGAATATTTTCAATTCAAAGGTATGGTTTGAAGTTTCTTAGAAAAAAACTACAATTCACATTTTACGTGTTTCGGATCGGATTCGAACCTACCCTCGTCAGTGCCTAGCTCGAATCTTTGGGCAGACACGCTATCGATTACGCCGTTGAGGCGATGACAATTTCAAAGTTGAAACTTCTTCATCACTTATTTATTTTACTTAAGTTGAATTTTTCCACTGTCATTAGACTCCATATTATGGAAAATGCTTTTACATTATATGGGATTTTTTGCATTAAATTTCTAGACAATACTTTGTGTGAATTCATAGAATGGGGAACATTTCTATTCTAATTAACATCCTAAGTCACGATTGTATAGTCATTATTGATTGTTTCCAATCAATGTGAAATCAATGGCTGACACTTGGTCAATTTGTAGTTCTATATGTATTAACATTAGACTACATTAAGGTATTTTAAATTTTATTTTGGATTTTTGAGATCAATTAAACTCAAGTAAGTAAAGAAGTAATTGGAATATTTTCAATTCAAAGGTATGGTTTGAAGTTTCTTAGAAAAAAACTACAATTCACATTTTACGTGTTTCGGATCGGATTCGAACCTACCCTCGTCAGTGCCCGGCTCGAATCTTTGGGCAGACACGCTATCGATTACGCCGTTGAGGCGATGACAATTTCAAAGTTGAAACTTCTTCATCACTTATTTATTTTACTTAAGTTGAATTTTTCCACTGTCATTAGACTCCATATTATGGAAAATGCTTTTACATTATATGGGATTTTTTGCATTAAATTTCTAGACAATACTTTGTGTGAATTCATAGAATGGGGAACATTTCTATTCTAATTAACATCCTAAGTCACGATTGTATAGTCATTATTGATTGTTTCCAATCAATGTGAAATCAATGGCTGACACTTGGTCAATTTGTAGTTCTATATGTATTAACATTAGACTACATTAAGGGATTTTAAATTTTATTTTGGATTTTTGAGATCAATTAAACTCAAGTAAGTAAAGAAGTAATTGGAATATTTTCAATTCAAAGGTATGGTTTGAAGTTTCTTAGAAAAAAACTACAATTCACATTTTACGTGTTTCGGATCGGATTCGAACCTACCCTCGTCAGTGCCCGGCTCGAATCTTTGGGCAGACACGCTATCGATTACGCCGTTGAGGCGATGACAATTTCAAAGTTGAAACTTCTTCATCACTTATTTATTTTACTTAAGTTGAATTTTTCCACTGTCATTAGACTCCATATTATGGAAAATGCTTTTACATTATATGGGATTTTTTGCATTAAATTTCTAGACAATACTTTGTGTGAATTCATAGAATGGGGAACATTTCTATTCTAATTAACATCCTAAGTCACGATTGTATAGTCATTATTGATTGTTTCCAATCAATGTGAAATCAATGGCTGACACTTGGTCAATTTGTAGTTCTATATGTATTAACATTAGACTACATTAAGGGATTTTAAATTTTATTTTGGATTTTTGAGATCAATTAAACTCAAGTAAGTAAAGAAGTAATTGGAATATTTTCAATTCAAAGGTATGGTTTGAAGTTTCTTAGAAAAAAACTACAATTCACATTTTACGTGTTTCGGATCGGATTCGAACCTACCCTCGTCAGTGCCCGGCTCGAATCTTTGGGCAGACACGCTATCGATTACGCCGTTGAGGCGATGACAATTTCAAAGTTGAAACTTCTTCATCACTTATTTATTTTACTTAAGTTGAATTTTTCCACTGTCATTAGACTCCATATTATGGAAAATGCTTTTACATTATATGGGATTTTTTGCATTAAATTTCTAGACAATACTTTGTGTGAATTCATAGAATGGGGAACATTTCTATTCTAATTAACATCCTAAGTCACGATTGTATAGTCATTATTGATTGTTTCCAATGTGAAATCAATGGCTGACACTTGGTCAATTTGTAGTTCTATATGTATTAACATTAGACTACATTAAGGGATTTTAAATTTTATTTTGGATTTTTGAGATCAATTAAACTCAAGTAAGTAAAGAAGTAATTGGAATATTTTCAATTCAAAGGTATGGTTTGAAGTTTCTTAGAAAAAAACTACAATTCACATTTTACGTGTTTCGGATCGGATTCGAACCTACCCTCGTCAGTGCCCGGCTCGAATCTTTGGGCAGACACGCTATCGATTACGCCGTTGAGGCGATGACAATTTCAAAGTTGAAACTTCTTCATCACTTATTTATTTTACTTAAGTTGAATTTTTCCACTGTCATTAGACTCCATACTATGGAAAATGCTTTTACATTATATGGGATTTTTTGCATTAAATTTCTAGACAATACTTTGTGTGAATTCATAGAATGGGGAACATTTCTATTCTAATTAACATCCTAAGTCACGATTGTATAGTCATTATTGATTGTTTCCAATCAATGTGAAATCAATGGCTGACACTTGGTCAATTTGTAGTTCTATATGTATTAACATTAGACTACATTAAGGGATTTTAAATTTTATTTTGGATTTTTGAGATCAATTAAACTCAAGTAAGTAAAGAAGTAATTGGAATATTTTCAATTCAAAGGTATGGTTTGAAGTTTCTTAGAAAAAAACTACAATTCACATTTTACGTGTTTCGGATCGGATTCGAACCTACCCTCGTCAGTGCCCGGCTCGAATCTTTGGGCAGACACGCTATCGATTACGCCGTTGAGGCGATGACAATTTCAAAGTTGAAACTTCTTCATCACTTATTTATTTTACTTAAGTTGAATTTTTCCACTGTCATTAGACTCCATATTATGGAAAATGCTTTTACATTATATGGGATTTTTTGCATTAAATTTCTAGACAATACTTTGTGTGAATTCATAGAATGGGGAACATATCTATTCTAATTAACATCCTAAGTCACGATTGTATAGTCATTATTGATTGTTTCCAATCAATGTGAAATCAATGGCTGACACTTGGTCAATTTGTAGTTCTATATGTATTAACATTAGACTACATTAAGGGATTTTAAATTTTATTTTGGATTTTTGAGATCAATTAAACTCAAGTAAGTAAAGAAGTAATTGGAATATTTTCAATTCAAAGGTATGGTTTGAAGTTTCTTAGAAAAAAACTACAATTCACATTTTACGTGTTTCGGATCGGATTCGAACCTACCCTCGTCAGTGCCCGGCTCGAATCTTTGGGCAGACACGCTATCGATTACGCCGTTGAGGCGATGACAATTTCAAAGTTGAAACTTCTTCATCACTTATTTATTTTACTTAAGTTGAATTTTTCCACTGTCATTAGACTCCATATTATGGAAAATGCTTTTACATTATTTGGGATTTTTTGCATTAAATTTCTAGACAATACTTTGTGTGAATTCATAGAATGGGGAACATTTCTATTCTAATTAACATCCTAAGACACGATTGTATAGTCATTATTGATTGTTTCCAATCAATGTGAAATCAATGGCTGACACTTGGTCAATTTGTAGTTCTATATGTATTAACATTAGACTACATTAAGGGATTTTAAATTTTATTTTGGATTTTTGAGATCAATTAAACTCAAGTAAGTAAAGAAGTAATTGGAATATTTTCAATTCAAAGTTATGGTTTGAAGTTTCTTAGAAAAAAAACTACAATTCACATTTTACGTGTTTCGGATCGGATTCGAACCCTTAATGTAGTCTAATGTTAATACATATAGAACTACAAATTGACCAAGTGTCAGCCATTGATTTCACATTGATTGGAAACAATCAATAATGACTATACAATCGTGACTTAGGATGTTAATTAGAATAGAAATGTTCCCCATTCTATGAATTCACACAAAGTATTGTCTAGAAATTTAATGCAAAAAATCCCATATAATTTAAAAGCATTTTCCATAATATGGAGTCTAATGACAGTGGAAAAATTCAACTTAAGTAAAATAAATAAGTGATGAAGAAGTTTCAACTTTGAAATTGTCATCGCCTCAACGGCGTAATCGATAGCGTGTCTGCCCAAAGATTCGAGCCGGGCACTGACGAGGGTAGGTTCGAATCCGATCCGAAACACGTAAAATGTGAATTGTAGTTTTTTTCTAAGAAACTTCAAACCATACCTTTGAATTGAAAATATTCCAATTACTTCTTTACTTACTTGAGTTTAATTGATCTCAAAAATCCAAAATAAAATTTAAAATCCCTTAATGTAGTCTAATGTTAATACATATAGAACTACAAATTGACCAAGTGTCAGCCATTGATTTCACATTGATTGGAAACAATCAATAATGACTATACAATCGTGACTTAGGATGTTAATTAGAATAGAAATGTTCCCCATTCTATGAATTCACACAAAGTATTGTCTAGAAATTTAATGCAAAAAATCCCATATAATGTAAAAGCATTTTTCATAATATGGAGTCTAATGACAGTGGAAAAATTCAACTTAAGTAAAATAAATAAGTGATGAAGAAGTTTCAACTTTGAAATTGTCATCGCCTCAACGGCGTAATCGATAGCGTGTCTGCCCAAAGATTCGAGCCGGGCACTGACGAGGGTAGGTTCGAATCCGATCCGAAACACGTAAAATGTGAATTGTAGTTTTTTTCTAAGAAACTTCAAACCATACCTTTGAATTGAAAATATTCCAATTACTTCTTTACTTACTTGAGTTTAATTGATCTCAAAAATCCAAAGTAACTTTAAATGTTAAAGAAAATGTTTACTATTTTGTTTAACTAAAAACAGATAAACTGTGACAATCTTAAGGACAATCAACAGAACAACTGTTTTTTTTAAACAGCCAGCTCTTTCTAAATCTTAGTTTACTGTTATATACTAGCGATAAGCAATTCCTAGTAAGTTAGTTGCAAGTAAAACGCAAAATAATAATAAGCAATAGAGTGTACACTGGTATTGTTTCAAAGTGGTAAACGTTATGCATACAAATATTTTGTTTTATTTTAAATAAGTTTTAATTAAATTAAATTGTCAGAGGCAAATTATTTAAACAAATTGTTGGAGGTTTTTGATTGAATGAAACATTACCTAGAGTTTTCTAACCTTAGAATCTGTAAAAATTAAATGCTGTCTGTTAAAGAAAGAATGTATGTGTACTAAAATTTTAATTACTTTCATCAATTGAGTTCAAAATACATGGTTGAAAAAAAAGTTTAAATTATAACACATAAAAATAAAATCAATAAACTATCGAGTTTCAATCTATCGAGAACACATGTTTTAGAAAACCAAAATTTTCAAATCTAATCAGAAAACTATTCAACCCTTTATATATCAAAATTACCATAATTTACAGATATAGGATGAATGCAATTTTCTATCTATTTACTCCTTGAAACAGTTCAATTCTATGAAAATTTAATTTTTTCTACATCACAAAACAGGTTCTGTAAAAATAATAGGAGGGATGAAAACAGAAAGAAAACAAAATTTTATTGTATTTTATTTAGTTTTTCTTTTTTCTAGTTTTCTTTTTCGATAAGTAATTTAAAACAACAATCAATAGCATTTAGTGTATTTTTCTCGTTTTGTTTTTTATCGACATGAATTTTTAGAAAACAAAGAAATTTTGCATCCAAATTCACTGTGATTCTGTGTAGATAGAATAAATCAATGTTTACATACATATAATGTTTTATCCGTCCGGTCCGTTTTTGGTTCTTTCAAAATCGGTTTTGTGATTATTCGGTACTAGTTAGGATTTGTCTCCCACATATATGCATATGAATATGTAATGTGTTAGTAGAAAGAATGTATACAATTGCTAAACAAAACAGCTCTAGATTTGGTATAACTCTATATTTGGTATAAAAAGTATAACAAGGAACTATTCAAGGAACTACTCAATAAACTTAGAGTTTAGTAATACTTATTGACATTTTCGATCTGACGTCAACATCCAATGGTCGGGTTTAACCGTTTGTGCAATAAAATTTCATTTATTTCAATTCAAAACTGATTGACACCGGGTTGAACATCCAAGAGGACTTCAATTTGCTTTTGTTAGATACTTTGATACTTCAATAACTTCTTGTTTCGACATTCAATTTGATGAAACTTGGCTTTTTTAGGATATTAAACGATGTAGTTGGACATTAACCATACAATACAACTGCTAGTTTGATTTTACTTTGTTTTTTTATGTCTTATTAGTCGCCATTTGAGCTCAGTTGATGTTATTCAGAGGCGCAGGTTTGAATTTCCGACAAGGTCTATTTTCCCTATACATTGTTCAGAATATATGTTTTCAGACCTGCAGCCAAATTCTGTAACTGTGAAGCGGTGAAATGATAAACATTTCTTCGTTTCTTTTCATTAAAAAACTTATCACTTCACCGCTTCACAATTACAGAATTTGGCTGCTGGTCATTTATCAATCATTCTGAATGTTTAATAAAAAAGTCGAACAAATGCGGATATAACTCGCTTGCTGAGGGTTCTATGTTTATAATATACTGCGAGATATGTTTTTCTCAAAAACACTATTTTAAAAATAACTCATAAACGATGCCTTCGCAAATTACAAAAAAAAAATTGTTTGGACTCGAAAAAAATTCAACTTTTATATAAGTCAAGTCCAGTCCAGACCCCAGTCAAGTTAAAAAATTATTTTGTTTTCAAATTTTCCACCATCAACCCACTCCAAATAACATTTTCAACGATGATCCGACCGCTACAGTTTTTATTCACTCTTTACAACATTTTCTATAACCGTGAATTTTTTAAATTTTTTGTTTTGTAATGTTCGAAGTGAAAAATTGGACAGGAAAAAATTTGCACATTTTTGAAAATAAGTCGCAAACTAAACTCTTAAAGATTCCAAAAGAATGGTTTGGACTTGAAAAAAATTCATCTTTCATATGACACTCGCCAAGGTCAAATAATTTTTATCAAAATTTATAATCTCAACACGTTTCAAAATAACATTTAAAATGTTGAGCCGACCGCTATAGTTTTCATCCACTCTTCTCGTCTTCTTCTCTTCAAGTTTTTCTTTTGTAATAATCGAAGTTAAGAGTCGGGAAATAGCACTAACGCTTTTGGTAATAAATTAAAAACCAAGGAATCGATCACTTACTGAATTCTTTTTTAATATTCCAACCTTTTTCGATTTTTCTAAATCAAACTCGATTCCTAAAAAAAAACTTTTGTCTTACTATCTGCATATCTATGCCTATCTATGTCTATAAAAACAATTATTTGCAATTTTTTTGTTTTTAGTAGGCGTGGACATTATGTAGACACTCGAACGGACACCGAAGTCTTACCAATAGAGTACCGTTTTTACTTTTTCGCAGTACGGTATCCTGAAAAACGGTCAACATGGGTCTGGGGGATTTTTAAAGCTATTGAGTTAAGTGGTTGGGATTTAATGCTAAACATGTTGAACTGATTCATAAAAAAATATGTCTGTTCGCACTCAACAACTTTTGTTAACTAAGAAAATTCGATTATAGACAAGTTCATTTTAGTACGCTTTTCAGTTCAGAATCCCAACGTCAGTTCTGCCACTACCGGTAGAATTTTCTATTTAGATATTTTTCCTTGTTGCTAGGTCTTGATTCACACAATAGTTTACAATTATTAAGCGATTTTGATAGCTCTAATCCGACTCTGGCAGAATTACCTATTCCGGTCTAACTCGAACCGGTTCAACATCCATTTCTATGCCTAACATAATGAGTCCCAACTTTATGCTAGTCAGGTGGTTTGTTCGCATTTATCAATCAATAAATGAATTAACTATCGAAATTTAACTCACTAAACTCTAAGTCTCAAATTTATTTTAAACCGTTTTCAAACTCTCATACATTAAAGCCATGTCAAGCTCATACGGAAGTTAGCATTTTATAATTTAAAGAAACAAAAAATATCTTAAAATAATTTCACGGTGATTCGGACAACTATAGCTAAATATTGGTCCTGACAACAGAAGTTGAATTAAAATATAACGTGTTATATTCTAGATTTGAAAATTGAATAAAAATAAAAAAAGTCAGACAAGTGCGAATAAAACTCGCTCGGCAAGGGTTCCATGAATGTAAAAGAACACAATATCAAAAATTATTGACAAAAAGTTGTGTTGTAATGTCCTTATGTTTCCAGACCATAGACGCATAACAAAATAAATGTTAAATTGTAAATGTCAATAGTAAATTACAATCAAATCTACATTGATCAAAAATGGCAAAAAAAATGTTAATTCAGGTTAAATCTTATCCATAGATGTTTTTGGTAACTTAAGAAAGATTCAATTACATCAGCTTATAAATTCCGCATGGAGGGATCAGTTTTTACTGTTTGGAAATTTTTTTTATTTTTGATCTACGGGTGTGACAACCCCGCGTACTCCAGTCTTTGCTATTGACATACGAGTTAACGTGAGATATCACATACCACTGGCAATAGCAGTGAGATATCGCTAGCACAAGGTGACACCTTAGGGGTGGTGGCGGATGAACTGTATTCAGTCAACGGCAGCACCCTCAATCTTAGCTGTAAAATAATCTTTGATGATGAGACGCTATTGCTTCCTTGAAGAAACGAGTCTTCATATAACTATGTGTGGGCTTTAATCTATAAGAGAGACGGTGCGTCACAGGATCAAGGAATATGCAACCGGCTAGATTATTGGCAACTACATTTTTGTTTTGTTTCTGCAAATTTGCTATTTACTTTTTAATTTACTTTTATTTTCTCAATTCTATCATAAAATATTGGCGTATGTCATTTTTTGTCAGTGATAGGATTTTTTGTTTAGTTATCCATTCTTTAACAAAAAATATGAAAAAACAAAAAAAGAAAGATTTACGTCCATCAACACCTTTGAACGTATGTTGTTGTGGGACCTTGGTCTTAAAAGGTTTTTATGTGTTATTGTGACACATATTGTAATTCCTACTACACAACACATTTTGTTAAAAAAAAAAGAATTGTCAATCAGGTGTTGAAATAAGGGGATAGGAGAGACTACGTACTAAAAATAGTTTTTTTTCCAATAACACAAAAACTATGCATTGCTAAATTCTAAAAAAATTGTAATATTTCTTAAATTATGTACCCATTCATATGACACCTCACTCATTTGGGTCAAAAATGTTTTTTTTTACTCTCCCCATACCCACCCCCTAAGCACGGAATGGGGTGTCATTTGAAAGAACACTTAAATCAAAAATTATTGCCATTTTTTTTTAGAAATTTGGGGTACACAGTTTTTGAGTTATGGAGAAGAAAGTGCAAAATTCAGATCGTTTAACCATTATGATTCAAACGGAAGTTATAACGTCTTAGATTATTCGACTTTTAAGGCTCTAGCTTAAAAAGAATTGATTAAATTTGATTATTTTTTCGGTCAATCAGGTGTTGAAATAAGGGGGTAGGAGAGATTACGTACTAAAAATAGTTTTTTTTAAACTTTTTTTGTGACGTTATAACTTCCGTTTGAATCATAATGGCGGAACGATCTGAATTTTGCACTTTCTTCTCCATAACTCAAAAACTGTGCACCCCAAATTTCTAAAAAAAAATGGCAATAATTTTTGATTTAAGTGTTCTTTCAAATGACACCCCTCTCGCTGCGGTCAAAAATGTTTTTTTTACCCTCTCTACCCCCACCCCCTAAACACAAAGAAATATAATTATTTAACTTCGTTAAAATTTTCATACAAAATTTACCAAATATCCTAACTCAATGAATTTTTACAACTTTTTCTGTCAGTGAGTGTCGAAACGTCTGAATTTTACGGTCTGAACGGAACGGTCTGAATTTTAAAAACTTTTTTGACACTTTTTTGACCATAACTCAAAAACTGGGCACCGCAAAAATCTAATAAAAATTGTAATGTTTCTTAAATTAGGTGTTCTTTCAAATGACACCCCACTCGCTTGGGACAAAAATGTTTTTTTTACCTTTTCTACCCCGGTCCCCTAAACACACAGAAATATGATTATTGGAGACTTCGCTATAGTTTTCATACAAACTTTACCAAATTTCCTAGCTCTGTGATATTTTACAAATTTTTCTGTTAATCAGTGTCGAAACGAATGGGGGGAGCGGTCTGAATTTTGCACTTTTTTGACAATAACTTAAAAACTGGGCACCGCAAAAATTCAAAAAAAAATTGCAACGAATTTTAAATTAGGTGCTCTTTCAAATGATACCCTACTCGCTTGGGTCAAAATAGGTTTTTTTTACCCTCTCAACCCCGGTCCCCTAATATCCCCACAGAAATATAATTATTGGCGACCTCGCTATAGTATTCATACAAAATTTAAAAATTTACCAAATTTCATAACTCTGTGAACTTTTACAAATTTTTCTGCCAATCAGTGTCGAAACGTGGGGGGGGGGGGACAGACTGAAAGTCGCACTTTCTTAACAATAACTCAAAAACTGTGCATCTCAAAATTCTAAAAGAAATTGCAATGTTTTCTAAATTAGGTGCTCTTTCACATGACACCCCACTTGACCACATTTTAAATAGTGTTTTTACCCTTTCTCATTTCCACCCCCTTAATGAATCTAATTATGAGTATATGGCACTTTTTTATATTTTTTATTACAAACTTACTAATTTTTCTATCATTCCAAGTGCATTTGAAAATTTTCGTTTTGTTAGGTTCGGAGCTAATCGAGGTAATAAAACACAAAAAAAAGATCATTATTCAAAATTATACAAAAAATAGTGGGGTGTAAAATTACAAAATAAACTTTCAATAATTTTTTTTTTTTTTTAATAAAATGTGATGTGTAGTAGGCATTACAATATGTGTCACAACAACACATAAAAACCTTTTAAGACCAAGGTCCCACAACAACATGCGTTCAAAGGATGTTAATGGAACGCAAATCTGTTTTTTTTTTATTATTTTTTTGTTAAATAATGGATAACTAAACCATAAACCCTATCACATATAAAATATGACATAGGCCAATATTTCGTGATAGGATAGGGAAAATAAAAATAAAATAAGAGATAAAAAGCCAATTTGTTTTAAAAATTTGCAGGAACAAAACTAAAATTGGTTTGCCAATAGTTCAGCTATTGGCATAATCCTTGATTATGGGACGCAGTTTATTTTTCAATGATTAAAGCTCAGATATATAGTTATATGAAGGCTCGATTCTTCTAGCAAGCTACAGCGTTCCAGCATCAAGGAATATTCATTAGCTAAGATTGAGAGTGCTACCGTTGACTGAATACAGTTCATCCGCCAGCACCCCTAAGATATCACCCTGGCTAGTGATATCTCACTGCTATTGCCAGTGGTATGCGATATCTCACGTTAACTCATATGCCAATAGCAGGGACTGGAGTACGCGGGGTTGTCACACCCGTGGATCAAAAAATAGAAAAAAATTAACAAATTAATAAAAACTGATCCCTCCATGCCTTTTATTACTGAAATGAAGCCCTTTCATATGATACCCTACTTGTATCTATAAAAAATGTATTTTTTTCAAAGGTCTCACATCGTACCCCTGTAAACACAAAGAAAACCACTTTAGTTTTATTTGTATCCGTCATTTTATGTGGACAGATTAGTTTTATACGCACCTCAAATTTCAGGTTCATAGCATTTATAGTATACGAGATAATCGATATAATGTGAAAAACTCGTTTTGCTCTCACCATTAGTGTTCCGTATAAAAAACGGAACCCTAAAAAAGTCAGACAAGTGCGAATAAAATTCGCTCGCCAAGGGTTCCGTGAATGTAAAAGAACACAATATCAAAAATTATTAATAAAAAGTTGTGTTGTAATGTCTTTATATTGCCAGACCATAGACGCATAACAAAATAAATGTTTAATCGTAAATGTCAAATATGGAGGGACTGAAATCTCACAGCTCTGAGATATCAAGACTTCGGTCTGGGTTAAGGATTTGTATATAGTTTTCGGCAAAAAACTTTTACGAGGACATGGTTTTTAGTTTTGGGCAGCGATGTATATCAAACATAACTCTTTGTTAAAGTACAAGTATTTTTTATCTCTGTTTAAAAATTTATTACAAAACTAACACGAAACATCAATACGTTGCCGGAAAATTATAATCAAAATTCCAAAAATATTGTTAAAATTAAATAAAATCAAACTTTTTCAAAATACCAAAAATATTCCAAAAATTAGAATAAATTAAATATTTAAACTTTTTCTAAATTCCAATAATATTTCAAAAATTCTTAAAAATTCAAACTTTTTCCAAAATTCTAAAAATATTGCAAAAATTATTACAAAATCAAAAATTGAAAATTTTTTCAAAATTCCAAAGTTATAATAAAATCAGAAATTAATAATTTTTCAAAATTGTAAAAATATTCCAAAAATCCTTACAAAATCAAACAATTTCCAAAAATATTTCAAAAACTATAACAAATTCAAAAATTTTCATGTCCAATTTCATTTTAAATTACATTTACGTCATAAAAACAGCTACATTTTTTTTTTCCAAAAAATTGGCTAAAACAATAAATGAAATCATTTTTTGACACACTTGACATTATTTTTTGACAAACTTATAATGCCATAATTCTCTATAATAATATTAAAATATCATGTCATACAAACTATTAATTTTATTTTTTTCTAAAAAAATTGGGTAAAAAATAAATAAAAACCTTTCTTTTGACCCACTTGACAACATTTTTTGACAAATTTATAATGCCATAATTCTCAATAATAGTAATAAAATTTCATTTCAAACAATTTTATTTTTTTTCAAAAAATTAGGTAAAAAACTTAATTAAAAATCTTTTGACACACTTGACAACATTTTTTTGACAAAATTATAATGCAATAATCTAGTTTTTGATCTCACATACCAATCCCGACCATCAAGATTTCTCCAAATTTAATGTTCCTACTCGTAATCACTTAAAATGAACGTTTTTTAAGCCAAAAATATGAAAATTTGCTATTTTTGACACACATAATGATTTTTTGTCACACTTCCGGTACAGTTATCGAACACAGCGTCCTTTCGGACCTGTCCCTTGTGTATACCTATTTTTAGAAAAAAAAATTTGAAATCCCTCCAGCGGTTTTCCCTGCAGCGTAGGTAATGACGGACGGCCGGCCTGCCGTCCGGCTGGCCTACAGGCAGATATATATTTTTTTTTTGCTTTTTTAGAATCAGTAGGTCCTAAAACGTCGAGAAATGCCAATAAAAGTGGGGGTAAGAATTTCACTTTGAGCTCATGAATGTAATACTTAGGTCTTTCAGACCGAAGTAACTTTCAGACCGAAGTAATATTAAATTACAATCAAATCTACATTGATCAAAAAAGACTTAAAAAATTTTACTTTAGGTTAAATCTTATCCATAGCTTTTTATGGTAACTCAAGAAAGATTCAATTACACCAGCTTGTAAATGGTTTAAATTTGATTATTTTTTCGGTCAATCACCACAAGCGGTCTTAATTTAGGGGGGTGGAGAGGCTACGTACTAAAATTTTTTTTTTACAATGACATAATAAGACTCTGCATTGAAAAATTCTAAAAAAAATGTAATGTTTCTTAAATTAAGTGCTCCTTCCTATGACACCCCACTCATTTGGGTCAAAAATGTTTTTTTTACTCTCCCACACCCATCCCCTAAACACACAGAAATATAATTATTTGAGACTTCGCTATGATTTTCATTCAAAATTTACCAATCTTTCTGTCTCTGTGAATTCTTTCAAATTTTTGTGTCAATCATAGTCGAAACGTAGGGGCGGAACGGTCTGAAAGTTGCAATTTTTTGACAATAACCCAAAAACTGTGCACCTCAAAATTCTAAACAATATTGCAATGATTTCTAAACTAGGTGCTCTTTCAAATGACACCTTATTTGTTTGCGTCAAAAAAGTTTTTTTTACCCTCTCTACCTCCGTCCCCTAAACACACAGAAATATAATTATTAGAGACTTCCCTATAATTTTCATACAAAATTTACCAAATTTCCTAACTCTGTGAATTTTTACAAATTTTTCTGTTAATCCGTGTCGAAAAGAAAGGGGGGATTTGAAAGTTGCGCTTTTTTGACAATAACTTAAGAACTGTGCACCGCAAAATTCGAAAAAAATTGCAATGAATTCTAAATTAGTTGGTCTCTCAAATGACACCCCACTCGTTTGGGTCAAAAAAAGTTTTTTTTACCCTCTCTACCCTCGCTCCTAAACACACAGGAATATAATTATTTGAGGCTTTGCTATAATTTTCATACAAAATTTACCGAATTTTCTAGCTCTGTGAATTTTTACAAATGATTATGTTAATCAGTGTCGAAACGTAGGGGCGGGGGAACGATCTGAATTTTGCACTTCTTTGACAATAACTCAAAAACTATGCATCGCAAAATTCTAAAAAATATTGCAATGTTTTCTAAATTAGGTGCTCTTTCAAACGATACCCCACTTGACCACATTTTAAATAGTGTTTTTACCCCTTCTCATTTCCACCCCCTTAATGAATCTAATTATGAGAATATGACACTTTTTTATATTTTTTTATTACTAATTTTTCTATCATTCCAAATAAGATTTTCGATCAGTTAGATTCGGAGCTTATCGAGGTAAGAAAACACGAAGAAAACGTCATTATTCAAAATTATACAAAAAAGGGTGAAGTGTAAAATTCCAAAATAAATTTTTAAGGAATATTGAAATGAAGCCCTTATATACCTGAATCTATAGAAAAATGTATTTTCTCAAAGGTCTCACATCGTACCCCTGTAAGCCAAACGAAAACAACTTTAGTTTTATTTGTATCTGTCATCTTATGTGGACAGGCTAGTTTTATACGCACCACAAATTTCAGGGCCATAGCATTTATAGTTAACGAGTTAATCGATATAATGTGAAAAACTCGTTTTACTCACACCAATAGTGTGGTGAATAAAAAACATAACCCTAATATCTAGCGATTGAAAAAACTCAACTTACGTAGATACATAAATACGGTATTTTAACTTTGAAATACCATCGCCTCGGTGGCGTTGTTTGATAGCATGTCAGCCAACGGATTCGAATCATGGAACTAATGAGATTGATATAGGTTCGAATCCCAACTGAAAATATGAAAAAATGGCTTTTTCTCTGAGAAAACGCCGAAAGTACTTTCGAATTGAAAAATTCAGTTGATTTCCTTATATCAAGTAAAAGTGCTCACAAAAACCCCTATTAATTTAAAACTTCTTTAAAATTCAAATCAAGTGAATTAAGAAAAAAATCTTAACCTGTTTATTATACATACACATTGTCTTTTGTTTAAGTATAAGAAATTCATAGAAATTTAGAAAATGAAAACGTTTAATAACTATTGCCTTGAAAAAAAACTCACTTTGACCTTATATCGTCGCCTTAATAATGAAACAACGTATGCTATTTATACGTTGTTTTTATATTATAGGTGCGCTGCATTCCCCATAAGGGTATCTTTGAATTGGCGTTTTTACATTTTCGAATTATTTTATGACTGGGGGTAAGAATTAATAAATTATAAATTAACGTCCATGCAAATGCATGCGCACATCAAACTTTAAACTCAAATATCTCGAAACTATACTTTTGCGTATACGTCATTTCATTATTAAAGCGACGAATCATGAATGTTTTATTTTCAATCAGAAATATTTGAAATTTAATCAACTATATTTAATTTTCACATAAACATAACGTGTGGTTTCCTCAACTACACCGTTTTGTCCATGTACATCAGTTGAATTAATTTCGATTGGATCGATTTGACATATTCGCTCTCGCGACGAGGTTTAGGCAAACTCATAATGATTGGAAATAGACTTTTCTTAGTGCAGTCTATGTATATATAATGTACAATTAGGTACAATTAAATTACTAATCAATTTTTCCTCAGTCTCCAAAGCAACTGTTTAAGTGATATCCTGATATACACTGCAGAAATCGTTGTCATTAGATACATTAACACCAAAGTGGAACTGTAGAACTATAGTAATCTAAACGAAAATTAAACAATTCCATTTTATTTATCTACCTTTTATAAATGTATTCTTTTATTCCTATACGAGTATCAAGAAATTCATATGAGGAAAAAAAATTTCACAACATACACAAAGTAATTTCGATATTGATGGATTATTCTGATCGATTAAATATCGATAATAATAATCATAATAATAATAATAATAATATGAACACTCAATCGAGCAAATAAATGGTTTATTTTCTTTAATAACAAGAAGACAGATTTATATTGAAAAGAAATTCTATTTATCGGAAAGAAAATATGAAATATTACTTGAAAATTTTTTAATGGATTTTCCTTTACTTGATACCATAAGAATTACTCCAACTTATTTTGGTGGGTTTTTATTTATTTTATTTATGATATTGCATTAACCGTTACGTCGTTTATACAAATAGTTTTGTTTGGATTAGTTTTATTTTATTCATTATAAGCTGGGTATGTGCCAGAATCAGCAATGGTTTGGTAATGGCTCATTAATTGAAACTACGATTCATTATTTCCAAGCGTTTAGTTTGAGAATAGAGGTATACGAAAGATTTCTGGAAATTCGAATTCAGGAAAACTTTGAAACCAATTTCGCTTATCTGATATTAATTGTTTTGTGTGCGGTGGATTTATTTAGCGTATGGTTTTTGTGACACATTAAAAAATAAAACTTAAAAAGGTAGATTTTTCTATGAAATCTACCTAAAACAAAACATGAATACACATTAAATGAGCTTACAATCAATTTGATTGCGCGTCTTTAGTTAAAAAGTAAAAATATTTGAACATTGGGCAGTACATTTGAACATTAGTTGTTTACATCGATTGAGTCTATCCATTTTACTACATCGGGCGTTGCCAAATGGATGTCTGCGAATTGGACACACAGTTGCAATGTGTTTTATGGTTTGTTGTGGAGCTCCACAGTCACATTGAGGGGACTCTGAAATGCCCCACTTGTAGAAAGAATCTCCACAACGTCCATGATTCGTTCTTATTCGGTTTAGTTTAGTCCAGGTATGACGTGGCAAACCGAAACCAGGTTGGGTAGAAGTTGGGTTAGTAAAAGAAAGCCCAAATGTATTGTAATGATTCCAGGAGGTGTTTCAGGCATCCAAGATATTAAAATTAGTTGCCATCAGGTTGCTGGCAGTTTTATGTGGAGGCTTTCTTGACTTCGATCGACAACGAGTATGGTCACCGTAATATTCATGCAAGGGTAACGTGATGTTGTTGGTTACATTTTTATGTTCACGCATAAGCGCATGTGAGTGTCTGAGTGCAGGTGGAGCGATATTGCTTAATACAGGGAGCCAAGGTAAAGGAGTAGACCTGATAGTACGCATCGTGGCATGCAGCTGGCAGTCAACTTTTTCAGTATGTGTGCTATTCAACCAGACTGTTGCGCGATACTCAGCCACTGAATAAACCAGACTTAGAGCAGTTGTGCGGAGGGTAGCTGGAGTAGCACCCCATGTCAAGCATGCCAGTTTGTGCAATTTATTGTTTCTCGTTTTAAGTTTTTTTGACGTATTCTCTAGGTGGAGTTTAAAAGTCGTTTTCTAGTCGTTCGGTTACATAATTTTGAAACGGCTTACCTTCATAGTTTACAGTGCTTTAAGAGCCTGTGCTAAGTCAGGTACACGAGACAAGCTTGATCTGCTTAAGGCTGAGGAATTAACAAAGAACTTTAAAAATTGCAAAATAAATTCTATTAAAAGTTTTAAAAACGATTTTTCTTTTACAAAATTGGCATAAAATTGTTGTAAAATGTTAGGAAGTAATTTCTTTACAACGGCTTAAATATTAAATCATTAATTTATACAACTTTTATTATATTGACCTATTTTTAGATCAAACGATATGTCTATTACTGTTTCGTTCTAATTATTATATAAAACAATTTTTTTATTCCATGTGCTTCAGATATTTATACATATATTTCATATTATATTCCTAAATCTAAAATGTATATATATAAAAAACAATTTAATTAAAATAACATAAAAAGAATTTTATCTTAACAGTTTCTCTATTTAATTTATTATCGCTTTATTACAATCATTATAACAGTTTATTTAAGAAAATCAGAAAACCTTAAAGAGGGTTAGTTAACGGTTAGACAGAATTAGGGAAAACAAATATTTCATTTTCTCTACGTAGAAATGAATAAAAGTATTACGGTTTTTATTTAATTTTGTGAAGATTGTTATTTCAAGATTATATAAAGAAAAGCAAAACGTTACATAATTGGTGACCTTTAAAGCTGGTGTGTCTTAAAAAGATTTTGCTATTAATTTAACAATTGTTTTAATTTGAGTAATGGTAAGTTGATTTTTATGTTGAGAAAGAATAAATTGTGATAGGGAGAACAGAAATTATTTGAATGTAAAACAGTGATAAAAATATGAATTAAATTTAGTTATCCATTGTTTAATAATTTATTGTATCATTCTAGTATTTTTGTGTTTAAGTTATTTAAGCATTTATTTGTATGTAACTTTCCTTTGAGCACTTTGCAATTTATTTAATAGCCGACTCTGGTATTTAATATACCTAATAAATCTTAAAACCACCTTTCAATAACATACACTGACCGAGAAAAACATCAAATAAGATAAAGTAACCGAAGGACATTTTACGTGAAAAGAATAATGATTTTCTGTTGAATTTAATAGTGAAGACATCTATTTTACGTATAAAAAATAGCATGTAACTAACTCTGTATTTGTTTCCTATTCATGTTATCATTTGATTATTATTATATCTAGTATGGTTGCTATACATTTATTAACGAAATGTGACTAGACGATTTGATTTATTTGGAAATAAGGGTTTATAAAAGTGCTTATTAGTTTAAAGTTGATTAAGTAATGTTACTGTGTGAAAAACGAGTTCAAGATAATTGCGTAGATCATTCAGTTGTCGAAAGATAATCTAATAAAACTTGTTATATGAGAATAGTTAATATTCTCCGTGAGATATTTTTTAACAGAGCTATGATAAGAATCCAAAACTATTGTTTTAAATTAAGAAAATTAAAAGATTAGAAAAAGTAATGGTCACGCTATGATTAATATATTACGGTTGATACGTGTTTATATCCAACTATGATTATATATACATACAGCCGAGAATTTGTGTTGAGGAAAATTAATAAGTTTTTCTATTTCTTTTCTTTTAAATTTTTCTTCTTTTAGGGGGTCGTTTTTTATGTAAGGAACACTTTTGGCGAGAGTAAAACTAAATATTCTATAAATCCTCTGGACCTGAAATTTAAAATGTGTATAAATATTAACTGTCCACTCAAGATAGCGGGATATGAGCCCTGTAAGAAAATAAATGTTTTTCAGAGTCAAGTAGGGTATCATTTGAAAGGGTTTTGCTTCCGTATGCTTTAAATGTATTTCGGAACTTCATACTTTACACTTTTTTGTATAGCTTTGAATAATGTTGTTTTCTTAATGTTTCTTTCATCGCTTAGTTCTGAGCCGAATTGACCAAAAAGCAGCAGAAAAGTGTTGCCATTTTCTTTCCATATTTTTACAGCAGCAGCAAGGTAACACGTTGTTTTGAAAAAAACGTCACCACATATTTTTAAAAAATTTGATGTATAAATTTCATATTTATAAAAAATTAAAACGTTTACGAAAAAATAGTGTATTTATTTTGGAGCTAAAGTGGCCTTTTTTGATTCGTCTATAATCAGCCAAACTAAAGACTCAACTCAAAAAGTTGCACTTTAGCTCCTAATTAAATAATATGCTATTTATTTGAATATTTCAATATTTTTTGAGTTCTTGACTGCTCTTCAAATATTTTTTATTTTACTAACAAGTAAACAAGTATCAACGCGCTGTGGTGGATAATAAAACCAGCAAATATGAGAATTGTAACAAAATGAACTGAAATTAAAAAATGAAAATTCAATATATTCAATAAACTATTTACATGGCCTATTAATTTTTTTTTTTTTTAATAAAATGTGTTGTGTAATAGGGTTTAGAATATGTGTCACAACAACACATAAATACCTTTTAAGACCTAGGTCTAGACCTGGGTCCCACAACAACTGGCGTTCTGAGGTGTAGATTAACGCTTTTTTTAAACATCTGTGGGTTGAAGCCACTTGAGACTAAGTGTTCCGGCAAACTATTCCATTTGTACGCAGTTCGGACAAAGAAGTCTCTCTGCGATCTGCCAGTATGACAGCGCGGGATCTTTACCGTTTCACTGGTTGCGGCAGCCGATTGCCGAGTGGAACGGGGTAAGAATAAGTTTGAGGCATGATGCCGCTGATTTCATCTGAGCACTGCTGATGACGATATTTGTAAAAAACAACGAGGTCAGCAACAGTGCGACGATGTTGTAGGGAATCAAGTTTTGATGTCAAAGTTCGATCACCCACAATTCGTATAGCTCGCTTTTGAACAGAGTCCAAGAGGGCCAAGATGGAAACAGAGGCAGCACCCCAAACTTGACAGCAGTACTCCATACAGGGACGAATATAGGACTTACAAACATGCCCTAGATTTTTCTAAAGTATGCGTTATGTTTATCAATCGACGAATTTTATAATTTCCAGAAATATGGCAAGTCTTATAGATTGAAATCATATGTTTCAAGCATTAAAATTGTAAAAAACTGACTATTTACTAAAAATGCCAAAGGGAAGTATGCCAGATTTTTTTCAACCCTGTTTTAAAATCTAATCATCTTCGTCATAACACTGATACACAAATTATTTTTTCGTAAAAGTTTTTTTAATTCGAATACGTGGTTGTGGAGCTTCCGCGCATAAACAAATTTTTGATTTCGTCTAAAAAAATGTTTGTGTTCGTTATTTGCTTAAAGAAATGAAATAAACCGTTGTTAATTTTATTCTGTTACGCGAATCAGCGCAACATAATCATACAACTTTTTTAATTGTATTGAGCTTTGAAATAGATGTTTACTTCGGCCTGAAAGATCTAAGTATTGCATTCATGAGCCAAAAGTGAAATTCTTACCCCCACTTTTTTGGCATTTCTCGACGTTTTAGGACCTACTGATTCTAAAAAAGCAAAATAAAAATGTGTCTGTCTGCCGGCCGGCGGTCACAACCTACGAAATCTAGAAAGCCGCTGGACGGATTTCAAATTTTTTTTTTCTAATAATAGGTTTATTCAATAGAAAGAGCCGAAAGGACGATGTGTTCGATAACTGTACCGGAAGTGTTTCAAAAAAGTCGTCAAGTGTGTCAAAACAAGGAAATGTGTATATTTTTTGCTTAAAAAACTTTCATTTTAAGTGATTACGAGTAGGAACATTGAATTTGGAGAAATCTTGATGGTCGGTATTGGTATGTGAGACCAAAATCTAGATTATTGCATTACAAGTTTATCAAAAATATGTTGCCAAGTGTGTCAAACGAAAGATTTTTATTTATTTTTTTAACCAATTTTTTGTAAAAAAATAAAATTAATTATTTGTATGACATGAACTTTTATTATTATTATAGAGAATTATGGTTTTATAAGTTTGTCAAAAAAATGTTGTCAAGTGTGTCAAAAGAAAGATTTTTATTTATTTTTTTACCCATTTTACGGAAAAAAATAAAATTAATTATTTGTACGACATGAAATTTTAAAAAAATGTTGTCAAGTGTGTCAGAAGAAAGATTTTTATTTATTTTTTTACCCAATTTTTTGTATTTTATAATAATAATAATTTTTGCAATATTTTTGGAATTATGGAAAAAGTTTTAATTTTTGATTTTGTTACAATATTTTTAGAATTTTGTAAAAAAAAAATAGAATATTTTATATATATTTTTAGAATTTTGAAAGAAGTTTCAATTTTTGATTTTGTTAGAAATTTTGGAATATTTTTAGAATTTTTAAAAATTTTAAATTTTAAAAGGAAAAAAAAGTTTAAATATTTGATTTTGTTCTAATTTTTGGAATATATTTGGAATTTTGACAAAAGTTTTAATTTTTGATTTTGTTATAATTTTTGCAATATTTTTAGAATTTTGAAAAAAATAGAATTTTTGAATTTTATATATATATTTAGAATTTTGAAAAAAGTTTCAATTTTTGATTTTGTAAGAATTTTTGGAATATTTTTAGAATCTTGAAAAATTTTAAATTTTTGATTTCATTTTTTATAATTTTATTGATTTAATTTTTTTTTGGAATTTTGAAAAGAGTTTCAATTTTTGATTTTGTAATAATTTTTGCAATATTTTTGGATTCTTGAAAAAAGATTCAATTTTTGATTTTGTTATAATTTTTGCAATATTTTTTAAATTTTTGAAAAAAATTTTAATCGTTGATTTTGTAATAATTTTTGGAATATTTTTGGAATATTAAAAAAAGTTTGATTTTATTTAATTTTTACAATATTTTTGGAATTTTGAAAGAAACATGAATTTGTGATTTTGTAATATTTTCTCGAAACGCTAAATTGAGAGGTTTTTGAGTAGTTTGCTAATTG
This sequence comes from Diogma glabrata, assembly GCA_963693315.1. Classification (NCBI taxonomy): domain Eukaryota; kingdom Metazoa; phylum Arthropoda; class Insecta; order Diptera; family Cylindrotomidae; genus Diogma; species Diogma glabrata. Next base: position 107,253,759 of record OY856186.1, on the reverse strand, counting down.
TATCATCTTATAACTAAATTATGTTAATTTATGATCTGTTATAATTTTCCGACAACGTATTGATATTTCGTGTAAGTTTTGTAATAAATTTCTAAACAGAGATAAAAAAATAATTGTACTTTAACAAAGAGCTATGTTTGATATACATCGCTGCGCAATACTAAAAACCATGTCCTTATAAAAGTTTTTTGACGAAAACTATATCAAAATCCTTAACCCAGGCCGAAGTCTTGATATCTCAGAGCTGTGAGATTTCAGCCCCTCCATATTTTTATTACTGTATTTATAAATATCTTGAGGTAAGGTACTCGCTCTCAATTAACTTTAAATACATAAAAAACAACGAAGTCAAACTAACGTAAAGAATGCAAAGGCTACTATATATGTATATTAAAATGAGCTGAGTATTAATGCCAGTAATAATCGACAAACCTTTTTACTAGTAATTCTGGAAACAATCGATGGTAGTAAAGATGAAATATAGCAGCCAAAAATGAGACATCTAGTAACCAGTGTTGATCGATGAAAATCATATATCACAACAATGTCGACACTAATCGAGTAATAATGTAACGGCAGACTATTTCGAGTTTTACTTTAAAAACAAAAATATTCAGGTATAAAGAAATTAAATAAAACTTTCTCCTAAAGAAATTCTCTAATCATTTGCTAATTTTTTCTCGGTTCCGGCCTTTAGATTAAAATTATTCATTTCAAAAAACATAAAATATTTATGTATGCTACAGATTAAATAACCAATATTTTAATATTTAATTAGTTATTGCTTTTTTGCGTCACTCAATGTTAATTGGAAACTGTCGTAAAACAACGTGAATTGAATACTGTCTACATAATTAACAAAGAATTTTTGTTATGTAAAGCGTAGTCATGTGGTTGTTTAAATTTATAAAAAAGTAGGACGGTTTTCTGTAGTTTTAGTGTATATTCTCTCGTTTAAATAAGAATTGATTATTCAGATGATATTTAGAAATGGTTGACTTTGAGAGATAAGGGGAAATTTTTAAATTGTGTACGATGAAAAAGATGATAAAGAAAGAAACCAAAGATAGAGAATCTGACTATATGTACTATTCAGATGTTCTACTATTCAGATGTTCGATCGAGGTTGTTATATTTCTAAAAATCAAAGTGTTGTTAATTTTGTGATAACTGAATGATATCCAAGGAAAATATATAAACATGTATAAAATTCATAATAAAACATAATAAAATATTTCTATATAATAATTATAATAACAGATAGCTTGATACAATTGAAGTAAAGACAATTCAAAATGTAGTCAACATTTTTTTAATTTTATTATTAAATGTATTTCCATTTGTTATATTAACAACAGCACTCAGCAACAACACTCAATTTTAGGTGTTATAAAATCAGCAAATTGAAATGATATAAAAAAGCATATCGACGTTTAGCTAAAGAATTACATCCGGATAAAAATACAAATGATCTAGATGCATCGTCTAAATTTCAAGATTTGGATGGCTAATGAAGTATATCTGAAAAATGTAAAGTTTATGATCGATGTGGGAAGGATTGTTTGAAAAAAATATTGAATGATGGATAATTCTGACCCATTCGTCAGTTTTTTTGGGTGATTTTGGTTTTCATTTTGGAAATGAACAACAACAGCATGATGCACCGGATTTATGGATTTATTATGGATTTCTTATGGGTTTATTTGTTTCTCTGACAGAATCACACAGTGGAAATGTTATAGTAATATTAGAAGATGCTATTAATTGCAAGTGAATCATCATATATGTAAGCTTCAAATTTTGTTTTTTTTCTTATATATTTTAATTTGTTAGTTAAATTTTGTTTAAACCGCCTTTGTGCGATAGATTTTTAGCTGATACTTTTTGTGTGAAATAAGAGACTTTGTCAGACAGGATTCCCGTTTAGTCATATGAAAGTTCGAAATCCATAGCAATACATTAAAATAATGTCGGTTAAACTAATCCATCGATAAAAATTTTATTTTTTTTTTTAATAAAATGTGTTGTGTAATAGGGTTTAGAATATGTGTCACAACAACACATAAATACCTTTTAAGACCTAGGTCTAGACCTGGGTCCCACAACAACTGGCGTTTTTAAGGTGTAGATTAACGCTTTTTTTAAACATCTGTGGGTTGAAGCCACCTGAGACTAAGTGTTCCGGCAAACTATTCCATTTGTACGCAGTTCGGACAAAGAAGACTCTCTGCGGTCTTCCAGTATGACAGCGCGGGATCTTTACCGTTTCACTGGTTGCGGCAGCCGATTGCCGAGTGGAACGGGGGTAAGAATAAGTTTGAGGCATGATGCCGCTGATTTCATCTGAGCACTGCTGATGACGATATTTGTAAAAAACAACGAGGTCAGCAACAGTGCGACGATGTTGTAGGGAATCAAGTTTTGATTTCAAAGTTCGATCACCCACAATTCGTATAGCTCACTTTTGAACAGAGTCCAACGGGGCCAAGATGGAAACAGAGGCAGCACCTCAAACTTGACAGCAGTACTCCATACAGGGACGGATATAGGACTTATAAACATGGAGCAATTGGTATGAAGTAAGAAATTTTTTGCATCTATTTAGGAGGCCGAGTTTTTTAGACGTGCTTTTTGCCATCGCCATTACATGATCGTTCCAGAGTAGGTCATTTGAAACTGTGACACCCAATAAACGAATGCTTTTACATTCACCTATTGGTTCATCACACATACTAAATAAAATATCTTTGGGGAACTCGGTCTTTAATCTGGAAACAATCAACAGCTGTGTTTTGGTGGAGTTGAAATTGACAAGGTTTTGGTCACCCCAGTCGGCGACTTTATTCAGGTCTTTGTTCAAGTTTACGGCAGCGTCTCTCCGGGCAGGATTAATTCGTTCGTGCATTTTACCTTTTGAAGGAAGGGGCTCGAACGACTTGTGCAGAGTACTATCATCTGCAAAACTATTTATTGGATTACTGGTGATTTTCAACAATTCGTTGATATAAATCAAAAATAGGGTTGGTTACAATACTGAGTCTTGGGGTACACCAGCGTTAATTAGTTTAGACTCAGAAGAAAATCCGTCTAAGGTTACCGAAATGTATCGGTTGGATAGAAAATTTTGAATCAGCTTCACAACATTGGGATGAAAACCGTACGCAACGAGCTTGTTGATTAAGTTGGCATGCCAGACTCGATCGAATGCCTTGGAGATGTCTGAAGCGATAACGTATGTTTTACCACCTTTATCAAGTATGCTGTTCCAACAATGCGCTACATAGTTTAATAGATCGGTAGTTGATCTTTTGTTTCGAAAACCGTATTGGCTGTCGGATATCAAATGATTTTCTTCCAGAAATTTTGAAATATGTGTATTAACATAATGCTCATAGACTTTGGATAGGACCGATAGTAAAGCTATTGGCCTATAATTTGAGATATCGGATTTTGGTCCCTTTTTGGGGACGGGCTGGACATTTGCCAACTTCCAGCACGAGGGCAATATACCAGATTTGTAGGATTGGTAGAATATTTTAGTTAAAGTTGGAGCAAGTTCTTTGGAAAAGGTTTTTAAAATAATGGGTGGAATATTGTCCATTCCTGATGCTTTGTTGATGTTTAACCCCTTTAAAAGTTTAGCGACTATTTTGGGTTTGAAGTGAAGTTCATTCATATTAACTCCTGAAGACTGGATTTGGAGTATTTCTTTAGGAGTTTCCAAAACAGTGGAGTTTAGAGCAAAGCGTTCAGCAAACAAGTTAGCTTTTCTTGCGGGATCATTGACGATTAAATCACCATCAATAATAGGGGAATAGAAAATTTACAAAAACATACAAAATAATCATTAATCAATAATCATTAACAAATAATCAATAAAATTATATATTATGGTAATGGCATTTCTAGCTAAGATATCAATTTTCCTTTCTTTTTACTTTGGAAAACTACTAAAAATAACAAGACTTGCAAGGTTCTTTTGATATTGGAAAAATGAAATTATGAGGACACTCGGGCAAAACAAGTTATTTTTATTGGCAACACGCTGCAGAATTAGGCCCATAGAATAACGAAAAAAGACGTGTTGTTGTCGGTTACAGGTCAGAAGTTTTTGTAATCTCTTGGGGGAGGGGGTAATCACATAATGGACCTACCAAGTCAACTCGCCCGGAATCTGTGGACTGGTGTTATTAAACAAATTCGGTTTCAAATTTTTTTTGCTTCCTTGTAAGCGATATAACTCGTAAATGGTGCACTTTAGGATACTGGTGCCATGGAACTTTCTTGTTCCTTAGATGTTTTTCTGTAGCTCGAAATTAAAAAAAAAATTTTTTATTGCAAATTTTTGCGAAAAAATATCTAAAAAACGATATTACTTCCGGTTTGAAAAATTATTTCGGCTTGAAAATTACATCGGTTTGAAAATTACTTCGGTTTGAAAAACCTAAGTATTACATTCATGAGCCAAAAGTAGAATTTTTAACCCCCACTTTTTTGGCATTTCTCGACGTTTTAGGTCATAATGATTCCAAAAAAGGTTAAAAAAAAGTAAGTCTGTCTGCCGTCACAACCGACGAAATCTAGAAAACCGCTGGAGGGATTTTAAAAATTTGTATTTCTAAAAATAGGTATACTCAATGGTACTCTGGAAGAATTATTATGGATACAGTAACCATATTTTTAAAGAGCTATAATATGGTTAATTTTTACGTTTACTAAAACCGAGTCATGGTTAACTTTTAACCATAGTATATTTAAAGTTTGACCATAACAAATTTGCAAAATAACTATAATATAGTATAGCTACAACCAAATTAGTTGCAAAGTAACCATAGTATAGTCAAGCTAGAACCATAATATAGTTGCAGAGTAACCTTAGTATAGTTGAGGTAGAACTATATTATAGTTGAAAGGAACTGTAGTATAGTTGACGTAGAACCATAATATAGTTGTAGGGTAACCATAGTGTAGTGGAAGCAGAACCATAATATATATGTAGTTGGAAAACATATATAAACACTTAGAAAATATAATTTAATTTTACAATTTTTTGTGTAAATATGCAAAACCAAATTTAAATTTACCAAAAATATTTAAAATTAAAGAAATCACAGATTTATTTATGTTATAAGTTATATTTCAAATTTAAAAAACTATTTATTTTTGCAAAAAAATTGTGTATTGTATATTTACATAAAAAATTAATATTTTCCCATTTTGGTGGCACTATTGAAGAGGAATAAAGAAAAATAAACATTAAATCATTGGTTCGATATCAATTTCGTAAATATTTATTATTTTAAATTTTAATCCTTCGTATATAATTCAACTGAACAATTTTATTAAATAAATTTAAAGTTTTTTTAATTAAACTTAAACATTTTTAATATAATTTAAATTTAAACAAATACTTTATCATATCTGTTTCTAGTTCTATATTACTTTAATAAAATACTTTAAATAAATTAAATCTTTAACGCATTTTGTAAAATAAAAAATTTCTTGTTGTACTTCAAATACCTGATAATGTGCATTATATGCGACCGTATTTAGTAAACTTATAAAAAAAAATTGCATAGTATAATTAATTATTTTTTAAAACTATTACGAATAATAAAATAAAATTTCCTGATTTTCCACAAAATCCTGAGAAATAAAATAATTAGAAAAATATTTGAGAGTTAAATAAATTATTGTTTATCAAAAAATCTTACCAGTGTCCAGTAAATTTACAATATATGTTAAATATTAGTTGCAATAAATTAACTTCTTTTTTAAAATAACAGCTGTGAAGTTGATTCTGCAAAACAAGAAGCTGGCAAACTATTATAAGTTGAATCTGCATAGCAAGAATCTGGCAAACTATTATAGAAAATAAAAAAAACACACATAATTAAAAATTAAAAATACACAAAAACACAAGCTTTCAAAAGTGTCCATAATTTAATTTCTAATATTTAATCTAATCTAATTCAACTTCAAAATTTTTAGGAATGGCAAATCCGTTGGAATCATCGGTATACGCGAATCAAGACATTCGCTCCTTTGTATTTTCCCTTGATGATTTTTTACAGCCAGTATTTGCCAATTTAACCTGTCGTTGATTTTTTTGAAAATCAAAGCCAGTCGTAAATATAATAAGCAAATGAAAAATTGGTGTTTGTAATTAATAAAGAAATTTATGCATGTAAAAACAAATAAAGTTATTATGTATACATACATAAATCCATATAACAGCAGGGGCCCAATTCCCGAACAATCGACAATATTGTCAATTTCACCAAAACGCTTAACAACTTTGTATAAAAATGGTATTCTGTAACTCTTATTTGTGTATCCTTAGACACAAACCAATTATAACAAATGTTTACAAAATTATAACAGATTTTTGGTGCTAAATTCGTACTTTTGACAACTAACTTTTTTAATCTTAAAACATGCAAAATAAAATAAAAATATATTTAATAAATAAATATGTTTTAATGATATTTATATAAAAATATGATTATTTAATATTATTAAAGACCTAATTTTTCGTTATAAATTAATTTTTATGCCAATCGATGAAATTTGTAAAATAAGGCCATACACAAAATATAAAGCAAAATTGTGATTTTGACAGTAACTATATTGTTCTTGTCAGATTCACAATATTGTGTTGAATTTTCACGAAATTGGAGTTACATAAAACGAAATTCACAATATTGTGTGAATTTACAATATTGTGATGACATTTATGTGTTCGGGAATAGGGCCCCAGGATTGATCACAACATTTAAAAATCAAATCAATTGTTGCACAGCTAGGAACATTTTGTATTGGAAACTTAAATTGTCGTTTTCAGTATATTCCGTTATTTATGTTTCTCACCGTTTATACCTTCCCTGAACTTCCACAAATATTTCAAGATCAAATATAGCAAAATCGGTTCAGCCATTCTCGAGTTTTAGGGAGACAAACGAACAGCAATTGATTTTTATATATATATATATGATGGAAGATAGATAACAATAAAAAAAGATTAATTTTTGAACTACGAAAAAAGTTGCAAAATGCTGGATTTTTAACGAAACAAGCGTACGAAGATGCAGACTTTCTCATTGTTGATACAACTCTGCAGAGTTCAAATGCAGATCGGCCATCTGTTATTGTTGCTGAGGAGGACACGGATATATTAGTTATTTTAACGCAAAAAGCTTCGCAAAATGATAATGTCTATTTATTAAAACCTTCAAAATCCATGAATTCAGTAGATAAATTTTATTTATATAATACTTTTAAACATGAATCACTGCGCTCATTAGTTGGTTTTTTGCATGCATTCGGCGGTTGTGATACGATCACAGCCTTTTTTAATCAAGGAAAAAATAAGATTGTAAACATTTTGAAAAATGATAAGATTTTACAAAAGGATGTTAAAGTTTTTTATGATAAAAATGCGACCCATCTTATTAAAAATATTGGAATTAATTTGATAAAAAAATATATATTTCAAAGTCTTAGCCCGATAAAACTTGAACCACTTGCAATACAAATGTTTCAAAACATTTATAGCTGTACTATTATAGACTCCAAATTTAAGATAATGTATTCCTGTATTAGGTTAGTCTTTCACGATCTTCAAATTAACTTTTTGTTTAAATAAAATTGCTTTTTCAATAAAATCAAATTATTGTTAATTCTGATATATGTTCATTTAATTTTAACACCAAATAGATTTCTTTAATTATATAATTTTAAATATTTATATTAGATTCTTTTTAATAGTCTTTTAACAAAGATGAATAAAATATTGAATTGAAAGTGTTCTGATTTAATTCTGATACAAAATTTTACAAAATGTAATTACACAATCCAACATTTATCACATCAAATCAAGTTAAAAAGTTTGAACAATGATTAACTTTAATTATAAGTAAATTTAATGAACTTCTATTTGCATATTTTAATTAATTAAGTTAAAACACGGATTACCACAACTAAAACTTTAACAAATTTTCCGGAGAAAATATAGCGCGTTAACAACGTTGAAATAGAAGATTTTTATACAAGTGGCGAAAACGTCTCTTTTTGCGTGACTGAACGGTTTGTCCACGAGACGCGATATCGTCGAGTGGAATAAGTTCAGAAACGCAAAAACGTTTTTACCACGTGTATAAAACGCTATTTTTTCTACGCTTTTAAATATAAATGATAATATTTACGAATTCATCTACTAAAACTTACAAAACGACATATCTAAATTTTACTGTGTAAAAAATAAATAAGATTGTATAAATATAATAGCATTTTTACCAGTGTAAAATAATGTTATTATTGTGTTCGCCTACAGATGGAATAATAACAGGCGAAAACAATAATAACATAATTTTACACCGGTCAAAACGAGATATATAAATACAATCTTGTTTATTTTTTACACAGTCAAATTTAGATATGTCGTTTTGTAAGTTTTTAGTAGATGAATTTGACAATATGAATAATGAAAATAGTTCATATATTTTCTCTAAAAACTTTTACAGATACTTTTTTACCGACTGGAAGTCATCGTTTAAAGTATAAATTTTAAAAATTGTAGGTAAAGTTTCAATTAAAATCAAATAAAAATAAATTTTTAATAAAATTTATTTATTTATTTAATACATTTTTTTTTGGAGAAAGAACTATATTTTATATCTGACAGTTAATTATCGGAGGAAAAAATTATACGATATATCTGATACAAATTTTATTTTATCGTTCCGATTTCTCCGATATAGAAAAAAACACACTCATTATTAGTTTAATTAATTAATTACACACGATTGATATAATGATTAGTTTCGATTCGATTCGATCAAAATATTCAAAATATTCAATCCCTCCAATCCCTTCAAAATACTGCGATATTGACAGAAATAAACACAGCAACCGAAACAACAACAGAAACAGTAAATCAAATTCAATCTCAAATATTAAATCCTTTAAATAACCACCACCTTTAGGCGACCACCGAAACTTATTTACTTTCAGTCCTAGTGACTGAAAATATTTTCAGTCACTACTTAGAAAAAGTTTCCCTTTCACATAGGTTTTACTATTTATTAAAATGACATTTTCGTAGCTTGAAGTAGAAAATAGTACATTATATAACAAGGTTGAGAAGTAAGCTATTATTGACCGAGAACTTTTAGATCCAGAGGCACGTAGCGCCGAGGGATATAATGTTCGAGGTCTATATTAGCCTTCTCAACCGAGGTATATATAGAATTTTTTTAACTACTAACACTAATTATCATATTTGCTTTGATTAGAGTTTGATATTAGTCATTTTCCATTTCATTTTTTAAATATCTTAAAATATCAAGAAGCCTGGAAGTATAGTTTCATAAAAATAAAACGAAACAAAGAAATGCAATTATTATTTGTTTGTGTTTTTTTGTTCATTTCAATTAAAAATAAAAGAAAATATGCCATTATTAACCTAGGTAATTTTTTGTTATTATTATTAACCTAGGTTGAGAAAAATTACTTCTCATTGGGGCATTCGAGTAAATAATGACGATTTCTCAAGTTAGTAGTTAAAAAAATATTTTTTCTCTAAAAACAAAAACTTGAAAAATTTCGAAAAATAAATTTTTCAACGCACTCTTGATTTTTTTTGAAAAAACGAAGATGAAAAATGTGCTACCAACACAAAACGAAATGCTAAAATTATACTCCGAGTGTTCGCCACACATTTACTAGCAAGAAAAACATAGACTTAGCTGTACTTCCGCCAACTGACGAGACAGCTCAACATTGCTATCGCGTTTACGATCAAGTTCAACAATGGCTAAGTGAAGATAAACGTGCTTGTGATTAAGGTTGGTTTGAAAACGATGGTGTACTGCAACCCACATTTAGTACTTTACCGTTAGTACCCCAAAGTCTGCTAACGAATGTCCAATGCAAATGCATTAAGGGTTATAAAAATGCGTGCGGCTGTCGTAAGCAACAATTGCTCTGTTCCGACAGCTGCATTAATTGTGATGAGGAACCGTGCACAAATAGGCCGAAAATGATGCACAATGATGCACAAATAGTTGACGTTTCAGTTACAAGATAGAGGGGTCAAATTTATTATAAACAATTATTGCAAATAACTAAATTCAATTTTAATTTTGATTCGGAGTGCAGTCAAATCTTAAAATCAAATAATTTAATTCTATTGTTGTAAAATTGCCTTTTTGATTTCACACAGTGGATTTTGCAAAATATTTCGGCACCTTTTCACTATTCACAAACTAAAAAAACACACTTGTCTAATTTTAGCTTATTTATCATAAAAATTTACTGAGCTATAACAAAATCTAAAAATAATTATTTTACTAGTTTCGATCTAGAATCATCTTCAGAAAGAAATTTTTTTGCAACTGCAAAAAGTAAGTTCAGTAAATTTTTATAATAAATAAATTAGAATTAGACAAGTGTGTTTTTTAGTTTGTGAATAGTGAAAAGATGCTGGATATTTTCCAAAATCCACTGTGTGAAATCAAAAAGGCAATTTTGCAACAATAGAATTAAATTATTTAACTAAATTCAATAAAAAAATGTCGTTTTTTAGACAGTTTTCGCAAAAAATTGCAACAAAAATTTATTTTGAGAGTATATCTAGGTATATTATCATTACGTTACTGTTAACGCCTTCAAAACCCGGCTCCAGATCTGATCTGAGCCTCAACATAACGTTAGTCAAGATGTTGTATGATTTTGTCTAAATTTTCCGAGTAATCATTACTCCAGAAGAAGGCCTAACAAGCTGAAATATATATAGAGTAACAGTAAAATTATAAAAAAACTTTGTTTTCTTTAATTTTTATTAAACTTATTAAATAAGTTATTTGCGTAAAGTAACAAGAGATTGACATTATGTTAATTATATTTTTGTCCTGTACAAAACGAAAACAATTCTCCTCGATTGGTCATGGGATGGTCATTTTGTTGTATTTTCTCACGTGAGATTTAGCATAAGTTTCTTTGTATTTCAATATTTTCATGTACGCGTATACGCGTGGTGTGTTTAATTGCATATTTTTTTATTTCATCCTTCACGAACTCTATCTTTAGGTCCCTATGGATGTCTTCGTTTCTGATGTACCACGGGGCATTAACAATGCAACGCAGCACTTTGTTTTGGAACAACTGGATGATTTTCGCGTTCGATTTCTTAGTACAACCCAACCCCGTATGGATGCCATACGTCCACACTGGTTTCAGTATTTGACGATACAGAAGCAGTTTGTTTTGAATAGATAGTACTGAGTTTCTACCAAGTAACCAGTACATCTTTCTAAATTTCAAATTCAGTTCTTCTTTTTTCTTTTTAACATGTTCCTTCCATCTCAGTTTAGCATCCAGAGTCATACCTAGATATTTTGTTGTGTTTGCGTAAGCAACTTGTGTTGAGTTGAGTTTCAGAGGATTTTGTTTCATTCAGCTTAATTCGCCATCTTTTTGTCCAGTTGTGGATTTTATTAGTAGCGTATTGCAGTTTGCTAGTTGCTTCTTCTACGGTTTTTCCAGTGGTCAAAATTGCGGTACCATCTGCAAAGGTTGCAATGGTTGTTTTGCTTAGGCCAGGCAAATCTCTTGTATATAGCAGGTATAGTACCGGTCCTAGGACGCTACCCTGTGGAACTCCTGCATCAATCTTTTTCAATGTTGAATAACTATCATCATATTTGACTCTAAAGTGGCGGTCATCCAGATAAGAGTTTAAAATTTCATAAAAGTGTTTGGGCAGATCTCTATGCAATTTATACTTTAAGCCATGATGCCAAACTTTATCAAAAGCTTGAGCGACATCAAGAAATACTGCGGAGCATACCCTTTTGGCTTCAATCGTTTCTTCAAAAATATTCGTGATCCTGTGCACTTGTTCAATGGTAGAGTGGTTTTCTCTGAAACCAAACTGATGCAAAGGTATGAGGTTTCTATTTTCTATTATAGGCTTAAGTCTTTTAAGAAAAAGTTTTTCAAAAAGCTTCGATATCGTTCGGAGTAATGATATCGGTCTATACGAGTTTTTGTCATTTGGTGATTTATTCGGTTTTAGGATCATAATCACTTCTGCTACTTTCCATTGCATAGGTACATACCTTAATCGGAATGCAGCATTAATGATATGAAGTATTTTGCGCATACCTTTATCAGGTAGCATTTTAACAACTTCACTGGTGATTAAATCGTAGCCTGGGGCCTTTTTTGGAACCAAACTGGTACGTATTTCTTCTTTAAGTTCATGTAATGTTACATATGAAATTTCCTGTGAATCGGTTTTGTTCGCTTTCGTTATGTTTTCGTCTTCTGTTAGTCGACCAAATGGCTTGAAGGTGTTCTTTAGTAATTCTGCAAATAGATCAGCTTTTTCTTGAGCACTTCTGGCCCATGTTTCATCATCTTTTTTAATCGGAGGGATCTGCACTATTGGCCTTTTCAGTCCCTTTGTTGCTTTCCAGAGTGAGTACTCATTGCTTTTATCACCAGAAAGACTTGAGAGATATCTGTTAATAGATTCATTTTTTGCTTCTTTAATGGCTGTCTTTACTTGTATGCACAGATTATTTAAAATAGTTTTGTGTTCTGGAGATCGAGTTGTCTGCCAGATTTTACGTGCCTTGCGCTTTGATTTTATCAATTCTCTTAATTCCATGGGAATGTTTGCGGTAAGAATACGATTAGAATGTGGTGCTGGACTACTTGTCGTTGCTGCAAAGCGTACAGCTTCAATCAGCCTTTCTAGCTCTGTTTCTAGCTGTTCTGGGTTTCGAATTGGTACTTGTAGATCTATTTTCTTTTCTATACACTCACAAAAAATATTCCGATTAGTGTTTTTACCTGTTAGTTTAGATGCATATGTCCACTTGATTACGTTTTCACTAACTGTCATTATAACAGGAGAGTGATCTGATGACAACCCTTCGTTATTTTCGATATCTATGTAGTTTTTTGACATATTCCTTGTAATAAAGAAGTCTATTAAATCAGGTACCTTACCAAGGTCGGTTGGCCAGTAGGTCGGAGAACCACCGGACTGAAAATCACACTTTTTTATCTGTCCTGCTTCGTACAGTTCTTTACCTTTTGTTGTGGTGATTCTTGATCCCCAATATGTGTTTTTTGAGTTAAAATCTCCACCAATGATAAATTTACTGCCTAGTTCATTGAAGAGTTTGGAGTAATCATTTTTTTTCAAATTATGTTTTGGTGGACAGTATATAGCGGTTACAACAAGGTTTTTATTTTTAGTAATAACTGTTATTGACGTGACCTGCATTACTTCTTCTTCGATTTTAATACCTTCATGGTGCTTTATGTTATCCCTGACTAGTATTGCTGATCCTCCCCTCGCTTTTTCTGCTGGATGAATTGCATGATAAAGTTTATACCCAGGTATTTTTATGTATGATGATTTAACAAAGTGAGTCTCTGATACTAGAAAAATATCTATTTTTTCTAGCTTCAAGAACATTTCAACTTCTGGGGTGTGGTTGTTTAACCCGTTTGCATTCCAGGTTGTTATTCTGAGTGTTGTATTCATATTTAATTTTTCTTGGCGATTGGTTTTAAGCTTTCTATCTGCTTAATTTTTTGGAATATCAATTCGTTTAGGCTGCTTTGTTCATCTAACCGCCTTAGAATTACTTCCATGCAGTTCTTGATACTTTCTAATACTTCCGAGTCTTTGATTGACTCTGAGCCTTTTAGTACTTGTGCGTATGATTTTCCATTTTTCGCGCTGTTAGATTGCTCACACAGTTTCTCTTGGTATCGTTCATTGGATCTACCAGCGTTATTTTGCTTCTTTTGTGATGGCTTGCGCGTTTTATCTCTTATTTTTTGGAGTTGGATAGCAACTTCGCATCCACGATAGTTTGCTGGATGTTGCCCCTTGCAATTTATGCACTTGGCTATGGTGTCCCTGTTAACTGGGCATACTTGCGTTAGGTGTTTACCGGCACATTTAACACATACTGGTTCACGTGCACAGTAGTTTTGTGTATGGTTAAAACCTTGACACTTCTTGCATTGTGGCATTCTCATCGAGTTTTTCTTTAAAGGTTCAATTTTCACTCTCATATTGAGTATCCCTTTTATATTATAAATTTCTTTTATATTTTCGTTTTGCTCAAAAGTTAACATGAAAAGAGGAAGTCCTCTTTTATATATTGTTTTGGATTTATTTTCGTTGGTTTTTCTTTCTTTTTTGATGATGTTAACAGCATCTAAGATTTTAAGACCTTTACGTGTCAGATCTTCAATTATATCGTCGACCAAACAAGTGGGATGTAGTCCTCTTGCCATTACCTTGATTGGGCGTTTGTTTTTGTTTTCATATGTAACCCATTGATATTTGTCAATGTTTAGTTTCATTGTTAAATTTCTGTATGCATCAGAGTTTGATGTGTTGATCTTCCAGACATCATTGTTAAGAGCAGTAATTTTGTACTCTTTATCCGTTACCATTTTCATTATGGTTTGAATTTCCGCATGACTTGAAACACCCGTTTCAGTTACTGGCGGTGGCCTTTTCTCTTTCGTTTCTTTTGGTGGAATAACTTTGTCTTTATCAATTGTATGTGCATCTTGCGGTTGACTAGCGCTTGATGGCACATACTCAGGAGAAACTTCAGCTTTCCTCTTTTTACTTTTTTTACTTGGCCTACTCTTTTTCAGTATCCAATCTGTTTCTCTTTGCAATTCCTCTTCATCTGTTAGATACTCAAATACGTTTGTTCGTCTTCTGATATCTTTGCCGATATTTAGATTATCAGTCATTTCCGATTCACTTGCTTCTCGACTCATTTTCAGGCCTTGATTTTCTCTTTTTAAAGCAGCAATTTCAGTGCTTAGCTTTGATGTTATCTCTTCTATTTTGCTTAATTTTTTCTTGAGCTCTAAATTTTCTTTTTCTAGATGCCTGAGTCCTTCTCTTTCTTCATAGTCTGGTTGACGTTCTTCACTTTTATTTTCCACTTCATTTGTGTTTATATTTAGCAAGATATTGCTCCTTTCTTTTTCAGGAGATCTAGACGTCTTCCTGCTAAGTTGGAATGGATTTTGCACATCAAGTTGCTTTTTATGATTTGGTTTCAGTACTTGACTACTTTCTCTACTAAGTGAACTTATAGTTGGAATACCTTCGGATGGTTTGCAGTCGCTTGATCTCGACGGCTGGGAGCCTGCTTGCGCACTCCCTCTAGCCGCCGGCACTGGGTTTCCGAAGCCCTGCACCGTAACGTTCGATCCTTCTTCACTACTCATGGGTGGTTGATAACGGGGTTTGCTCCCCGCACTAAGTTTCATTATAGTCTGTCACCTAGCGGAAAAGACTAAGATTTTCGACCGCCCCTAACATGGAGAACAGACGTCGTTTTGTGCCGCTCCATCATGGAGTACAGACGCACAGGGTTCGATTGACTATTTGCTATAATGCTTCACTACTACAAGGGATTGGGTACCACAACCGTTCGTTCCACATCACATTGCCCAGAGTACGCCCGCATCCGTTGTGGATACTTCGTGGAGGCTGCCAATCCAGTACTCCGACTTTTTGAATGACAAGTAACTCAAATCTTTTTTCGGACGGAAGTAACGTTTTCAATAAATTATAATGAAACCACATATATTCAACTCTTTCATACTGCACTCTTATTTTAAATCTTAAACAAATCATTCACACAATCGCATAAAAAAATATAAAAAAAAACAAAATAAAGAAGAAATTCAAACAACAAAGAATTAATAAAGGCAAAGGCACATATTATTTTCGGCAATTATTCGATACTTCAGTTTTCATTATTTTTTGTAATGAAATTTTAATAGAGTTGCTCGTTTGTTGATGTTATGATACTTTTTCATTCAGTCTCGTGTTAAAAATTATATGAGGTAGATGTATCAATTTTAGTTTTTTAATTATTGAGTTTCCTTATTTTTTAAATTTATGTTTTTTTCTTATTTTTTATTCAAGCAATGAAAAAAAGAGTGCGCCCAATCTTTGCAAGTAAAACTTTTCAGTAAAACTGTGGCAGGTATTAATTAAAAGATAAAATATAAAATAAATAAGTCATATTGAAATTTAGAGTAGCATTTATTGATAATATAATTTACAATATGTGTAATAAAATGCCATATTTACACATTCACACAAAGTCAATTCAATTACATATTATCATAATTGAAATATGAAATTAGAGGTTTATGATAACTAGAGTAAGAAACATAAACTTTACTCTGCTAATTTGCTAAATTTCTTCAAAAAACACACCAAATCTTGTTGTTCAATTAAATGAACATGTATTCAACGTTAAATTTGATTTTTAAATATTTTGTAAGACTTTGTAATACATTATGTTAATATGCTGTTTTATTACACATGTAAATTATAATGTCAATAAATATTGCTCTAAATTTCAATATGATATATTTATTTTATTTTTAATCTTTTTAGTAATACCTGCCACAATAGTCAAAGAAGTTTTACTTCAACCTCGTTTAAAGATTACGCACTTCATATTTTGTAATTGACCATGACCATCCATATATGAAAGATGGTCAGCTTATTTTGTGGTTCTCTTATTTATGAAAATGGTCGTTTTTTTGATTCTTATAACTTAATAATTATATACCTGGTGTGGTGTAGTAATGTTAAAACCAGTTAAATTATAGTGGCATATGCTATCTTACTGCTTTTGAATTCTAATGTATCATCAATTTACACTCAATCGATTCTAATTATAATTGTTTCCAAATATTTCAATACAAAATCTCTAACTGAAAGTTTATTTGTACTCTAGTCAGAACCATTATGACACATCACATATGATTTAAACAGCACGTAAAGTTATCGCTTCACCATAAATGTTGTATTTTTGTATTTATTGAAATTTAGTATAGCTCAAACTTGTGTTTGTAACATTTTCTATTTATCAACATGAGTTTTAAAGTGTGTACAAAAATAAATAATAATTATGAAATTTGAATAATTAAAAGTAAATATTAAGTGGTTATATTTGTTTTAAAAAGTAAAAGTTATGTTTTTAAAACTTGAACTTTTAACTTTTAAAATTTAAAGAATATCATTGTTAACAAAGAAAACTCTAACTTTTTAATGATTGTAAAATAAACAAAAAATTATGTTTTTTATTGATTAGAAGTTCATCGCATTACCAGTATTCCATTATAATGTTGAATTCATTTGTGGGTTAAAAAAACAAACACAAAAATTGTTATAAAAGATTTTTGTATTAGAATAAAAATGCCAGTTGTTCGGCGTTTTTAAGTTTTTACAAATTAATAAAAAAATTTTAATTTATATTTTATTGAATTAAGCTTGGTTCATTTTCTAGAAAATCCATTTTGTCTCTTTTGTAATACACGATTATATTTCGATTAAAGTTATTTCAAAGTTTTATTTATTGATTAGACTTCGTTAATTCTAGATTTTATTTGAAACTTATAATTTTGTATGTGCGAATAAATGTAACATTTACCTGGTCCTGCAGCCAAATTCTGTAACTGTGAAGCGGTGAAGTGTTAAAAATTTCCTCGTTTCTTTTCATTGAAAAACTTATCACTTCACCGCTTCACAGTTACAGAATTTGGCGGCTGGTTATATGGTTTTAGGTCTTACAAAAGAATTTTCATTTTTCAATTTAAATGTATGTTTTTCGTTTCTTTGTAGTCAGTAGACAAATATAATTAGCCTTAGGAAATCTCCTCTTCAGCCCAATTCAAAATATGGAAAATAATCCAGATTTTTTATTTTCTGGAGAAACCATTACAGATATATTTTTTTTATTACTATTTTGCACTAATGGTGGCCTAAAACAGAAAAAGAACAAAATCAAATTTTTTTTATATAAATATTCAAAATAAAACTAATTTTTAAATTTTTCACCATTTTTCACCACTCACCAATTTCGAAATACGATGAAGTAATTAATATGATTATGTCTCTATTGCTTGCACTGGGGTAATCGAAAACAGTTTTGAATTCCAATTTGATTAACCCAACCGAGTTAGTCTTAAAATGTAAATTAAATTACTATTTTTTCACCAACCAAATAATAAGATAATAAATTTTCTAAACAGATTTACCATAATTGAAAACAACTTCAACCAAGAATTACATAAATCAAAAATTAAATTTTAATTCTGTCGAAAAAAAAAAATAAAAACTCTTCCCCCAATTTTAAGCCATGAAAATACATTTTCATACACATGTACATGAGTTTTCTATAAAAATTTTTCTATAAAAGTAATAATAAAAAGAGACACCGGAACTAAACAATTCAACTAAAATTTGTAAGGTTGATCGAATTGATGGTGAAAAATTCTTCAAGAAAAACAACAACTAGAAAAATAGATAAAAGGATAAAAGAAAAAGTTTGATTCGTTAACTGATTATATGGTTTTATTGTTTCAAGTAGAATTAATAGATGGGGTCGATTGAGATTTTATTTTTGTTTGTGGAAAAATGAAGTTTGTTTTTTCATGTACTTTTAGGGTGGCTGAAAATGAATAAAGATCCAATTTAAAGTTCCGTAATTAATATTTAAAGAACCGAACGGTTAAAACACAAGTGTTTTGAAATGTGTTTAATTCAGAGAAATAGTTTAAAGTAATGACACGTAGATGCAAAATATGGGTAATTTATTGCATTAGGATTATTGTAAGTTTGTTACTGATGTTGATATGCTCCCATGGTCTGTTGTGTAGACTTTAAAGTTTATTATCTGTCATCAAACTGTTTATTATCTGTCATTAAAGCTGTCATCTTAACAATTCATTCGTGTTTTGAGGTTGCGTAGTCTTTACGTAAAAGAATATTTAAAGTTTTAAACAAATGTTGTCTAATGTTATACTTGACGGTAAAGTTCTTCACAATGATCTTTAATAAGATATCACCCATAGTTTTGAATAGGATATAATAATTATGTTTGATGACTTCTTGTTTTAAACGCAAAGTAAAGAGGTGAAAACATCGTTTTTTCGTGAGTGAACATTTGTTCACGAGACAGGCTGGTGTAGGATGGGTCAAGTTCTCTCACGTAAAACATTTTCATTTCACGTGGGCAATGCCACTTTTTCTACGATGGTAAATGTAAAAGCTATTATTCGGAGATTATTAAATTAGAAAGCGATAACATAAAAATATGGAGAGGCTGAAATCTCACAGTTCTGAGATATCAAGACTTCGGTCTGGGTTAAGGATTTTGATATAGTTTTCGGCAAAAAACTTTTATGACGACATGGTTTTTAGTTTTGGGCAGCGATGTATATCAAACATACCTTCTTATTAAAGTACATGTATTTTTTATCTCTGTTTAGATATGTATTACAAAACTAACACGAAACATCAATACGTTGCCGGAAAATTATAACAGATCATAAACTAACATAATTTAGTGAAAAGATGATGCACTCAGCAAACTACTCAAAAACCTCTCAATTTAGCGTTTTGAGAAAATATTACAAAATCACTAATTCATATTTCTTTCAAAATGCCAAAAATATTGTAAAAATTAAATAAAATCAAACTTTTTTCAAAATTCCGAAAATATTCCAAATATTAGAATAAAATCAAATATTTAAACTTTTTCTAAATTCCAATAATATTCCAAAAATTCTTAAAAATTCAAACTTTTTCCAAAATTTTAAAAATATTGCAAAAATTATTACAAAATCAATAATTGAAATTTTTTTCAAAATTCCAAAAATTATAACAAAAATTTAAAATTTTTCCAAATTCTAAAAATATTCCAAAAATTCATACAAAATTCAAAATTCTAAAAATATTGCAAAAGTTATTACAAAATCAAACATACAAACTTTTTTCAAAATTCCAAAAATATTTCAAAAACTATAACAAATTCAAAAATTTCCATGTCCAATTTCATTTTCAATTACATTTACGTCATAAAAACAGCTACATTTTTTTTCCAAAAAATTGGCTAAAAAAATAAATGAAATCATTTTTTGACACACTTGACATTATTTTTTTGACAAACTTATAATGCCATAATTCTCTATAATAATAATAAAATTTCATGTCATACAAATTAATTTTATTTTTTTCCAAAAAATTGGGTAAAAAAGTAACTAAAAATCTTTCTTTTGACACACTTGACAACATTTTTTGACAAACTTATAATGCCATAATTCTTAATAATAATAATAAAATTTCATTTCAAACAAATAATTAATTTTATTTGTTTCCAAAAAATTGGGTAAAAAAAGAAATAAAAACCTTTCTTTTGACACACTTGACAACATTTTTTTGACAAACTTATAATGCAATAATCTAGTTTTTGATCTCACATACCAATCCCGATCATCCAGATTTCTCCACATTCTTTATTCCTACTCATTATCACTTAAAATGAACGTTTTTTAAGCAAAAGATATGCATATTTCCTTGTTTTGACACACTTGACGATTTTTTTGACACACTTTCGGTACAGTTATCGAGCACATCGTCCTTTCGGCTCTTTCCATTTTTTTTCCTTTATCTGCATTTTAGGAGCACAGGGCGTCTACTAGGCTGGACCATCTAACTCTGTTGGGGGCAATTGCTTTCAGTTCTATCCATGTCTTTCCGATATGTTCTGCTTCGGCTAGCACCGTTTTCTTCCAGGTCATTGCTGGTCTTCCTACTCTTCTTTTCCCTTGCGGGTTCCACTCCAGAGACATCTTTGTTATGTCTTCTGCTGGCTTTCTCAGTGTATGTCCTATTCATCTCCACCTTCGTTTTCTTATATCGGTCTCAATGTCTGTCTGCTCAGTTTGCCGCAGAAGTTCTTCGTTACTGATGGTGTTTGGCCAGAGGCATTTGATTAATTTTCTTAGGCATTTGTTGACAAACACCTGAGGTTTATTTGTGATCTTCTGTGTTTGTTTCCATGTTTCACATCCATACAGCAGTACTGACTTAACACATGCGTTGAACATCCGTAGCTTTGTTTTTCTTGACAGGACGGACGCATTCCAAATCTTGTGAAGCAAGTTAAATGTGTTTCTTGCTTTGATGAAGCGTTGACTGATGTCTTCTTCTGTTCCGCCTGTTTTCGCTACAGTACAACCAAGATATACGAATTTGTCGACATCGTCGATTTGTGTATTATTTATGTTGGTTGGTGTACTCACGTTGGTGTTCAGTCTCATTAGCTTTGTTTTGGTGATGTTGATTTTGAGACCAACTTCATGTGCAAGGATTGATAGCTTCTGTATTTTCTGCTGCATGTCGACATGTTTGTGTGTAAGCAGGCAGATATCGTCTGCGTAGTCTAGATCATTGAGCCGTCTTAACGGTCCCCATTGGATGCCATTTGGACTTTCGTTCTCGAGCTTTCGCATGACACTATCTAGTACTATGAGGAATAGTAGCGATGATAACACACAGCCTTGCCTTACTCCCCGGTTGTTAAAGTACTTATCATTTTGCTGTCCTTTGTATTGAATTTTTTTCCCAGCATTCTGATACATTTCCTTGATTAGATCAATTATCTGATTTGGGATACCCATTTCACAAAGTGATTTACAGATAGCAGTTCTGTTGATTGTGTCAAACGCCCACTCGAAGTCCACTAAGAGTAGATACAGTGGCTAATTCCATTCGTTAGATTGTTCGACGATGATACGGATTGTGTTGATATGATCTGTACAGCTTCTGCCTGGTCTAAAGCCAGCTTGTTCGTTTCTTAATTTCTTGTTAATTGATGGAGATATTCTTTCTAGAATGATTATCGCTAATTTTTTTTTTTTTTTTTATTAATTAGTTGGACATGTTTAGCACACTAAATATGAAATATACATTATTTAGACTCTTTGAATATCCGAAGATACCATGTCAACTATAAGGGAAGGAGATGAGGAAAATGGAAGGAATTGGGATATAGGGATAACTATACTAACTGTTTTAAATAATGATGGACATTTTCTTTAAATGCCTGAGGAGAAAATTCATCGGGAAATACAGAGGAAGGCAATGAGTTCCATAATTTGGCCACTCTATTAAAATAGTCGTTTTGGAAGGACACAGTTCTACAACGAGGTATTTGTACAACAAATGGATGGGATAACTCGGCAGCTCTTGTTTGTCGATTATACTGCGCACACGATGGAAGGATATTTTGAATTTCCTTAGAAGAGAATTCGCTAAAGTTATATTTATAGTAGATTGACAATTCAGCCACATTTCTTCTGTGCTGGAGTGAATCAAGCTGGTCCGTTAGTTCGGTATTACCAATCAACCGTATTGCTTTTCTCTGTACAGAGTCTAGACAATTTATTGTTGACTGACAAGCACCTCCCCAAACATGACAGCAGTACTCCATACATGGACGAATAAAGGACTTGAAGATTAGCAAAATTTGCTCGGGATTGAAATACTTTTTACTTCGACTCAAGAATCCTAATTTTTGCATTGCAGATTTAGCGAGGTTGAACACATGTTTATTCCATTTCAGGTTATTTTGAATATCCACTCCAAGAAGTCTAACTGATGCAACCTCACGCAATTCCTCATGGTTTATTTTAATAGGAAAATTTTTATGTCGCTCTATTCGTGAAAGACGGCATAATTTGGTTTTGGTTGGATTAAATGAAACAAGATTACGATCACCCCATTCCATTATACGCTCCAGATCTTTGTTGATAGAATCAATTAGCAACTCTCTATCAGTGGTAACTGCAGTATGAGATCGAAATTTAGGAGATGCATGTGATGCATGCAATGTGCTGTCATCAGCAAAACTATCGATTGGGTGCACTGTGGAAATAAGTAAGTCATTAATGTATAGAAGAAACAAGGTTGGTGAGAGTGCCGAACCTTGGGGAACCCCAGCATTGGTTGTGAAAATATTGGATGTGATACCATCTAAATTAACATGAAATTGGCGACCTGTAAGAAAACTATGAATCCATGAGACAGTAAGATGGTCTATGCCATAAGATTTTAATTTAGCTATAAGATTTTTATGCCACACTTTATCAAATGCTTTAGAGATGTCAAGTGAAATACTGAATGTTTTACCGTGGTTTTCCAGCGATTTGTTCCAGAGATGGGATACGCAGGCTAACAGATCACCTGTTGCATGACTTCTACGAAAACCATACTGCTTATCATCAATAATTCGCGACATTTCCAAATAATCTATCAAATTGTAGTTAACATATTTTTCAAATATTTTAGCCAAAACCGACAGAATTGCAATTGGTCTATAATTGTTAGGATCTATCTTACTGCCTTTCTTTGGTATGGGTTGAACGCTGGCCAGCTTCCAAGAGTCGGGAAATATTCCGGTTTTATAAGATAAGTAGAAAATTTTTGTTAAAATTGGAGCTAGTTGCCTAGCAAAGTTTTTAAGAATGAGGGGTGGAATACCGTCAGGGCCAGCAGATTTGTTGATATTGATAGAAAGAAGCATTTTCCGTACAATATTGCAACGAAAAATAATTGGTTTCATTTTCGTTACAACTGGGGGAATGAGTGTAGGAGTATGGGGGGGTTCAACTATGTTTGAGTTTTCTGCGAAAATACGACCCAAAAGATCCGCTTTCTCTTTCGAGTCGCTCACGGGAATGTCATTCAGAACTAAGGTTGGAATAGAGGATCGAGTAAAATTGCTCTGGACTGATTTAACTGCCTGAAAGAAACTACGTGAGCCAGATGGATGCTCGGCGAATTTCTTTGCTTTCTTCTGGATAAACGCGTCTTTGTCCAAGTCTATTTTGAATTTACTAATATTTCTGGCTTTCTTATAGGCGCTATGGGTTTCAGGTGTTTTATTGGCGTTATACGTCTTGAATGCTTTGCGTTTATTCCTTACTGCCTCATCAACATCCCGTGTGAACCAAGGCTCAGTTTTAGGAGTGATTAATCGATTTGGAATAAACCGTCGCATTCCTTCTTTTATGATTTCAGAAATTCTTATTACCGATGTGCTAGGATCTTGATCAACACAACAAATAGTTTTCCAAGGTGTTTCATCATAAAAGTTTCTCAGTCCTTCCCAGTCAGCGCGTTTATAGTTTCAAACCCGACGAGGATTGGCTTTAATTTGTGTCGGTGATGTAAATTGCACTATTGTTGATATTAGTAAATGGTCCGATGATCCCAGGGGTTGGTCAACTTTTGTCTTCGTAGTATCTGGTTTGTTTGTCAAAAACAGATCCAGCAAATTATTGTTATGATGTGAATATGTCTGCGATTCTAGTGGGACACTCCATCATTTGCGTCAAACCGTGATAATCTGCGAGTATCAGTTCGGCTTGCCTTCCTACGTCGTCAGTGCGCGATGAATACTTAAGCCATTCTTTATTATGAATATTGAAGTCTCCAAGAATGGCAAGTCTTGCTTTGGGGTAGTCCGTGGTAATCTTGTCTAGATTAGCCGATATTTTATCGAAAAAGGGACATCCTGAGGGAGAATTTGGGGATCTGTATAATCCTATTACAAACATAGTTTCATCAACACCTGAGATCTTCAGTGCTATAGAATTATGGTGCTTAGAGTTCAACTCGTAGGCCTTAATTCTCATACATGAAAGTGAATCTCGAACAAATACACAGAAACCATATGCTTGTTATAAAAGGAATGTTCCAATTCGTAACTAGGTATCCGGTATTTATCGAGATCCAATTTCGATGCTTTGCCACTAACAATTGTTTCGGTAAGAAACAATATGTCAGGTTTATTTTTTTCGATGTAGTGATGAACCTCGTTTAGATTCGAATTGAGACCTCTTATGTTGGTGAAGTCAATGCTAAGCTGTTGGTTCACTCTGCTGCATTTTTGTTGAGACAAAGACTTACCCTTTGACATTGCAAGTATAGATATTGAAATTCGGCCAGGCCTAAATTTCAACACTACACAATACAAAAGAAACTGGGTATCTCTGTCACAAAAACACGATAGCAGGTTTCATGCAACTGTAGCTCGATAACAGAAAAGCAAAAAATAAAAATGGGGACACAAAAGACACTAACAAAATTGAAGAGTACAAATAAAGGGTTAAATTTGAAAATCTCACTAACAACTAAAACCAAATTTGACCTTTCCTGTTACCAAGCAATATTAAATAAATTTATGCTTTAAAATAATAAATAAATTTATTACCTCAAAACAATAAAAGGTAAAAATTTACCTGCCAATCTGGTAACGGCAAATATAAAATACCAAATAATTATCTAAAAAACAATCTCACCAATTATATAATTGTACGCCTCCGTTCTTTAACAATTTCATTTTCATAAACACTAACTAACACAAACACAAACACTATACAATACACTTATTTTCGATTATTTGTTTTTTTGTCCTTTAAATAAACACTAACACAATCACAATGACATACACTTTTTTTTCTATTTACGATTATTATTTTTTTTTATTTGTATTTTTTCCTATAAACTTTTTTACCTTCTTCGTCTGTTTCTGGTATTTTCATTGTGGTGTTGAGCAGGGATATACCTCGCCAATTTTTACATTCTCTTAGATCAATCTCACCATTGAGTGTACCTATTTGTAGAATTCAATATTTTTAAAATCCCTTCAGCCGTTTTCTAGATTTCGTCGGTTGTGACGGACGGCCGGCCGGCAGACAGATATACATTTTTTTTTTGCTTTTTTAGAATCAGTAGGTCCTAAAACGTCGAGAAATGCCAAAAAAAGTGGGGGTAAGAATTTCACTTTTAGCTCATGAATGTAATACTTAAGGCTTTCAGACCGAAGTAATTCAAATCGAATTGTATTATGGTTGTGTTAAACATGAAAAAGAATTTTTCATATACCATCGTAGAAAAACGAATTTCTAGCAAATAAAACTGATGAAAAAAATCAATAAAAAATATAAACAAGTTTAAAAAAGTCCAGTGACAGGTATATCCACTAGAAATAGGTAGATTTCGGGATCAGACCGTTTTGGGTACAAATAAAATTAGATGTGTCAGATTTGAGATTAGTTTAAATAAAAAATTTAAGTAGCACAGAATAATTCAAAAAAATTATCAAACCGAATTAAATACATTATCCGAAACAACTTTATCAATGCAATTTCGGAACAGTTTTATTAAGGTTGGTTAAAATTAGTCATAACATATTAAATCGAAAAAAGATCAAATGAACTTATGTCACAACTACAATTTTACCATCACACATAATTTATAATCAAACATTATCAAACAATTTTAATTCAAAATCATCTTTGTTGTTGTAATTTTTTGTTCTTATTTAATCTTTTTTCAAACGGTTTTACTTAGTGAAAAAATAAAAACAAAAGAGAATTTGATCATTTTCTATGGTATTAAATGGCTTGATATTTTTCTTGCAAGAGGTGCATTATAATGCTTATAAAAATGGAACCTCTTGGGTTAGATAGCTGAAATTTTTTGAGGCTATAGTGTAAAAGTATGCTTAAAAGTTAAGATGAATTTAAATAACATAAACTGAAACATGATGAAAGCATTGCCTTTTGCGTTTGTTTTCATTTCAACAGCCCTAGGGTCTCCACCTTTAGACCTGAACTATTTTTTTTTAAATTTTGGAAAGATTTTCATTGTATTTTTGTGTGCAAAAATTTTCAAATGTGGGCTTGGCCATTTTCAGCTAGATCAAGGACAAAAAGCTTAGTAAATTTTTAAAACAACTGAGTTTGCAGGAACCTGGAACGCCAAGGTTGTCATATGGATAAAAATGATAGAAATATGTTCAAATATTCAATATTTATAAATTTTATTAAAATATTTAGATTCAAATGGAAGTTATAGCGACCTAGATTATTCGACTTTTTAGACTCTAGCGGTTTAACTGGTACCTGGATATGGCCAGCTCACGAGCTTGTCCAAAAAATTATTTGCCGGAACATACACAAAAAATTATAATAGTATTTATTGAGGCTACTGTTGGCACTTGGTGAAAAATTATTAATAATAAATTTATTTTAATAATAAAACACTTGTTATATTTCGCAAATTAATTTTTTAAATCCAACTTTATTTATATTATAATAAAATAAATAAAATACAAATCCGCTCAACCATTAAAATCCGCTCCCCAAATACTTAATAATTTTTAAGCTCTTGAAAATGGTGTAAACACCGAAACCAGTTGAGCGGATTTTAATTTTATTTATTTTATTATAATATAAATAAAGTTGGATTCAAAAAATTAATTTGCGAAATATAACAAGTGTTCCATTATTAAAATAAATTTATTACAAAAAAATATTTTGGTGTAGGTCGAAAATTGCGACCATGAGAGTGCCGCCAAATTCCGTTATATTTCATATCGTTATATATATATATATATATATATATATATATATATATATATATATATATATATATATATATATATATATATATATATATATATATATATATATATATATATATATATATATATATATATATATATATATATATATATATATATATATATATATATATATATATATATATATTAGGGTGTCCCAGAAAAATTAAAATTGTTTTTTTTTAACGCATACCCTTTAATTTTTTTTCTTATATGTCAAAACAACTGTAAAAAAAATTTCATGCAATTTAAATAACAGTAACCCGTGCCGAGTAACTTGGACCTAAACATCTCAATACTTGATTGTGTACTTTAGCGCGCATACCTGTTTTGATGTGCTTATAATTTCTAAATGTCTTGTCGGTTATACGAATTTTTCTTGAAAAATAAATATGTCCGTCGAACTAGGTAGTTCTAAACAAAAAATATACATAAAAGTTAACCCAAAACTTCCTTCAAATGGACAAGCTCTCGTATAGTACTGTTGTATAATATATTGTTTTTTAATATAATACATTTCATACGAAAACAAAGAACAATTGTTGTGCCAAAACTGAATAATTATATAGACACGTTTGGAATGTTATTTTAGATTGAAAACTCAAGACAAAGTGCAAATTCTCTGCTGTGATACTATAACTGCTTCGAAAACACATCGTATGTGTGCGCGTTGAAAAAAATCAATATAGAAAAACTTGTTTTCGCTTGCAACCATCACATGTACGAGCTTGTAAAAAAGTCTTTTTGAAGTGAAAATAAAACAAGTGCCTATAATAAGCCCGGACATTCCACTTTTTCAAAAAATTCGAGATCATTGGCAAAAAGTTGATCTCCATAAACTAGAATGCTATAGAGAAAAGGTAGAATGGTGCCTGTTTCCAAAATTGATAAATTGAAAGTAGATTAAATAATAATAGAAATAATAATTAAAAAGGAGATATCATTGCTTAAAGCCTTTCAGCTGTATCGTTCAGAAACAGCTGAAAGTGCGGTCTAATTAATGCAGGACTTTCATTGTTTAATTACAATTGAGGCAATATTTGTTATGTTGCGTACAAAAGCACAAGATGTTATATCCGGACTGTAAACAGCAAACATTGACAAGAAAATATACTTAGTAATAGTTGTTGTAATGAAAAATAATATTAAAATATGGAGGGACTGAAATCTCAAGCTCTGAGATATCAAGACTTCGGTCTGGATTAAGGATTTTGATATAGTTTTCGGCAAAAAACTTTTATGAGGACATTGCTTTTATTTCTGGGCAGCGATGTATATCAAACATAAAATTTTTTGTTAAAGTATAAATTTTTTTTTATTTCTGTTTAGAAATTTATTACAAAACTAGCACGAAATATTAATAAGTGCCGGAAAATTATAACAGATCATAAATTAATATAACTTAGTGGAAAGATGAAACACCCAGCAAAATACTCAAAAACCTCTCCATTTAGCGTTTCAAGAAAATATTACAAAACCAAATATTCATGGTTCTTTCAAAATTCAAAAAATATTCTAAAAATTAAAATAAAATAAAAAATTTAAACTTTTTTTAAAGTTCTAAAAACATTCCAAAAATTTTTACAAAATCGAAGATTGAAACTTTTTTCAAAAATTCAAAAATTTTTAAAATACTCCAAAAATTATAACAAAATAAAAAATTTCCATGTCCAATTTCATGTTCGATAACATTTCATGTCAAACAAATAATTAATTTTATATTGTTCCAAAAAATTAAGTAAAATAAAGATCATTCTTTTGACACACTTGACAACATTTTTTTGGCAAACTTATAATACAATAATCTAGATTTTGGTTTCACATACAAATACCGACCATCAAAATTTCTCCAAATTCAATGTTCCTATTCGTAATCACTTAAAATGAACGTTTTTAAGCCAAAAATAGGCAAATTTCCTTGTTTTAATTCACTTGACGATTTTTTTTGACACACTTCCCGTACAGTTATCGAACACATCGTCCTCTTGGCTCTTACAATTGAGTAATCCTATTTTTGGAAACAAAAATTTTCGAGATCCCTTACAGCGGTTTTCTAGATTTCGTCGGTTGTGACGGCAGGCAGACATACAGTTTTTTTTAGAATTAGTAAGTCCTAAAACGTCGATAAATGGGGTAAGAATTTCATTTTTGGCTCGAGAATGTAATACTAAGGACTTTCAGACCGAAGTAATATCTTTTTCTAATTCATTGGCGTTTTATTTAATGAGAGTAAAATAATTTCTCAAATAATTGCACAGTAATCGCAGTAAAAGCTCGTATGATAAAGTTCAACTTCAAGTCGGCACGGGTTATCGTCATCCAATCGCAGTAAAACTTTTAATTTAAGTTTTTAAGGTTAATTGGAAAAAATTTAGCGGGTATGCGTATAAAATTTTGCAAAAAAATTTTTTTGCTCTATGTCTTGGGACACCCTAATATATATATATATGTTACATATGTATACTATATTTTATTTACAATTATTGAGGTTATCTATTTATATACAACATTTTTTTATTCGATTTTTAAAAGTATTTTTACATATATTTGCGTCGTATAGTTTAATAAATTTATTAAAATTATTAATTCCCCGATTTATCGCTTCGTTGTCTATTGCTATTGTAATTGTCTATTTGCTCACAACAGCCACCATACAAGTTGGATTTTGATAAAACTTTGACGCACAGTCAGGATCTGTACGATAAATAACTGATTAGCTTTCTGGAGTTTGGAACAAAGAGGCGGAGTCTACCAAATCATTTTTAAACTTCAATAATTGCAAACACATGATAACCGATTTTCATGAAACGTGCTATATGTATACGATTTTTTGATGACTTACAATAATTCTGCATACCAACTTTAGCTTTGCTTCCTTTTTTTTAACAATTAGTTTCATTCTACATTTATCGCAATGATCTTTTCTAAAATCACTACTACAAAAAATCGGTAGCAATACTACCCGGTTCCAAACACAGGTGAGTTTGAATCTTCAATAACTTCTAATCTTGGCTTTCAATCTTATGGAGACTTGGTATATTAGGTTTTAAGTCCTGTTTACAATATTTCTGCATACCAACTTCCGGTTTGACACTTCCGGTTAAAAAGTTTTTTAAAAATGTTTTTCCCTTCTGTAGCCGACATGTTACAAATCGATTTTCATGAAACGTTGGTAAAAGGTTTCAATCAATATGAGAAAGATTTCATTAGCTTTTCGATTACATTGGATAGAGGGTTGGCTGGTCCACCATACAACAGGTGGGTTTTTCATTATGTTTTTCATGTTTGTTGGTAGCATACACCATTCGTTCGTGAACTTATTTTTTGATGACACTTTAAAAAATATGCAGATATATATGGCAAAGAATTGATTAGTTTTTGAGCGATATTGAACAAAGTTTTGGGGGGCCCCTGAGTACCTGTGTTCTTAAAAGCTGAATAAAATCTGTACCTGATAATCGGATTGGAAGAAACATGATTCTTAAGCATTTATTACGGTTCACCACAGTTTTCAATCCCAACTTCCGATTTTCCACTTTCGGTAAAGATTTTTTTGCGATTTTTTCAATTTGTTTTAGCGTTTTTATTCACACTACAGCCTCCAATATTGAAGTGATCATGATGAAACTTATGAAAAAATTTCACCAAGCGTGAGAATATATTGATCAACTTTTGGTACACATTGTTCATAGTTTCGGCCGTCCCCCATATACAACTTCTGACGTTTCATACTTTGTTTTTAAAGTTTGTTGGGAACATTAATTACTTTTTTCATTAATCTATTTTGATGATACCTCGAAAAAATCTATAGATTTGAACAGTGGCGAAGCGTGCTTTTGAAACTAGGGTAGACATATTCAAAAGTTTTATTAATATGCCAGTAGAAACTAATTATAGTACATTAAGATGAAAGGACAGAAAGCTAAGGTTTTTGGACGTATGTGGAGCTTGCGAGTCGAAGCGCCAACCGAGATTTGCACCCACATTAAGTTTAAAATGACTTACGTCCGTGCATAATATACTATATTTTTTATTCGTCGCAAGCAAAGTATTTAAAAAAGATTGTTCAATCTAAATCAAAATTAAAAATTTTAAAAATTGAAATGAAAATCTTTTGTACAAAAGATAAAGGATATTGTAGAATGTAGATTAACAAAAACATTGTTTTAAGTTTTGGGGAGCGATGAATATTAAACAAAAAATTCTTTGTAAAAGTACAAATAAACTTTTTCAAAATTCTAAAAATATTCCAAAAATTATAATAAAATCCAAAATTTAAACTTTTTCAACATTCCAAAAATTTTCTAAAAATTATTAAAAATCAAAAATTGAAACTAAGGGCTATTCTAAAAATTGCGAAACTGTTTTTCAATAAAATTAAAATACATAAATGTAAAGTTCGTGAAAATTGGCATTATGTAATTTTAACTTACAATTAAAACGAATTGAAAAAACTAAAGTCAGTCTTCATCCTCAATAATGATAATATGCCCAAAAACCTAAAATTTGTTTAGAAATTTCGTTTTTTCTACTGATATACTCTTCCTATCAATACACGTTCTTCTTATGTCAAGAACGTAAACGAAATATATCTTATAAAACCTTTTATGTAAAATGTTCAAAATGTTACCATTACAATCAGTAAGACAAATATCATAGATAAATCATAAAATCCAATTACAATTCGAAATTATTGGACATACGTTTTATTTAAGTCCAGACAACGGACAAAAATCAATGATGCCCCGGCTTTGTACAATGTGTAAAACTCATCCTTAAGTTCGTTATATTGGACTGATGTCCAAGATCCGAAATCATAACCACCATATAATTGACTAAATGGAAATTCATCCCAGATTTTGTTCAACTAGTCCCATATCTTCTGATGTATCACAATTAAAAAATGGATTTGATTAACATAAATTCAATTTTTTGAAGTGAAAACTTCTTTTGGCGCACCACACACAGATTTTTCTGTAGGTAAGTTAGGCTGATCCGTCAGCATTTCTATCAGTTATCAATTTATCAATCTATCATTTCTGAACGTTTCAAATTGCGTTGTGGATATAGTGCTCGACTGATGTGCTGTAGGTAGTGAGTTCTCAATCCCTGGTGTGGTACATATTTTTTTAATGTTTTTTCGTGATTAAACATTTGTTCTCGAGATGCGCTAGCGTCGAATGAGACATGTTTACCAACGAAAAACGTTTTCATCTCGCGTATGGAAATGCAATTTTTGCTATGATAGTACATGTATAATCGATATTTCGATCGATATTTAAAAATCGATATTTTAAAATATAATATTAAAATTATAAAATTAAAAATCGACAACATAACATTAAAAATTCATATTCTATTTTTTCATGGTTGCGTTGTTTAGAAAACTTTGCAAAATTATATGAGAAACCATAGTAACTAAAATTTGTTATTCTTTTTACACTATAGTGGTAAAAGAACTCATTTTCACAGGCATGAAGTGTGATGAAAATAGAAAATTAATTTGCTATCATAGAAAACATGTTAAAAAAAAATTCAAATTCCGTTTAACTAAAAAAAATCGACACCAAAATCATTTAAGAATTATTCAATTTTCAATGAATTCATAAAAATAATAAAAATTTCTTTATAAACGAATTTTAAAAAATTGATCTATAACGAAGTTTTTAAAGTAATATTGCTACTGTCTTTTGCAATTTGCATTCGAGTCATCATGCTAAATAAATATTGAATATATATGAAATTGAAAGATTGTATGGCTGGTTTATCCTTTATGCATTAATACATTAATCATCATGAAAATTTATGAAGTTGTTGTGTCTGCTTTTTAGCTTGTAATTCACGCAAATTCTTCAACTTTTTCGATGTATTTTACTAACAAATTCTAATCAATTTATATTTCTTTCTTCTATCAATAATATCTAATTATAAATTTTTAAAAGGATTCTTCTGTCTGGAAGTTCCTTTCAACATTTCATCAAATATGGTTTTCAATTTACAGGCAATTTAAATTTCTCAAAATCGAGTGATCTATTTTCAGTTCTCAACAATTTTTGTTAAATATGATGTGCATGGATCAATGCAATGAAAAGTATCTTCGAAATTAATCCGCACAGTTTTATTATAAGAGTTATATATCAAGATTAACATATATTTTTTAAACAATAAAATTACATTCAATACACATAAACTCAGACCAAATATATTAAAAGTACAATTAGCAAATACTTCAATTTTAAAATAATTTTCAGTCAATCAAAACAATTTTTTAATGAATACAATAACAATGGAACTTTAGCAATTAATTACAAAAAAGTTAAAAGCCTTTTTCAATAAACGAAAAATTAGAACTTTTTTAATAAGAGGAAAAATTATTATTCAAAGATTATTTTGTTTATTTTTTAATAATCAGTTACATAAAAAACATTGCCAACTAAATTTTTAATTTTGAAAGGTAATTTAAATGTTCGCCACAGCTTAATTTTTGCTTTTTATTTAACTATCGTTTTAAACGGCAGTTTGCTTTGATCAATGTTTTTTGTTGAACATAATTTTTTTATGAAATTAAAAATAACGTAAGAAAGATAGTATAACCTGAAGGCTGAAACAATTACATTTAAAGCTCACAATTACGAGACAGAAATCGCACAAATTCTATACAAAGAAGCATAGCTTATGTATGATTAAACATGGATGGCAATCATGATAAATAAAATAATTAAAATGGTGGCACTTAGCCGATAGTGATTTGCAAACGGCAACAATGCGCATTAATACCAATAAATTTGCTTAACTTTCCGCAGAAAGATTTGTAAAATTTAAACTTGTTGATCTATGGGTGTGACAACCACGGGTACTTTAGTCCCTGCTATTGACATATGAGTGCTATTTTGACAATTATTTGGTTTACATTGTGAGGTTAGTGTGTGTATCAAGCGGTTTATCTTTCTGACTTGTTTCTCATTTGTTCTACTAATACGATCCAAATACTAATACGATATCAATTGATTGCGATTGCCAATGAAGTTTTCACTTTTACCGTGCGGTCTTAAGCACACTCTCTGTTTTTTTTATTTTGTCAAAGCAATACACTTATGTATTTGACAAATGATTTCTTTATTGCAATATTGCAATGTGATTAAATATTTTTGTCTTATTCAATTTTATCATTAATATTATAAAACTGAAAACAAACAGGATGAGTATGTATGTATCTACCTATACAAATTTGCAAAACCATAGTAATTGCATAACTACCGTTTTATTCCACAGTAATTATTTATGTTTCAAGATAAAGGAAAAAAAATTAATTTGAGATTATTTACAAACATGGTGATTTGATTGTTTATTGGTTTCCTTAGGTGTTTGCAATTAATTTGTTTGAAATGTAAAACATATTAGGTAGTAAGCTTAAGCTGATATTTGAAAAATAATTTTGGAATAGAGACATAATTTTGGAATAGAATAGAACTCAAGGGTGCCACCCTATCGACACAGGGTGCCACATTATCGACGGAGACCACTTTTCCTATACATTATTCAGCATATGTATTTTCAGACCGGGTCGTTAAAGAATCATTCTTGCATACTAAATAATGTACCGTAAAAGAAAACGGTTAATATGATATCTATAGGAATATTCAAAGCTATTGAGTAATTGTGGTTATGGTATTCAATGCTCAACATGTTGATTCGATTAAAAAAATAGAAATACACACATATTGTTGAAATTTTATTTTACGTAATAACTCAAAAATTTTAAAAAGTAGAATAGATCCTTTTTGAACCAATAGGACACACATTTATAGGACACAATTATAAGTTATCACAATTTATAAATTAAAATTAAATGGATAACCTGGCTAAAATGGTTTCTAAGTGATTTATCGTTGAAAACATTGTGATGGTTTGTTTAAGTTTTTTTACGGTCGGGTGTCACCCTGAAACGGGTCACACGCGGGGCGGACCCGGACTGAAACTCTAGAAAAATGCAAAAGAATGAAAGAGTTTTGCTCGCTCCGAGGTCAAATCGAGAATCGAAAACGTTATAAATAAACCTGAGGAAATTTACACGTACGTATTTAACATTTTAATTTAAAAGTTCTAAACTGTAACAAGATATTTAAATAATAATAAAATAGTCAACGCCTTATTCTTGGTTAATTGAGTTTTATTTCACTAAATACGTATTTCGTAAGCTATGCTTTCATCGACAGTAGTATCTAAAAAACTCAAACTCGTTTTTAAAATACTACTGTAGATGAAAGCATAGCTTTTAAAATACGTATTCAGTGATATAAAACTCAATTTAACAAGAATAAGGCGTTTATTATTTTATTATTATGTACCTATTTACATATTTTCATTTCAAAACTTCCTCTTCCTCTTTATTATATTAAAACACCTACATGGTTTTCTTTATATGGATAAAAAGCAAAGAAAAAACAATATATTAATATAAAATTTAATTTCTTTTCAAGAAAACTAATAAATTTTTTATCATATTTTTACGACGGCTAAAAAACAAAATTAAAACATACCTTAACTCCTATTTCAAAATGAAAGTCAGTCGCAGTCCTACACCTCAACCTACAGTTCTACATATAATTTTTGTTTCTTATAAATTTATTCTATATCCTCACATAATATACAAATTTTTTTATGTTTTAAGATTTTTTTTCTTTTCGAGATCAATACTAAAATATTCGGACAAAAGAAGAAAATATATTGGGTGATGGTGACATATTTTTTTTATGATTATAATATGCAAGACAGATCATGCTAAACGTATACGTATGTTTGTATTAAACCTTAACCATAAAACATTACATTTTTTGTGGTCAGTATGAAGTTAAAAAAAATGTCCTAGCATAAAAAAACAATATAAGAAAACTGAAATAAAAAAAATTGAATATATTTAAGGAAACGAGTAATATTAAAAGAAAATGGGGTGTAAAAAGAATAATGTCATATGTGATTGTAAAAGGTTGATTTTGATCTGGTGACCCCTAAAAAAGTATATGTTTTTTCTATTATTTATTTGTTTTTTTTTTGTTCGAATTTTTCATTGATAAGAAAACAAAAGAATAGCGTTCATGTTATTTTCAAAGAAAAGAAATAAAAATAAAAGTTAGAAAAAATAAACAAGTTGCGCGGGAGTTTGAGTGTTGAGCGGTTAGACTTTAATTTGAAGGATCCAAGCTTGATTGGTAGTCAAAACAAATTGTTATGGAGTACTTTTTGATAATCATTCAATTTTGATCAACCAGTGTGAGAGCTCCGCGTACTCCAATCCTGCTATTGACATACGAGTTAAGTGAATTTGTAATATAACATATAATATCTTTTTGGTTAACATATAATATTCATAAATAAATCATTTGCGGCTTTTTGAGAAAAATTCCTAATAATTAAAAACGATAATATTTTTAAAATGGCTTCCCAGAAATTTTAGAGATGAAGAAGTAAGTAGAGTTATAATTCAATTCAATTAAATCCTTAATTTGAAGGAAGAAGATTAGATTAAATTAGATTAAATTCAGTGATGAAATGTTGTACTGCGACAAAAATAATCTATTGTCCCTAAAACGTTCATGTTCATGGCGTGCTAACATATTGCTCAACAGTACCTCACCCTACTACTCTTGGTGAATACCCAGTCTAATCCAGCATCTCTTAAACATTTCAGGATATGGAGAGGGTTAAGCTTATGCAGGTCATGCTCGTCAATATTATACTCATCCAGATGCAACCTTCTCGCGTAGATCAAGACTTTCAATGTTTTAGATGAGCTGGGGTCTCTTCTTCCAATAGACAAAATCATTATTAGTCCCTCTGCCCCACCGCAATGTTTTTAAGGTGTTTTCTTAGGTTACTAAGAAAGGTTCCTCCAAGAACCTCTATCAGTATTCTCAGGTTGTTCCTATTCAACCTAGAGCACATTACTATCATAATTACGTACCTCATTATTTCGTGGATGGCTTTTGTTCCCAAAAGGCCTCCGGGCTGATAAAGATGTTAAATTTGTCGGCTTCTTCATTACCTGCGATACCCGCATGACCAAGTTTCTAGTAAACTGCAACTTTTTACTATTCCAAAGCTTGTTTAACTTGATCACAGCAGTCTCCAATAATTTTGGATTTGATGGTATACAAGCTTAACGCATTAACTGCTGTTTGGCTGTCTGACAAGATGACAATTCCCTTGTTTTTTTCCTTGATATTTTTTTCCTAAGCTGAAGTCTGCAAACCTTTCGATAGCACATATTTCGGCCTGGAACACACTTGGGTAGATGCCAAAGGGCTCAAAGTATTTAAAACTCCTGCATTCACCCCTGGCTCG
Organism: Diogma glabrata; assembly: GCA_963693315.1. Lineage (NCBI taxonomy): Eukaryota > Metazoa > Arthropoda > Insecta > Diptera > Cylindrotomidae > Diogma > Diogma glabrata. The sequence goes on along the minus strand of OY856186.1, from coordinate 107,216,080 downwards.
GTCATCGAACCATCCGCGTACCATTAAATTACATCGTTGATCAGAAGGTATGTATAGTGGATTCACTACTCCACTCCGCTTTTTTGCACAACTTCGATGTATATTTCCTATCGAAATCGAACCGCTTAATCATGCTCTCTTTAGGAAACTTATAACGTTGTTTGATACAACGTTATGCCAAGGGTATTATTATTAATAAAACCGGGAACAAACAACGATGTGGCCTAAGCCAGAAAAAATCTCTAATTGAACAAACTTAGAAGACCATTTTGGTCATAATATAATCAGAAAAGAAAATTCAAAGTATTTAAAATTAGTAAAATTATATAAGGTAAGTGTACAATTTTACGGGCTAGTACATTATCCCGTGCTGTTTTATAAAAAGCCTTAAAATAAGTTAAATTTAAGCTTTTTTGAAAAAAAATATATCACGATACACGCCCTGAATTGCTGAGAATCAATTATTTTGATTTTCTTGCCGGCATTTTTGGTTTTAAGTTCATAAATCATACCTTGATTGGTTGGTCGACGAAAACTTGCTGTTTAAGACAATTTTCTTATGGAAAAGGTTAAGGTATTACTAACATTTTCTTAAGACCATAAAAATTTATCGGTATTTATTTCCTGTAAAATATTCTTTTTTGTGGATCAATTAGGATTATATTAAACGACTAACGTTGATAGAATACTGATTTTATACATTTAAGTTATTAAAACAAGCGAGTTTTCGACGAACGGAATTACGTTCATAATTTATTTGAAATGTCCGTAATTTCGTTCTTAGCACAGAATTAGGAAAATGTTAGACAAATTTATTTTGTTTTTTATATCAAAAGTAATCATCTATTACATAAAAATGTAATTTTTATAAATAAAAAACACTTTAAAAATGTGTCGGAGCTAATTACGGATCTATATTATTTTAACCAAATTGCTAGAATTAGGAGTAGTAGATGTTAAATTTTCATTGATAAGAAGAAAATCTGGTCTACTCAATAGTTTCTTTAAATCACTCTCTGTTTAATTCAGTCATGTTTTTTAAATTTTGTTATCATTAACTTAGAGTTCATGATTTTTATAACACATTCCAAATAAAAATACTTCACTTATTTTTATAATAGACTGTATCTTGCTAACACGGAATTAGGGTCAACAGAATTTTAAACATTTCTAATTACGGGTTATTTGTCAGTTTGAAGACTCGGAGCATTAAAAGTCCAGATTTATCAGATCTTGCATTTTATAGCAATTTATTTTCACAATAACTTGGAGCAGCAGTCTCAAACAGAACACATTCGTCGACCACAATCAAGGTATGATTTATGAACTTCAAATAAATACAGGCTACGAAATCAAGATAATTGATATTCTCAGCAATTCAGGACGTGTATTATGGACTAAATTTTTTTATCCACGACTACTAAAGAATATATGCTTTCCATGCGTATGTCTTCCATTGTAATTATTTTCATTCCACAACTAGTGAATTTTATTAAAATTCTTTAACAGCTCTACAGTTTATTAAATATTCCCCTAATAGAACAAGAGCCCGCGACGGCCAGACCTTCGTTATTTTATAAAAGCTGAAAGTTTCTCTGCGCATACCCCCTACTCAGGTAGGAACGATAAGCGACATATGAAGTTTGGATCATAGTGGCTTTGTCAGGGAGCAGGTAACAAAGGGGCCTCCAAAGTTTCGTGAAAGTATAAAAGCTAATTTTTTTATATATTCTTTGGGATAGTATTAGAAGTCACATCACCCATTGCCAGACACTTACTATCGTGGAAGCCCCCTGCCAGACACCCTTAAGCTTTAAAGTTTAAGGGTGTCTGGCAGCAGGTTTCCACGATAGTAAGTGTCTGGCAATGGGTGACGTGACTTCTAATAATATCCCGAAGAATATATAAAAAATTAGCTTGTATACTTTCACGAAACTTTGGAGGCCCCTTTGTTACCTGCTCCCTGCCAAAGCCACTATGATCCAAACTTCATATGTCACTTATCGTTCCTACCTGAGTAGGAGGTATGCGCAGATAAACTTTCGCTTTTATAAAATAACGAAGGTCTTGCCGTCGCGGGCTCTTAATCTATAACAAATTAAACAACAAACTTGTTTTGTTTTTCGCTATCTTTGATGTTTTTATTTCAATATGCCAATACAAATTTTGCATGAAAACTTTTAATTAAACGAAATTTTTTACAGTCGTGGATAAAATAGCATCTTGTATTCGCTTAGGATGATGGCAATTCTTCACTCGGATGATTCCCTCCACTCGCTACGCTCGTTTCGGGAAACTTCATCCTCGTGAAGAATTGCCTTCATTCTAAGCTCATACAAGAATCTACTATTTCCATAGTGGCATGTAGCATATCAGCTTTTGATATATACTTATATCGGCAGCAGTCTGCACACAAAGCCATTAAAAGCATAGATAGGACGGTTAAAATAGAGCTTCAGTAAATGCAGATATTAAAGAAAGACTTCAGACAATATTTTTTATAAATTATTATGATAATTATTAAAAGCATTATTATATGCGTACATTATTTTTATAAATACTAAAAACACCCCAAAGTAATTTTTATTCCGTTTACTGTTTTCACTAGTTTCGATACAGGGTGGTTCGAAATTTGTTAAAAATTTAAAAAACAAGGCTAGCTTAAACTTAAATAGTAATTAATAGTTTTTTAAGTAGTAATAATTTTTTTTAACGCGGGCAATCGGCATTTTTCGGAGCTTGCCGAACGAAAAAACGACCGAATCAAGAAAAATGGCAGAACAAAAGTTTTTGGACTCGGCAAGGACAGGCATCTCACAAAATATAAAATATGTGGTAATCATCACATGAAATCGGCGTGGGTCCAGGGACTATAATGCCTTAGTATGTTTTTGTTAAAGAGTAAATCTTTAATATATTAAGAAATAAATGAAAAAATGTACTTTTTGAAATCGCTCTGTTGGCAAAATTAAAATTAAAAAACCTCAAATAAAAATATAATTTTTTTAATTAATGCAGTATTTTTATAAAGCCTTACCTATAGTCCCTTTAAAAAAAAAATTAATAAGATCGGGTAACCCGTTTGAGAACAATTCAACTTTAAACTTTGTTTGCCTCTAAATTTCTGCCACCCTGTATCAAAACTAGAAAAAAATAAACAAAATAAAAAACACGTATTAATTTTGTTTACTATACTACTTGTTTATTATACTATACGATTACCAAAGTTTCAAGAAAATCGAAAATATTCAGGCACAAATTTTTCATTTTATTGTCGTCCTTATTCGATTTGCCATCTAACATATGTAATATAAAAACTTACATAAAATGTGTATGCTAGGACATAAAGAATATAATATATCACAATATAACTATCAAATTTTTGGGATGTTGTGAACTATAATTAACATTTATAGTTTATTGCAAACCGTCTAACCGTTGAAAATATCTTTAACGAACCAGGAAATTTCAATAGGATCTTTATTCAATTTGCGATGTCCAAAAATCAATTTGCACTTTTCAAAGAGGCCATGAAATTTAAAAAGGAACGAAAAATTAGAAATGTCAAAGTTGGACAAATCGGTCTTGATGTTACTTTTAACAATGGCAGAAAAGCTAGTTTCTCATCAATTAATGATCTAAATCTTATGATTATCGCAAACCAAGTTTTTTAGGAGCTCTCTTTTTCCGAAGATAATGTCAAAAACAAATATATATGAAAAACTAACCTTTTTTATCTTCAATCTGGTGAGTGTTATTATGAAATGCTTTCTTTTGTTTCCTTTTTTAATTTTGTTGTTTATTTCATCACTTGATTTTTATTTCTGTGCTTTTGATTATGCCTTTTTCATGATATCTAAATGTTTGCCTCTCTTATTGAGGCTATCAAAATTTAATTTCCCAGATTAATTCATTTAAACTTTCCACAAATACTCTTAACATTAATAATATTATTTTAAAATCAGCTTTTAATAACAATAATAATTTCAATTTTATTCATATTAATCCTGGAAGTCTTAAAGAAAATCTAAATGAAATTCGTTCTGTTATCAATAATTTAAACTTACATGCACTTGCTATTTCTGAATCTTGGTTTAATGAGAGTATTAATGATCGTTTAATTGCAATTAATGGACTTAATTTATTCAGACATGATCGTGTTGGAAAACGTGGTGGGGGTGTTGCTATTTATTTACTTAATAGTATTAAGGGTAAAATTGTATGCAAAAGCAGATCAAATAGTATTGTTGAATATTTATTCATTGAAATCATTAATAATAATAATGAGAAATTGTGTTTTGGAGTCGTTTACAATCCTCCCAATAATAAAATTTCTGATAATTTGAAGCGTGTTTTTTCTGATTTATCAATTAGATATCCTCATTTAATTATTGTTGGAGATTTTAATATTAATCTTCTTTCTAAATTAAAAAAAACAACTAGTTTTATAAATTTTTTGTCATCAATTTCCTTAAATATCTGTTCTGAAGAACCAACTAATTTTGTTGACGGATGTAATCCAAGTTTAATTGACCTGTCAATTGTCAAAAATCGTAGCTTAGTTAAAAGTTTTTCCCAACTTTCTATTGGTAGCTTTACGACACATGATTTATTATTTGGTTCTTATTCAATCAACATGTCTTCTTTTGTTAATAATAGTTTTAAATTTTATCGTAATTTCAAAAATATTAATTTAGATAATTTATTATTTTGTGCTTCAAAATGTGATTTTGATAAAATTTATTGTCTTTCTAATATTGATGACCAAGTTCAAGTTTTGACCGATGAATTAAAAAAATTAATGAATATTTTTGCTCCTTTGAGGAAAATTAAAATCAAGAAAAACACTGCTGCACCTTGGATGAACGATTCACTAATAAATTTGATTAATCGTAAAAATTTTTACTATTCATCGTTTAAATCTGAAGTGAACATTCACCTTAAAAACAATCATCTCATAATGTTTAAAAAACTTCGTAACAAATGTACTAATCTTAGAAAATATCTTCAACGTGAATGGTTTAATTCTAAAATTGATCCAGACCTTCCTTCTAAGACATTATGGAATAATTTGAAAAATAATGGTGTTACTAAAGATTCTAATAATGTTATTACCAGTTTTTCGGCTGAAGAATTCAATAACTATTTTTCAAATTCATTTTCTAAAAAAACTGCACATCTGGTAACTTTTGATAATGATTGTGATGAAGCTGGTTGTTTTGAATTCTCTACTATCACTGATATCGATGTCGATTTTTATCTTAGTTCTATTAAAACTAATGCTTGTGGTGTTGATGAGATTCCAATATTTTTCATAAAAATGCTTGGTTGTTTCATCATCCCATTTATCACTTATATTGTCAATAACTGTATTACACAGTCTTATTTCCCTGAGCATTGGAAATGTAGTATTATAAAACCTATCCCAAAAAAATCAAATCCAACTAATCTAGAAGACTTCAGGCCAATTAGCATTTTACCATCATTATCAAAAGTTTTGGAAAAAGTATTGAAAAACCAAATTCAAAGTTATGTTGATAATAATTCTCTTCTCTATAAATTTCAATCTGGGTTTAGAAATGGACTCAGTACTAATTCAGCAATGCTTAAAGTTATTCATGATCTTTGCCTTGCCTTTGAAGAGAATAAAGTGTCAATAATTTGTTTCCTTGACTTCAAAAAAGCTTTTGATCTTGTTGATCATTTGTCTCTTTTGTTGAAACTAAGAAATAAATTCAAATTCTCAATCAGATCTTGTAACTTTATTAAATCGTTTTTATCTAATCGCAAACAACAAGTTTCTATTAATAATATTCTATCACATCAAGTTGAGATTAGCTCTGGTACTCCTCAAGGTGGCATTTTATCTGCTTTATTATTCTCTATGTTTATTAATGACCTTCCTGATTATGTTGACATCAATACCCATCTTTATGCGGATGACTCTCAGATTTATTGTTCTTTTCCGTTTGATCAATTTAATTTATGTGTTGATAAAATGAATGCTTCTCTTTCTTCTATTTCTGATTGGACAAATTTGAATCATGTTTATGTTAACCCATTAAAATCACATGCTATGATTATTAGCAGAAAGAAAATTAATAATCCTCCTCCCATTTTATTTGATGGTAATGTCATTAAATATGTTGAAAAAACAAAATCATTAGGTTTAATTCTTAATTATGATCTCACTTTTGATGATCATGTTATTAAAATTTGTGGTGAAATTAACAGTTGCTTAGGGATGCTTTATCAATCAGTTAGTTTCACACCTGTCAATTTACGTTTGAAACTTGTTAGAGCTTTAATAATACCCAAATTACTATATTGCTCAAATATTTTCCATAATTGTTCAAGAAAAAGTTGGGATTTACTAAATGTAACATTTAATAACTGCGCAAGATATATATTTAATCGAAACAGATTTAGTTCAATTTCTACCTTTTCTTTTCAAATTTTAAATTGTTCTCTTGAAAATTATCTTAAATATCGTACTTGTCTATTTTTGCATAATTTAATAAAATATAAATGTCCAGACTATCTTTATGAACTTCTCATTTTTCCAAGATTTCAACGAAATAAGTTACTGAAACTTCCAAACAGTTGCCTTTCTTCACAATTTAGATCATCGTTCTTTGTTGAGAGTATTAGATTGTGGAATAATCTTGAAGCAGGCATTAGAATTCTTGAATCAACTTCTGACTTCAAGAGGAAATGCTTGCTTCATTTCTCCTCATGTTAAGGGTTTGGTCATTGCACAGAAGTGATAATCAATAAGTTTAGGCTTTTTGAACTCAAATTACTATTTATTAAAGAAAGCAGTTCATTAATGTCACCAGATTGATTTTGTTACATTTTCAATAATTCTTTATTTTCACAATTATTTAATTCTTTTTTTTTTTTTTTTTTTTGTATTAAATAATCAATGAATAATTAATATTTTAATATTAAACTTAGTTCACGATAAACTTCGGTTTAAAAAGGAATTCCTTATGTGATACTACACTGTATAAATAAATAAATAAATAAATAAATAAATAAATAATTTTTTTTAATAATATAAAACCATAACCGTGAGCTCAACTGCATTCAGACTAGTGCTGTTTTTGCTGCTTCCATAATCCAATGATCTAATTCGTAGTAAATGCATGCAAAGCTTCGACCATATTTCTGAACCAAAATGCATAAACATAGCAGAAGCTTTGGTTCGTAGTGACACCAAATTTGTTAAACACAAAGTAGAATAATAATGCCATTTACTTAACGTGAAAGTTTAAGTTTATTGTTTTATTTTCAACTCATTGTTCCTTAAACTAAACGATTTATAAGCAGATATGTCTATTAGTGACACTGTTGACACTACCAGCGCACTAATTTTCACTGTCCAAACATCCGACCAGCCAGATAGACATATTATTTTGGGTTATTTAAAAAGGATGGTAAGTTTTTGACCTTATTGAATAAAACTACCATTTATGTGTTTTTAAAATGATAAAATAAATAATATAAACGTAGATAAGTGTTATAAAAAATAAAGCGTTTGTTTTAAAAACAAAATTCTTCTCTGTCCAACTCTTTAAACTACAAAATAGTTATTTCTTTAAGTATCACGCAATCAGGGACGCACTAACACGGTATTAGTTACATCGTCAATTTTTTAGCACGGAATTAGAGACAATGCAGAGGTCATTTCAAGTACTTATAAATACCATTGCACCAAATTTTAAAACTTTTTGATGCACAAAATGGTAAACAAAACAGCTATATAATTATAATAAACCACTTCATATGTTATTTCTGATGCCTCAAAAACTTTAAATTCATCCTAAAATAAGACAATCCTTAATAGCACGTAATATGGTACACTTACCTTATAAAGACAAAATCCAACCTTGATCCAATAGTTGATTGATGATAATAGCGATGTAATTAATTGCTCCAAAATAAAAAATCATATTTGTTGGCGATGGCATTCGCTCGTTAGTTGTTGTGCAATCAACATCTTCTCTTTTCATTGAAATATAATAATATTAATATCGTTGTGATAATTAATAAAATAAAAATTATTTTTTTTTTTTATTGAGTTAAAATAAAATTTGTGATTGGTTTTTGTTAAATCAAAACAATTATCAGTGAAAATAACGAGGTATGCATGTCCTTGACATGCTGTGAACAACAAAGTGGTCGACATCTAAATGACTTCACAAAAGAAGGTACGGATTTAAAAAAGCATAGAATGTATAGCGTACCAACTTCAAATTCCTTTAGCCCGTTGCTTAAAGGAAATGTTAATAAAATTACAGAAAGTAACGTAAACAACAAAAGAAATATTCCACCAATAGTAACAAAATTGAGCTATGCAGAAACACACAGTTTAATGAAAAAACTCAACATCAAAGATTATAACCTCAAAATCATGTCAATCGGAACAAAAATTTTTTGTTACAATTTAAACAGCTATAAATTATTGTCAACTGAACTTAAACATATAAAAAGTGAGTTCTTTACATATACATTGGAGGAAAATAAAATAAATCGTTTCGTTTTACTTGGTTTACCGCTACTTGAAATTAATATAATTAGTTATGAATTAAAAAGACTTGGATTAAACCCAATTAAAATTACATATACACAATCTAAACAACGAAGTTTGGGTGATTTTATATATTTTGTATCATTTCAAAAAGGTACAGTTACATTGAACAAATTAAAAGAATATAAATACATATACCATACCGTATGTAAATGGGAAAACGTTTTACAATCGCCAAAGAAAGGACCAATACAATGTCAGAAATGCTATATGTATGGACATGCAACATCAAACTGCTTTATGAACCCAAAATGTGTTTACTGTTCAACAGTACATGAAGAGGAACCCAGCAGCTGTCCTTTCAAAGAAAATGCAACTAAACATCAATGTGTCAACTGCAATGGGTCACATGCTGCCAACTCTGTTGTTTGTCCGAAACGCAATGATTTTATTAGTTTAAAACAAACTTTGAATACGAAAAATTCTGCTCAATCACGTAAGGTTAATTTTAATTATAATATAGATAATTTTCCAACACTACCAAAAACACAACATTTCATTAATCGCCCACAAACTTTTACACGCAACACCACATATACTGGAAGTACTAATACTGAAAATCAGTCAGTTATTCCAGATAACACCAAAGATCTGTTCACAACTTCTGAGCTTTTCAATATATTTTGTGAGATTACGAATGGTCTTAAAAATTGTAAAACCAAAGAAGACCAGTTTAGGTCCATAACTCAAATTGCGATTAAATATGCCTTGCAACCATAATAATTCTAACATAGGACGGAATATAATTCCAAATAATAATATCAAAATATGTAATTGGAATGCTCATGGTATTAAAAATAAAAAAACACGAACTTATTAATTTTATTGATAAACATCACATTGATTTAATAATAATTACAGAAACTCATTTGAAACCTCATATTAATTTTAGCATACCAGATTTTATTTTTTATAGAAAGGACAGGGAGTTACAAAACGGAGGGGGGATTGGTATTTTGATTAAAAGTAACATAAAACATTCTCTATTACCTGACCTTAGGTTAAGTTCGATTGAGTCAATTTCAATAACGGTATCGTTCTTCGATAACTCCTTACTTAGAGTAACTGGTTGTTACTGTCCTTACTCAAATAATCCGAATTTCAGAAATGACTTGATTAAAATTACTAGTGGCAATTCCCCTTTTCTAGTTATTGGGGATCTTAATAGTCGACATCAATCGTGGAATTGTATGCGAAGCAATGTTGGTGGGCGTATCCTTTATTCGTTCGTAGAAAATAATGACAACTGTACCATTTTTGCACCTTCAGATCCTACATTTGTTCGATCCAGTGGTACTCCAAGTGTCCTGGATATCTGCCTCTCAAATAGAGAGACCCTAATTTCGGATATTAAAAAAATTTATGAATTATCATCTGATCATTTTCCTGTGATATGTCTGATAGAATTTGCTCCTAATCGGGTTTATAATACAAACAATATATTTGATTACAAAAATGCTAACTGGCACAAATATTCTAATGAGGTGGATCAACATATTAAAAATATTGGTAGCTATTCGTTTGCTAATTCGGAGGAAATTGATAAAGGTATAGACCAGTTAATTGAAATCATAAATTTAGCTAAATCTAGTGCAGTGCCGACAAAACTTGTTGGATCATATGATAAATTAATATTACCGAATGAATTATTATCAATCATACGCCTACGCAACACGCGTCGACGACAGTGGATCCGTAACAGAGACCCGAACTTAAAATTGATCGTAAATCAATTAAACTACACTATAAAAAACAAAATTTTTGAGCTCTTAAACGTTAAATGGCAAACTAAACTTGAACGGCTAGTTACGCAATCAAAAATGTATTGGAATATTTGTAAATCAATTAAAAACAAGCCTAAGCCTATACCGCCTCTTCGAACTGGTGATACCACCGTACCCAAATATTTAACAACCACAAATGAGAAATGTGAAGCGTTTGCAGATAACTTTTTGAATGCGCACTGCAAAACTCATAGTACAATCTCTCCTATAGAGCAAGAGGTGAATGACGATGTTAATTCACTAAATTCAACGCATCCCTTAAATCTTGGTATCTCAAAAGAACATATTAAATCGTATGTTGACTCAATCTTAAAAATTGTTAAACCTCTCAAAGCACCGGGCTCAGATAATATACCTAATATCTTATTAAAAAAATTTCCGGAGTCAGCTCGTGAGTTTTTATCTGAAATTTTCTTCAGCTGTTTTCAGCTTTCCTATTATCCGCAGATCTGGAAATGTTCAAAAGTCATTCCAATTTTGAAACCAGGGAAAGATCCCACTCAAGCCCAAAATTATCGTCCAATAAGCTTATTGTCTACGTTAAGTAAGCTATTCGAGCATGTAATAAAAATAAAAATACAACAGTTTGTTGATGACAACAATATCCTGATAAATGAACAGTTCTGTTTTCGAGGACATCATTCGACAGTAAATCAAGTGCACAGAATCGTCCATAAAGTAAAGGAAGCTCGCTTAGTCAAAAATTCTACAGGAGTGGTTTTGCTGGACTTAGAAAGTGCGTTTGACACTGTGTGGTTAAAAGCACTACTTTACAAATTATTAAAATATAAATTTCCCATGTACGTTATAAAATTGATTCAATCATATTTAACAAATAGGTCCTCTTATGTTCAAATTTTTAATTATAAATCCAAAACGTACGAAATTGTTGCAGGGGTACCACAAGGATCAGTTTTGAGTCCAATATTATTCAATATTTTCATAAATGACATTCCTCATATGAGTGAATGTGGAATTGCCTTGTTTGCTGATGACACCGCAATTTTTACCTCCGATTTGTTGGCTGAAGATATAATTAATAAACTAGAAACATATTTAGAAGTTCTTTTAATCTATTTTAATACTTGGAAATTAAAACTAAACTCAAATAAATGCGAAGCAATCTCCTTTACTCGTAATAGGGCACTGCTTAAAGTTCCTCAAAGGTCGCTGCAATTTGGTAATAGTCAACTAGAGTGGAAAAAGGAAGCAAAATATCTTGGTATTGTTCTTGATTCCAAACTTACATTAAAAACGCATTTTAACTTCACTATAAATAAATGTAATAAATTATTTTACAGTTTATATCCCATATTAAATAAAAAAAGTCCGAGCGGCAGGTATATCCGCTAGAAATAGGTAGATTTCGGGATCAGACAGTTATGTGTGCAATTAGAATCGGATTTATCAGATTACTTTAAAAAAAACTAACATTAGATACAAATAAAACTAACAATTCATTTTAAAAAACATATTGTGAATTAATGGAAATGAATGTAAAATTAATTAAAATAGATATAAAATTAACTAAAATTATGCGAAATCTACCTAAAAAAATTTAATTACCGCCACTGAGGTAGAGTACAAGATTTTTTTTTTTGTTGTTTTTCGTAGGAAGTTGGAAATTTTCACCGAAAACATTTGAAACACGACTTTAGCATTAAATAATTATATATCAAATAATTAAAATAATTATTCTTATTTTGTTGACTTATAATTTTTGTTGCAACTAACACTTCTAACAGTCTAGTTTAAACTAATTTAGAAACGATTATAAGGTGATAACTACCATTGCATAATTTCAACGGTTTTTTACACCATTTTTTGCTTCTAATATGATTACAACTATCCATACGCATACATCACATATATAGGTGCATACAACTACAACAACGCAAAACATTTTTTCCAACCAATATTTTCAACAAGTTAAGAACAATTTCCATACACACATTGTTTTAATTATCATTTCCATTTGCAGATCTATTATCTCTCTATTTCACGTATTTTACTAACATTTTCTTACATAAAAGTAAATACCTCATTAAATATATGCAATCTTCTAAAAACCGCTTGGAAATTTAGTTTAACCCAAAATGCAATTCATTTCGGTAAATAGAAAATGTAATTTTTCTATGAAATCTACCTATAAAAAAATCTAGCTAAAAAAATATTAGAAAAACATTATCAATCTCATAATATTCAAATGTTGTTTTTTTTAAACAATTCGAAAACAAAACAAATACCTATAAACAAAAACCAATACTTAACTCCTTCTTTTCATTTTCCCACAATTTTTGTTTTTTTTTTTAAATAGACAAAGAAAAAAAACTTTAATTTGATTTTAGGGGTGATGTATGTAGTTTTATCTATCTACAATAAATTTATTTTAAGGTTGTTTGGGATTACGGTTATTTTGTTTAATGTTTATAAGTTTAACACTTATCTGTAATTATTTAGTCTAATTGATTGGTAAAAATACGTTTCATATACTTAATTTTTTAAGCGCCCATTGTATGCATGAATTTAGATATGATTTGTTTTGTGTTTTTATTTATTTATTTTTCAATTTTTTTCGGTTTTTATAATTTTCTTAGTGGTATTCACTGGCTTTAGATTTTTCACACAATAGGTGTAGTATAATGCTTATAAAATTGGAACCTATTTTGTTAGAATGTTGAAAATCTCTGACGTTATAAATGAAAAATGTATCTAAGAGAAAATAGGATTTTAAACAACATAAACTCAAAAATGATGAAAGCATAGCCGTTTGCGTTTGTATTGGTTTCAACAAACTTAGCGTCTCAACCTCTGGACTTGGATCATTTTTTTTTTAAATTCTGGAAAGATTTATATTTGAAGTACGTGAAAAAAAGTTTTCAAATATGAGCTTGGCCATTTCAGCTAGATCAAGGGCAGCAAAGTTTAGTAAATTTTTAAAACAGCTGATTTTTGAGGAACCTGAAACGTCAAAGTTGTCATCTGGATAAAAATGATAGAAAAAGGTTCAAATATTCAATATTTTTAAATTTTATTAAAATATTATTATTAAAACGGAAGTTATAGCGCCCTAGATTATTCGACTTTTTAGGCTCTAGCCGCTTAACCGGTACCCGGATATGGCCAGTTCACGAACTTGTCCAAGACATTATTTGCCGAAATATACACAGAAAATTATTTTGGTGTAGGTCGAAAAATGCGACCGTGAGAGTGCCGCTAAATTCCGTTATACCTCATATCGTTATATATATATATATATATATATATATATATATATATATATATATATATATATATATATATATAATTTTTTTTTTTTTTGTTTTTCCATCTCCGCTTATCACATATAGTCGTTTGGCATCAAAATTTTTCCGAAATTCCGAGATGAAGCCCATTGCAATAGGTAGATTTTTATATGAAATCTACCTAAAAGTAAAATGAATTTCAACAATAAATTACTCGTATATAAAGTCATGGTGCTAAGTGTACTTCTATATGGTGACCCGATATGGTGGAGTGCTGCTAAAACACATAAAAAGAAAATATAAGTGATTCAAAATAAATTTCTAAAACTCATAAACAAAGTTAATATGAGATACAGGACGATACGTCTCCATAGGGAAATGAATATAAATCTAATCGATGAAATAGCAGAAGATACAGTTCTAAGGTATAATAACAAATTACAACACTCTGGTAATACCCTAATAGAACACTTACCACACATAACATAAAAACTATATGTAACCATAGTAAGATTTAGTTTATCTTGACGTAGTATTTTATTTTAGTATATAGGATAGGTTAGGTTAGTCTTAAGATTTGGCTAAAAATATAAATATTATTAATTCATATTATATAATAACAATAAAAAAAAAAATTCATTTTGTTAATTCATAATATTTTGCTGTAAAACTTTAGTTGGTCTCGGAAATTTAAAAAAAATAGAAAAAATTTTTTGTAATAATTAATATCAGAATTATAGAGCTAATAAATAAAAAAAAAAAAAAAAAAAAAAAATTTGTTGGCGATAAACAGTTGGTCCAAAAAAAGGCAGTATTTGACTTTGAGGTAATGATGTAAGTAATTGATCGAACCAAAAAATTGTTTTTCTTAGTCGGTGGCCGACAGTAAACAGTTAAGTAAATTTTATACTTTGAAGATGATGACAAGCAGGCAATTCATAAACGTAACGACACGTAAATGCTCACATAAACATATGTGTTTTAAAAAAAATTAAGACAAATATTTATTTTACGTTGTTAAATAAATTTTCTTCTCTTTTGACTTGTTTTATAAACAAAACAAACACATAGATAATTTTTTTTCTTGCAATATTATTTCTATTTTACAGTAATTTATTTTTCATTATTTTTTTGCACAAATTTTTACTGAATAAATTCACTATAGTTTTAGTAAAATTTTTCCTTCGCATAATAAAATAACTGAACTCAATTGTTCGAGTTCGAGTATATCACCAACCAATTCGAAAATGAATTTTATTTCCACTCGCGATACCACGAGATTTGTAATACAATATATTATTTTTTTTTTTTGAAAACAAAACCAAACTTTAATTAAATTTTAATTTGAAAAATCATAGATCGAATTTTAAATTTCATGATTATGAGAATCATATCGAACTGATCGGCAATATCCAAAATGCATTCTATAAATATAATTTAAACGAAAAGGTGTGAAGGAGATGATTGTTCAAGGCAGTCGTACCCTTCTTTCTGTTATTTCTTTTTTCCAAAACAAAGGAATTCTTTCGTTTTAATGCGAAAAACTCGTTTAGGATCGACATGCTGTTTCAACATTTTACCATCATCAATCATAAATAGAAACAATCAACCATACATAATTCGGGTTTGTTTTTGTTTCAGTTAATGTTTGTTTTCAACAGAGTAAATATAAAAGAAATTGATAAAGAACGTGTAACAATACGATCGTGTTGTTGAAGAAGCGCGATTGATAGGTTCTGTATAATGTTATTAATCGTATGGATAATGAACAATGTAATGCACGGTTGATAATATTATGTTCGTTGTTATGTGTATTTGCGGATGTTGATATTAGGAATACCAAGTAGTCATATTATAAGGGAGAAAAATAGAACAGTGTGGCGACCGGAGAGAAATATATCTTTGACTGTTTGTTGATTATTAAATCTCACTACCAAAGCATACATTTTCTCCAATCCACCAGTACAGAACCTGAACACGTTCTGGAGTGGGGTGTAGACTCTCCTACAAATACTACTGGTCCTAACTCACGTCAGATTGCGGCATAACAAACTCAAGCAAATGATTCTCCGTTGAAAGACTTCCTTGATATTTAGACCCCTTTCCCAAACCCTGCTTGCTGAATCCCAGTTTGGTTTCCCTGGCTAAGCTCTTAAACTGTAAGTAAAGTGTCTCTAAATCTCCATTGACGTGACAGGACATATTCTCATTGTTCGTGATGCAGATACAGCTGCCAACCTCTGCTTTTTTCCAACTTTTTCTTCACAGAGTTAAGCTGGGCTTTTTTGTTCGAGGCAACTGCTCAGTAAGTGATGGCTGATCTCTGGACTATCATGGTATACATTGATCTTATGATACATAGGCTGTACCTCCATGTTTTACTCCATGTTTTACTCACAAGGTTTTTGCATACCATCAGAGCTTTTGCTGCTTTGCTTACCACCGCTTCCATGTGGTTTATCCACAGGAGGTTGCTATCGAGAATTGCTCTCAGATATTTAGTCTCCTGTGCAGATTCAATTAAGGAGCTTTTGGTGAAAAGAAGTACCGTAGTTTTACTCAGATTGAGTTTTAGTCCCACATGAGTGCACCAGGTGTCAGTCCCCTCTGCATTGCATCACTGATTATTTCTTCGATCTTTCTTATGGCTATAATAACAATGTCATCCGCGTACTTAAGACATTTAATACCCTAGTTACTTAATACAACCAGAACTTCAACTATCACCAGACTCCACATGAGAGTGATAAGATCCCACCTTGCAGACAACCCCTAGTGGTGCCAAGTCTGATTTCACAATCACTAGCTTGATTTCTGCTATTCTAGTAGCAGTCTCAGCATCTCACACATCCAGGCAGTTGTGGTTCTTTCAATCTTTTTTCCCACTTAGAGCCTTCTTGACTGCTCCATGTGAGGTGTTATAAAAAGCTCCCTCAGTATCTAGGAAGTGACAACAAGCTACTATTTTGTTGTCTACTGTCTCCCCTAATGCTTTCGTCAACCTGAACAGCTTGGTTTCCGTCGTTGATCTGCCTATTCTGTACGCTTGTTGCCTACCTTGCAAAGCCGATCTCACTAAGGTTTTGGTTCGTCTGTGGTTGTCGATTACTTTTTCCAACATGAAAGATGTCAAACTGATGAACCTATGAGACTTCCGGCTGAGTGGCATTTTTCTTACCCACTTTTGGAATAAATATCACTTTTGCCGTTCTTCATGGTTCTGTAATATGTTCAAGTGCCAGGCTGCTCCTGAAGATGCCTAGGCGGTGCCGTAAGTGCCATTTCTGCCCTTATGTAGGAGAACTGGGACTATTCCGTCCACTTCTTGTTTGTTTGGTTGTGCCTATGGCCCACTCGAATCGGTCCACCGTAAACAGTCAGGCAGTTACACCCCAATCCTCTGGGCTTGCTCTTTTACTTTTCTTATTACTCGCGTCTTCTGCATACGCGTTTGTGTTTCCTGGTAAGCATATTTCCAGAAGAAGAGCAGCTCTATGCTGCTCATCCTCCGTGTGCGTTCTATCCGGTCTTATCAACGAAGTTTAAACCGTTCTTTGCCAAAGCTTAATGCAGTCTACCAG
Source organism: Diogma glabrata (assembly GCA_963693315.1). Taxonomy (NCBI): domain Eukaryota; kingdom Metazoa; phylum Arthropoda; class Insecta; order Diptera; family Cylindrotomidae; genus Diogma; species Diogma glabrata. The sequence goes on along the minus strand of OY856186.1, from coordinate 107,198,877 downwards.
TACTCGCTACAGGCATTTCTTGGGCCACGCGCAAGCTTCCTGCGACTTCCATTAGATGTTGTCGGAGAGGGGCGTAGGTTCTGTTATTAAATTCTATTTTAGTTTTAAACTGTTAATTTTGTGAAGTATTATTAAACTATATATTCTCTCAGTTTGTACCTATTTGGTTTCGCTCTTAAAATCACTCTGCCAAACATTTATTGAAATTCAAATTGGATTTCATGATCCGTTATCATAATTTTGCCGTTAACCCGATTTGTTTATCGTTAAACCAATCAAAAGATTTATCGACTCCCTCGCCAAAATAAACAAAAGTCAAAGACACCCTCAGTTTGTTTACTCAAAATTAAACAACAATTACATGCGTTAGTGGTGGTGGTACACTCAAAAAAATGAAAGTCAGTATTACAAAATTTTTATAAATATACAACACAACAAATTTTTTGATAAAACTAAATTTTACTTTGGTCTCAAAGACCTAAGTATTACATTCTCGAGCCAAAAGTGAAAATCTTACCCCCACTTTTTTGGCATTTCTGGACGTTTTAGGAGGTCCTACTGATTCTAAAAAAGTAAAAAAAAATGTATGTCTGTGTGCCGGCCGTCACAACCAAATAAATCTAGAAAACCACTGGAGGAATTTCAAAAATTTATTTATTTTTATTTTATTTTTATTTTATTTTTATTTACAAAAAAAATGTCAAGTGTGTCAAAACAAGGAAATTTGCATATTTTTTGCTTAAAAAACATTCATTTTAAGTGATTACGAATAGGAACATTGAATTTGGAGAAATCTCGATGGTCGGAACAGGTATGTGAGATCAAAAACTAGATTATTGCATGATAAGTTTGTCAATAAAATGTTGTCAAGTGTGTCAAAAGAACGATTTTCATTTTTTTCATCGTATTTTTTTCAAAAAATAAAATTAATTATTTGTATGACATGAAATTTAATCTCATGTTCGATTGAACACGGAAATTTTTTATTTTGTTATAATTTTTGGAATTTTGAAAAAAGTTTGTATTTTCGATTTTGTAAAAATTTTCGGAATATATTTAGAGTTTTGATTAAGTTAAAATTTTTGATTTTATTATAATTTTTGGAATATTTTTAGAATTTTGAAGAAAGTTTGTATTTTTGATTTTATTATAATTTTTGCGATATTTTTAGAATTTTGGAAAATGTTTTTTGAATTTTTAATTTGGAAAATGTTTCAATTTTTGATTTTGACATATTTTTTGAGTTTTGAAAAAAATTTGTATTTTCGATTTTGTTATAATTTTAGAAATATTTTTAAAATTTTAATAAAAGTTTGTATTTTTGATTTTGATATAATTTTTGCAATATTTTTAGAATTTTGAAAAAGTTTCAATTTTTGATTTTATTGTAATTTTTGCAATAATTTTAGAATTTTGGGAAAAGTTCGAATTTTTGAGTTTGTGAATTAAGAAATTTTGCAATAATTTTAGAATTTTGGAAAAAGTTTCAATTTTTGATTTTGTAATAATTTTCGGAATATTTTTAGAATTTTGAAAAAGTTTAAATGTTTGATTTTATTATAATTTTTGGAATATTTTAAGAATTTTGAAAAAAGTTTGAGTTTTTAAACTATGAATTTTTGCAATAATTTTAAAATTTTGAAAACATTTTTAATTTTTGATTTTATTATAATTTTTGTGATTTTGAAAAAAATTTGTATTTTTGATTTTGTATTAATTTTTGCAATTTTTTAAGAATATTGGAAAAAGTTTCAATTTTTGATTTTGTTATAATTTTTGCAATATTTTTAGAATTTTTGAAAAAAGTTTTAAGCTTTGATTTTGTAATAATTTTTGGTATGTTTTTATAACTTTAAAAAAAAAATTTAAATTTTTGATTTTATTTTAATTTTTAGAATATTTTTGGAATTTTGAAAGAAACATGAATTTTTTATGTTGTAATATTTTCTTAAAACGCTAAATGGAGAGGTTTTTGAGCAGTTTGCTATCATCTATTGGGTGTATCATATTTTCACTAAGTTATATAATTTATGATCCGTTATAATTTTCCGGCAACGTATTAATATTTCGTGTTTGTTTTTTAATAAATTTCTAAACAGAGATAAAAATACTTGTCTTTAACAAAGAGTTTTATGTTTAATAAACATCGCTGCCCAAAACTAAAAACAATGTCCTCATAAAATTTTTTACCGAAAACTATATCAAAATCCTTAACTCAGACCGAAGTCTTGATATCTCAGAGCTGTGATATTTCAGCCCCTTCATATTTTTCTTCAAATCCAAAAACAATTTGTAAATCAAATAAATTTTTGGTGTTTTCAAATAACTATTTTGTAATGTACAATATTTTTGGTAAACTTACAAAAAAATTTGTGAGTTGTATATTTATAAAAAATTTGTAAAATTTACCCAGTTTTTATTTCGAGTGTATCTTTCTCCTCGTTTCTTCTACCGTCGCGCTTCTAGGTCCATGGAAAATCACTTTGACAAATCGGTGGTTGGGGACATTCGCCACCACCGATAAGGCTGTCTTTGTCCTATCGTCAACCAGTGTAGTCAGGAGTTGGCATGTGCCCTCAGCCCGACTTCCAGATAGCTTCCAATCCTTATCAAATAAGCTTCTAGTTGAGCGAGAGCTTTCTCCTTGGTCTGTGGAACACTACTTGGGAGAAAGACCGTAATCCTGTGATGAATCGGAATGTTATCTCCCATTTTCGTGATAAGTATATGTTAACCGAATTCAATTTTAGGTAAAACAGACATAAGCCTTTTTTATCGTCTACTCGACCACCGCTACTCCAAGTTTCAAGCCAATATCCCAAAATCCTGTGATCAGCACATCCTAACTAATAACCTCCGATCCTCCGTGCTTATCATCGTCTGTTATCTCCCACAATTTAGAATAGTCAACTGAGCCACCTTAATAACACACAGCATAGCTGAATCTTAGATTGAGATCGTATTGTTATCTTTCCTGACGAGTGGCTATCGGTTGGGGTCTTTCCTTTTCTATTCATTCCAGAGCCTTTCTTTTTGAGTTCCTTGCTGCGATGAACCTTAGGTACCACCTGATACCAGCTGCATTGAACCGCAGCCTCAATCGGTTGTTTAGCTCTCCGGCTGGCCTAAAGGTGGTAAGGGTGGACATCTGTGTTTTCTACTGACATTATTTGGCACAGTGTTACTCTCTGCCGGCACTAGAGCTATAATGGGTTGTTTAGCTCTCCAGGCTGGCCTAAAGGTTTTAAGGGTGGACCTCTATGCTTGCTACTCACATTATTTGACACAGTGTTGCTCTCTGACGGCACGGCACATGTACCTTCCCGCCCACAGAAGTCTCGAGTCTGGCATGCCAACTTAATTAACAAGCTCGTTGCGTATGGTTTTCATCCCAGTGTTGTGAAGCTGATTCAAAATTTTCTTACCAACCTATACATTTCGGTCTCCTTAGACGGATTTTCTTCTGAGTCTAAACTAATTAACGCTGGTGTACCTCAAGGCTCAGTATTGTCCCCAACCCTTTTTGATTTATATTAACGAATTGCTGAAAATCACCAGCAACCCAATAAATAGTTTTGCAGATAATAGTATTCTACACAAGTCGTTCGAGCCCCTTCCTTCAAAAGGTAAAATGTCCGGAATGTCCGAATATAAAGTTCTCTAAAATTCAACAATTTACAACTCCCTATACAAAAAGAGCTAACACACAACTGAATATGTACACCTTACAGCTCGAAACAGGTCAAAACCTCAGTGAATTGTTAAACATTAAATACCTGTTTCACCAGAGGATTCATTTCGAGAAACTAAAAAAACAGAAATCATACAATGCTTCAGGTGCCAAAGATTTGGGCATATAAGCGAAAACTGTGCATTTAACAAGAGATGTGTGAAATGTGGAGATAACCATGAAGCAGGCCAATGTGCAAGAGAAAAGGGAAACCAAGAAAATAAACCGGCTGCCTGCATAAACTGCGGCAAGGAAGGTCACCCGGCAAACTACCGAGGATGTGAAGCATTTATTAAATTCAAGAACAACCGGGATATAAACAAAGGAAAGGTAAGAGACCTCCTAAACGCTAGAAAGGAAAGCGTCCTTAGGACCATAAACAACTTCACAACGCCAAACAGATCATTCACAGATGTTATCAACCCAAATAGAGATAAAAACCCTGACAACAGCGAAAACTACATTTCAGACTTCTTTAATGAGTCCAACAAATTATTCTACATGCCTCTTGGTACTTTGTTAGATAAAATCAACCAATTCTGGCCGAATTACATGAGAATCGAAAACAAAGGTCAAAAACAGCTGAATACCTACAATTCATCATTTCTCTTACCCCAAAAATAAATATGAGCTGTAACAATATTTCAATCTTAGCTTTGAATGCCAACTCAATAATATCCAACCACAAACGCCTTCAACTTTTGAAACAATTAAACACATCAACCCGACTGCACCTCTAATCTCAGAAACCCACCTTAATGGCAGACACAAGCTACACCTCGAAAATTTCAACATCATCAGACAAGATAAAAATGTAGGCACAGCAATATTTATAAAAAAGAACATAAATTCAAAATTATTCCATTCGAGAGCCTGTCAATATCGGCAACTTTTATAGACATAAATTACATAGATGCTCAAAAGAGAAATCGCTCTCTGATAATAGGGGCCATCTATATCCCCAGTAACCTTGGTCAAGGTATGAAACAGGACCTAGATAACATTTTGAATTTATGTCAGAATAAAGACGAGGTAATCATTGGAGGGGACTTCAATGCCAGAAACAAAAGATGGGGAGATAGCGTAAATAACGTGAATGGCAATCAATTATCAAATATACTTGAGGAACCAGACTGGATGAACTTCGAAATTGTAAACCCACCGGACCCAACGTTCCCGAGATCGGGTTCCTTCATTGATATGTTCTTAATATCGTCCAATTGTCTTCATAAAACGGACAATCAATTAAACTATAAGTGCTCTACTTTACCAGGAATATCTGACCATTTTGCAATACAACTAAACATCACAATTAAAAATTTTAACCCGTTAACAAACACTAAGAACCACATTTTATCTTTCAAACAAACAAACTGGGATACATACAAATCTGACCTAAGCTTTGCCCTCACGAACTTAAATATATCTCACTCGAGGAGTTTATCTAACGACGAAATTGAAAAAACTATTAATGAGATCAACGTAGCAATTATTAACACAAATCTTAAACATGCCAAACAAATGAGATCTAAGGATTTAAAGTACGCCAATCTATCTAAAGTTGCACAGAAGATGCTCAAATTAAAACAAATCTGGTCCACCAAGCTAAAGAGGATATTTAGCAAACACAAAAACAAAATCAATGCCGAATACAAAGAACTCAAAGCGAGAATCGATTGTCTCAATACCTGCCTAAAAGACAAAATTTCGAGTGAACTAAATACTAACTTCAGACGAAGACTCGAGGCCATCAAACCTTCGCCTCGAGTTTTTAAGGAAATTAATAAGATTATCGTAGGGAAATGCGACAAAATAAATGTATCAAGAGACCCAATCAAAAGAGGTGATAACATCTATATCGACCTAAACGAAAAACTAAACGCGTTTGCCGAATTCTACAAGGAAATATACAAGGAAAAAATCCCAACTTATAATCTAAACACAACAAATGAGGTCATAAATTTATGGAATAACATCTCAAGAGACAACGAAAAAGAATTGACGGAATTCTCTCAGCAAAACTCTGCGCTGAATCCGGGTAATCTAGAACTCTTCTGTAATACAAAGATTACGTCGGACACAATAAAAGCCCTAAACAATTAAAAAAAATCGATGGAACCGGACAATATTTCAAACTACTTCATCAGGAAAGGTGTTAAACAACTGGCAGAGCCCCTAACGATCATTATAAACAACTGTTTGGATAACGGTTTCTTTCCAAATGCATGGAAGATAGCGAAACTTATACCTATCCCTAAAACTAACGCGTCACACGACATTAGAGACTTCAGGCCAATTTCGATGCTCTCAAATATGGGAAAAATTCTGGAAAAATAATAATGTTTAAATTGCTTTGATAATTTTGATATCATCCCTGATGAACAGTTCGGATTCAGGAAAGAACACTCTACAGAGCATGCGCTCTTATATCTCCATGACAATATCGTCAAAGGACTAAACAACAGGAAATGCACAGTCTCTTGCACTTTAGAGCTCGAAAAAGCTTTTGACCTCACATGGCCGAAAGGTCACATATACAAACTGCACAGGGCCAACACCCCGCCTTACTTAGTCCGCATTATAAAAGTTTCCTCACAAATAGAAAACTTTTTATTGAAATTGATAATCAGAAATCTAACACAATACCAGTGAATTCAGGAGTTCCGCAGGGATCCATACTTGGACCCTGGTTATTTAACACTTATATTCATGACATTCCAACTAGATTGTCCAATAACTCCAAAACAGTTCTTTATGCTGATGACACTATAGTTTTCGCACAAGACGAAAGACCACATCTTGCATTAGATAAGATCTTAAAACACATTACATTCATACAAAAATTCTACAAAACCTGGAGAATAAATATTAATGTCGAAAAATGCCAATTAATTTGCTTTAGAAACTCAAGTGGAAGAGGACACCATCTAGCTGTACGAGAAAGTAAACAATTAACTCTCCAAATCAATAATAGCGAAATCAAAACCGTCGATAAGATCAAATATCTAGGTGTTAATATCCAAAACAAAACTGTTTCAATCAACATATGAGAGCCACTATAAACAAAGCTAAAGGTGCAGCCGCGCTGCTAAAACCAATTCTGTCATCTAACAATGTTGAAAGCAAAACTAAGCTTCTTGTATATAAAACATTAATAAGGCCTATTTTAACTTACGCTTGCCCTATCTGGTTCACAATTAGTCCCACAGTAGCTAAGGAACTCCTTGTCTTCGAAAGAAAAATCATCAGACATTGTCTCTCCAAATTTAGAAGGAAAAATAAAAAATATATACACAACAAGATTATTTATAAAGATTCGGGAATAACCCCTATTCTTCAATACTCCTACAATCTAGCCGTCACTAGACTAAAAAGACTAAAACATCACCCCAACCCTCTTATGAGGAGCATTTACCACGACAATGTCACAACTCCACTGGAAAACGGTACCTACTACGTATCACCGATCAGTTTAATAAACACAGAATCTCTCGTGTCTTTGCAAGCTAATAACTGCCTAAATCTTAATAAATTCTACGAATCGAAAAATACCAGTCACTTGAGAGGTTAAAGTACACACCCTGGCTTCGTGCTCCGTGATCTGAATAGGCGTGCACCAACTAATCTAAATTAGTACAATACTTTATTGTTCCCTGTAAATATGTAAATAAATTAGTTTTAGTTTTAGGTAGTTCATAAACCGCGCTCAAATGCTGAAACAAACGTTTCATATAATGCCCTGAGCAAGCATAAATTTTTCTAGTAAATAAGATACAGTATTAAAACAATTTTCATATATCAAAAAATCAATTTTTGAAAAACGGTAGCACTTGACAGTGTATCCAACATATAAAAACAAACTATGTTTAGTTTTTTTTTTTTTTTTTTTTTTTTTTTTTTTAGTAACCGCTGTAAAATATACTTGTAAAATGAATGTTTCTAAAATGTCTCAATAAAGGAATTGAATTGAATTGAAATTAACAAAATTCAACACTCAATTTCAGTGTCAGCTTCACAATTCAAACAAATTTTATATATATTTTTTTTTTTTTTTTGAACACACTAAAGCAATTTGACAGTCTTTATAAACATGTATAATCACAAAAATAACTTATTAAAAACAAAACAAACAATTGAACGATTAATTTATATATAAAAACTACATTGTATTAAAACATATACCTGATAAAACTTTATAGTATAAAAATGTTGATTTTTCTGTAGTTGTTGGTAATCCACTTTGATATTTTCTCATTGTAATTCCATCATGATTTTCTGTATCATTTTTTATTACAACAATATCATCATTAAAACTGTTTGAATTACATAAATCACATTTTTCCTCAAATTATTAAGATAATAATATGATATTATTCAATAAATAAAATAACCAATAAATTATTGATGAAAAAATTATTGAATAAATAATGAACAAGAGAAAATTTAAATATTTATTTTGTTTTATATTAATTATATTAAGAGCAAAAAATTTAACGTCTATTCACGATGAAATCACTTTCTCCTCGACAAAAATATTTTTAAGATTATGTTGATTTTTTTAAATTTTAAATCATAAATCGTGTATCCATAGCAAAATGAAAATCAATTGTACAAAATTTTGTAAAATTTTGTGAACAGAAAAATAACATTCTACAATTTTTGTTGTAAAATTTAATACGAATATTGAAGATTTTTTTTTAAACTTTACAAAGAGACTTATGCAATTTAAAAAATCAACAACTATTTTACAAAAAAAAAAAATTCTTTTTACAAACACTTTTATTAAAGTTTATAAATTGAAGTCATAACGAAAATTGGTATTAAACCTTTTCAGCTTCAATCTGGTTGTCTAAGTAGAAAAGTAATTTTTTTAAAATTGTGCTAATTTAGTGGTCTATATATAATAAATAGTGGTAGTGATAGTCCCTAGTTTGAACAGTATTAACATCAACGTCGTTTTAAATGACACCTTTGATGGTTAATACATAATAATTAATATTATGATGATATTATGATAATAGTTTAAATTGTCGACTACGTTCAATTTTGATGGACAATAATAATGTAATAAAAATTAATCAAAATATGGCGACTTGCATAGCAGGACAACTGGCGAGCTATAATAAATCCGTTCCTTACTGAATGTATGGTAAGTTGTTTTAACTTAGAGTCTACATTCTTTATATAAATGGGACGTTTTATCTCAAACGCATCAAGGCTGTGTTCAAAATTCTATCAGTCGTAAAAAATTTGTTTATGGCGCAAATATAAGCAAGATTATTGAGTTTCTTAAACTGTTTAACTGCTATACTTGTAAAATTCATCGCATCTTTTAATAGAAACCGTTTTTTCAATTTTTTTAACTATTATATCAAAATGTTTAAGGGTATGTTCGTGTTTAGCAAGCAAAGGTCAGAAAAAGGGTTCAACTTTCAACGACAAATAGAATTTTGAGCTCAGCGTTGATCCGTTTGACGTGGTACATTCCATACATAGGTCAAAATCACGAATTTTAAACCTGAAATTCGGTTTTTTAACACAAACTTTTTGATTTGTTTTAACTTTTTTTTACAGTGGAAGAGAAAATAAAAAACAACATTTCATAAGGAAGAAAAGTTTTTGTAGTCGCGAGTGATTCTCCCTTTAAGTTAGGTGTAATTTTAAAAACCACGAGTTTCATATATGTTCAATTTGATGTATTTCACTAACAACTTAGCTGTAGCTTTCAAATTTTTTTTGTTTTAATGAATGAGTAAGTCTTTTTTAATTAAAATAAATACAATTACAGTTTTTGATTATTTTTTATAAAAAGTATTAAAAAATAATAAGGGATGGAGGGTGGATATCTCCGTTAAATTTTAGTTTTTGCCTTATAATTTCATTACTTTTCTACATAATACTAATCATTTAGATTTTGGCGATTTTTTTTGAAAACTATGGAAATTTAAAAAAAAACTAAAGAGATACTAATTTATTCAAAAATTTCTATAATTTCCAAAAAATCTCGCACAAAACTCAATTTTTTGTGAGTTAATAAAGTTTTAAAATTATAGAAGAAAATATAAAAAACAATCGATGAGATATAAACCTTATTATTTTTTAATTTTGCATAGTAAATTGTTAAAAAATTATAACCTTAAATATTATTATCAAAAATGTCTTTTTTTAACCTTTAAACACAACAAAAATTTTTAAATCTCATAGCTCATTAAATTAAACATTTATAAAACTCGTGCTTTTTAAAAACTAACCCTAGTTATAAAGGGAGAACCGTTCATGACAAAAAAATAATTGTTCATGGGCAGAATTAAACCAAAATTGGAGAAATACTTGTGTTACAAGACTAAAATTAATTAAATTCAACGCCTCATCGGGAGATATATTTCTTAATTTTCAACAGTAGAGGAAACCATAGGGTTAGAAATTGGTAAGCATAAACATGCAGCATGTAAGTTTGATGAAAAAGTTGATAAATATTTATTTTTTAAATTTGTTTACAGACCGAAAAAGATGTAAAATGGCAAAGTAAACCTATGCCACAAGAAAAAGTAAAACCATTTAGTGACGTAGCATTTTTCTCAATATTATAACAAAAGGATAATCTGCGATTTTATTTCATTTAATACACTACGTTAATATCACATTAAGTGACGAAAGAAAATGTAAAACAAACATGTATATCTTTCTGTAGGATTTAGTGTTCCGGATCCCAAAAAGTTTCCTTTTCCTGATGAATTAGAGAAACTAGTATTTAGTAATTTAGTAAACAAAAATTCATTCAACATACCGAATAGGCTTATAAAATAGTGTAAAAAATTTTAACTAGAAATTATTTACAAAATATAGCAAATGTATGCAAAAAAAGTGTTTTATTTATTAACGGAATTCCCATATGATACATGTTCATGTTTATATATGTATATATATATATATATATATATATATATATATATATATATATATATATATATATATATATATATATATATATATATATATATATATATATATATATATATATATATATATATATATATATATATATATATATGATTAAAAAATATTTGATTAAAAATATTTTGTTTTTTCTTTGGTTTATAGCCCTGTATTTATATAGTTTTAATTTTTTTTAATTTAACATTTTACGTTTCGTTGACATTTCCAACATTTTCAAAAATCTACAAAATAACAAAAAAATTTTTATGACGTTATTTTTCTTCAAATGACTACGTATAAAATTCATTAAACAATATAAATATTACATATCGTCGCTTTAATAATGAAATGACGTATACGCAAAAGTATAGTTTCGAGATATTTGAGTTTAAAGTTTGATGTGCGCATGCATTTGCATGGACGTTAATTTATAATTTATTAATTCTTACCCCCAGTCATAAAATAATTCGAAAATGTAAAAACGCCAATTCAAAGATACCCTTATGGGGAATGCAGCGCACCTATAATATAAAAACAACGTATAAATAGCATACGTTGTTTCATTATTAAGGCGACGATATTTTTTCAAAAAATAAAGTAAATACCTTTTTTCTTATCCTTTTCTTTAAAAAGAAAAAAAACAAAGAGAATTGTTTTTAAAAATCGTCAAAACATTTAACAAACAGAAAACAATAAATATTAAAAACTTAAAAATCTAAGCACTATATGTAAAGCTTTGTCAAATTTTAAAATATTTATACTAACAATAAAAACATTTCCTATCAAAAATGTCTATACATATAAATAAACCAATTAGGAAACGGTACTTCTTTTTTGAAACCAAAAATTATTAATTAAAAGGAGAAGAAAAAAGATAATTTGTATTAAAAACGGGTAACCCTATTTTTTAATTTTTAAAAAACAAGACAAACAAGTAAAAATAGTTCTTCATAAAAACGAAAACATTAATACTAAGCACGCAGAAGCTACAGTTGAGTACAACTCTCGATGAATAAACTAATTAGCTTGTCAATATAAATCAAAATCTCGTTTATAATATCAGGTTATCATAAGTGTTTTGCAGATACTCTGAGTCTTTCTGTATATTGATTGATTTGTGTTTTTTCTGACTTTTTCTTATCAAAATCATTTCCATGATTCTGCGTTTATGATAACCTGGTTCTTTTACAAGAATTTTTACGTTGTCTTTCAAGGAAATTTGATGTTTTGTATTCCTCAGATGTGTAGAGAGAGCACTTTTCGATACTGTGGGATCGTTGTTGTTGGATCCATTAATGTGTTCACTTATTCTTTTCTTTAAGTACTGGTTTGTATTGCCAACGTATTCTGACAAACACGAGCAAGTGACTTGATATACTAGATTTGATTGTTGATCCAAAGGGACTTTATCCTTAAGGTTCGAAAAAAGTGTCTCCAGAGACAGATTTGATCTTCCCACCGTTTTTATCTTGTATCGACTCAACAAAGCACGTATTTTCTCGAATAGATTTTTAATGTATGGAACAGATACATACTTTTCATCTGGATCTTTTATTCTTCTGTTTTCTTGACCCTGGGTATGTTTAAAAATGTTACTCTTGATTATTTTTGTAACTAACACTTTCGGATAACCGTTTTTTGTCAAGGTATTCAACAGTAGTTTGAAATTTTCGTTATGAAACCGATCATCGGACAATTTAATTATCTTGTCACACAAAATGTTGATTGTGTTGATTTTGTAGTTATGTGGTAACCACGATTTATAATTTAAGTATCGACCTGACCAAGTGTCTTTGTGATACCAGTTTGTTGAAAGCGTTCCATCATTGTTCCTAATAACTTTTGTGTCTAAAAAAGACAAACAGCTGTTATTTTCTAATTCCAATGTGAATTTAATGTGTTCATTGAAATCATTAAACGCTTTCAAAAAATTATCAACTTCTTGAGCAGGGATTGCGGTGATGATGTCGTCCACATATCGATAGAAGAAAGCTGGAGAGAATGTTAAGGTTGACAATACCGATGTTTCAATATATTCCATTACCAAATTAGCCAAAACGGGACTAATCGGAGAACCCATTGGAGAACCAAACTTTTGTAGATAAGTTTTTCCGTTAAATGTAAAAATACAGTTACTTAGAACCAATTTTAAACCTTCCATAAACTGGGCTTTTAAAAGCTTGGTTTTCGATCTTCTTTTAATGGATCTCCAGTCGTTGTTGATAAGTTTCATGACAAGTTCACTATCTATATTGGTAAACAATGATACTACGTCTAATGACAATAGTACATATTCCGGTGGTAAAACTAAAGCTTTAATTTTGTCAATGAATTCTTCGGAATTTCTTAAAAACGACGATGTATTACCAACACTTGGCTTAATGATTTCACAGAGGTACGACGATAAGTTATAAGTTGGGGAACCAATAGAGCTGACAATTGGCCGAAGAGGTGTATTTTGCTTATGTATTTTCGGAAGTCCATACATCTTTGATACTACACAGTTGTTTTTTCGCAGGCGTAATCCTTTTTCTCTGGTGATTCTTCCGTCATTTTGCCAACCCATTAGTACATCATTTACTTTTTTCTGTAATGTTAATGTACCATCTGATTTAACCATATCATATGTGTTTCGGTCGTTTAGTTGTGTTTCCAGTTTTAATATGTACTCTTCTTTTCGCATCACCACTGTTACGTTACCTTTATCCGCTCGGGTTATTACCAAATCTTTGTTGTCTTTACAGAACTGTTGCGTTTCTTTAATCTGTGAGGTAAGTGCATGATCTTCTTTGGTGAAATATGTTCTTTGTTGGTTTTTGTTTTGATGTTTGAAGTTTGTCAGAATATTAACTAGGTTATTTCTAATATCAATTCTTAAGGATAAAGTCCCTTTGGATCAACAATCAAATCTAGTATATCAAGTCACTTGCTCGTGTTTGTCAGAATACGTTGGCAATACAAACCAGTACTTAAAGAAAAGAATAAGTGAACACATTAATGGATCCAACAACAACGATCCCACAGTATCGAAAAGTGCTCTCTCTACACATCTGAGGAATACAAAACATCAAATTTCCTTGAAAGACAACGTAAAAATTCTTGTAAAAGAACCAGGTTATCATAAACGCAGAATCATGGAAATGATTTTGATAAGAAAAAGTCAGAAAAAACACAAATCAATCAATATACAGAAAGACTCAGAGTATCTGCAAAACACTTATGATAACCTGATATTATAAACGAGATTTTGATTTATATTGACAAGCTAATTAGTTTATTCATCGAGAGTTGTACTCAACTGTAGCTTCTGCGTGCTTAGTATTAATGTTTTCGTTTTTATGAAGAACTATTTTTACTTGTTTGTCTTGTTTTTTAAAAATTAAAAAATAGGGTTACCCGTTTTTAATACAAATTATCTTTTTTCTTCTCCTTTTAATTAATAATTTTTGGTTTCAAAAAAGAAGTACCGTTTCCTAATTGGTTTATTTATATGTATAGACATTTTTGATAGGAAATGTTTTTATTGTTAGTATAAATATTTTAAAATTTGACAAAGCTTTACATATAGTGCTTAGATTTTTAAGTTTTTAATATTTATTGTTTTCTGTTTGTTAAATGTTTTGACGATTTTTAAAAACAATTCTCTTTGTTTTTTTTCTTTTTAAAGAAAAGGATAAGAAAAAAGGTATTTACTTTATTTTTTGAAAAAATATGTAATATTTATATTGTTTAATGAATTTTATACGTAGTCATTTGAAGAAAAATAACGTCATAAAAATTTTTTTGTTATTTTGTAGATTTTTGAAAATGTTGGAAATGTCAACGAAACGTAAAATGTTAAATTAAAAAAAATTAAAACTATATAAATACAGGGCTATAAACCAAAGAAAAAACAAAATATTTTTAATCAAATATTTTTTAATCAAATTAAAAAACGCCCAAGAAAACCAACAACAACATATATATATATATATATATATATATATATATATATATATATATATATATATATATATATATATATATATATATATATATATATATATATATATATATATATATATATATATATATATATATATATACATATATATATATATATATATATATATATATATATATATATATATATATATATATATATATATATATATATATATATATATATATATATATATATATATTTACATATATATATATATATATATATATATATATATATATATATATATATATATATATATATATATATATATATATATATATATATATATATATATATATATATATATATATATATATATATATAAAATATTTATATATATTACAAAAAAATATTATTAAATCCATAAATTCTTTTTGTTGATACTATAAAAGGGTTTGTACTTTTTCTAAAACTTTTGTGAAAACAATTTGATAAGTTTTATAAATTTCACAATATCTCTGATAAACTTAAATTTTTAATTTGAAGATTTTACAAAATATTTATTAAGCCAAAAAATATTTCTGCCATTTTCATAATTTAATTTATAAACCTTAAAATCTTTTGTTGGATGTAAATAAAAGAATTTGTAGTGTTTATAAATAATTTTTTTCACAATGACAATATTTATTGTAAAAATGTAAATTTTACAAAAATTTTTGTGTGTTGTATATTTATAAAAAAATTGTAAAATGTATGTAGAATTTTATTAGTTTCACTTGGTTTTTTTTTTGAGTGTGAAATCAGCAGCATCATGCCTCAAACTTATTCTTCCCCTTATTCCACTCGGCAATCGGCTACCGCAACCAGTCAAACGGTCGGGATCCCTCGCTGTCATACTGGCAGATCGCAGAAAGACTTCTTTGTCCAAACTGCATACAAATGGAATAGTCTGCCGTAATCCATAGTCTCATGTGGCTTCAACCCGCAGAGGTTTAAAAAAAGCGTTCATCAACACCTTAGAACGCCAGTTGTTGTGGAAAAAAAAACTACTGTCACACTCAAAAAAATATTGCAGGTAAGATTTACAAAATCATTTTGTAAAATTGCTAACAAAATATTTTTGTGAATTTACCAAAAAATCCTAAACTTTATAGAAAATTTTGTATACTTTTTTAAATATAAAAAACATTTGTAAACTTACCAATTGTTTTTGTGATTTGGATTAAAAAAGTACAAAATCATAAATATTTCTAATTACAACTTTTTTTATTGTTTTGACAAAAATATTTTTAAGATTATGTTGATTTTTTTAAATTTTAAATCATAAATCGTGTATCCATAACAAAATGAAAATCAATTGTACAAAATTTTGTAAAACTTTGTGAACAGAAAAATAACATTCTACAATTTTTGTTGTAAAACTTAATAGGAATATTGAAGATTTTTTTTTAAACTTTACAAAGAGACTTTTGCAATTTAAAAAATCAACAACTATTTTACAAAAAAAAAATTCTTTTTACAAGCACTTTTATAAAAGTTTATAAACTGAAGTCATAACGAAAATTGGTATTAAACCTTTTCAGTTACAATCTGGTTGTCTAAGTAGAAAAGTAATTTTTTTTAAATTGTGCTAATTTAGTGGTCTATATATAATAAATAGTGGTAGTGATAGTCCCTAGTTTGAACAGTATTAACATCATCGTCGTTTTAAATGACACTTTTGATGGTTAATACATAATAATTAATATTATGATGATATTATGATAATAGTTTAAATTGTCGACTACGTTCAATTTTGATGGACAATAATAATGTAATAAAAATGAATCAAAATATGGCGACTGGAATAGCAGGACAACTGGCGAGCTATAATAAATCCGTTCCTTACTGAATGTATGGTAAGTTGTTTTAACTTAGAGTCTACATTCTTTATATATATGGGACGTTTTATCTCAAACGCATCAAGGCTGTGTTCAAAATTCTCTGTCGTAAAAAAATTTGTTTATGGCGCAAATATAAGCAAGATTATAGAGTTTCTTAAACTGTTTAACTGCTATACTTGTAAAATTCATCGCATCTTTTAATAGAAACCGTTTTTTCAATTTTTTTAACTATTATATCAAAATGTTTAAGGGTATGTTCGTGCTTAGCAAGCAAAGGTCAGAAAAAGGGTTCAACTTTCAACGACTAATAGAATTTTGAGCTCAGCGTTGATCCGTTTGACGTGGTACATTCCATACATAGGTCAAAATCACGAATTTTAAACCAGAAATTCGGTTTTTTAACACAATCTTTTTGATTTGTTTTATCTTTTTTTACAGTGGAAGAGAAAATAAAAAACAACATTTCATAAGGAAGAAAAGTTTTTGTAATCGCGAGTGATTCTCCCTTTAAGTTAGGTGTAATTTTAAAAACCACGAGTTTCATATATGTTCAATTTGATGTATTTCACTAACAACTTAACGGCTTTCAAATTTTTTTTTGTTTTAATGAATGAGAAAGTCTTTTTTTAATTGAAATAAATACAATTACAGTTTTTGATTATTTGTTATAAAAAGTATTAAAAAATAATAAGGGATGGAGGGTGGATATCTCCGTTAAATTTTATTTTTTGCCTTATAATTTCATTACTTTTCTACGTAATACTAATCATTTAGATTTCGGCAATTTTTTTTTGAAAACTATGGAAATTTAAAAAAAACTAAAGAGATAATAATTTATTCAAAAATTTCTATAATATCCAAAAATATCGCACAAAACCCAATTTTTTGTGAATTAATAAAGTTTTAAAATTATAAAAGAAAATATAAAAAACAATCGATGAGATATAAACATTATTATTTTTTAATTTTGCATAGTAAATTGTTAAAAAATTATTACTTAAAATATTATTATCAAAAATATCTTTTTTTAACCTTTAAACACAACAAAAATTTTTAAATCTCATAGTAGCTCATTAAATTAAACATTTATAAAACTCGTGCTTTTTAAAAATTAACCTTAGTTATAAAGGGAGAACTGTTCATGACAAAAAAATAATTGTTCATGGGCAGAACTAAACCAAAATTGGAGAAACCCTTGTGTTACAAGACTAAAATTAATTAAATTCAACGCCTCAACGGGAGATATATTTCTTAATTTTCAACAGTAGAGGAAACCATAGGGTTAGAAATTGGTAAGCATAAACATGCAGCATGCAAGTTTGATGAAAAAGTTGATAATTATTTATTTTTTAAATTTGTTTACAGATCGAAAAAGATTTAAAATGGCAAAGTAAACCTATGCCACAAGAAAAAGTAAAACCATTTAGTGACGTAGCATTTTTCTCAATATTATAACATAAGGATAATCTGCAATTTTATTTCATTTAATACACTACGTTAACATCACATTAAGTGACGAAAGAAAATGTAAAACAAACATGTATCTTTCTTTAGGATTTAGTGTTCCGGATCCCAAAAAAGTTTCCTTTTCCTGATGAATTAGAGAAACTGCGATTTTTAATTTAGTAATTTAGAAAACGAAAATTCATTCAACATACCGAATAGGCTTTAACTATAAATTTACTTTAACTAAAATTTTAACTAGAAACTATTTACAAAATATAGCAAATGTATGCAAAAAAGTGTTTTATTTATTATATATATAATATGATACATGTGCATGTTTATATATGTATATGTATATATATATATATATATATATATATATATATATATATATATATATATATATATATATATATATATATATGTATATATATATATATATATATATATATATATATATATATATATATATATATATATATATATATATATATATATATATATATATATATATATATATATATATAATATATTTATATATATTACAAAAAAATATTATTAAATCCATAAATGCTTTTTGTTGATACTATAAAAGGGTTTGTACTCTTTCTAAAACTTTTGTGAAAACAATTTAATAAGTTTTATAAATTTCACAATATCTCTGATAAACTTAAATTTTTAATTTGAAGATTTTACAAAATATTTATTAAGCCAAAAAATGTTTCTGCCATTTTCATAATTTAATTTATAAACCTTAAAATCTTTTGTTGGATGTAAATAAAAGAATTTGTAGTGTTTATAAATAATTTTTTTCACAATGACAATATTTATTGTAAAAATTTAAATTTTACAAAAATTTTTGTGTGTTGTATATTTATAAAAAAATTGTAAAATGTATGTAGAATTTTATTAGTTTCACTTGGTTTTTTTTTGAGTGCATATTGGATGTAACACATTATATTTTAAATTAACCTCATTCTGTTGTTAGGAAAATGTTACCGTGTAGTTGTCCCAATCACGGTGAAATTGTTTGCAAATAATTTTTCTTTGCATGAATAATAAACTGCCAACTTCGAGATGAGGTTGTCATTACTTCAATTTTTTTTCAGTGCATGTAGAAACATATATTTCGATAAAAACAAATCAATATACCATTCATTCATTTTTAGTAAAATGAAAATTAAGTGAATGTTTGAAAATCATATATTAATTTGGAAAATTGAAACTGTTTTTATTGTTGCTTTAGACAATAATGAACAAACATAACATTCAATATCATAAAAGCAAATTCATTTTCATGATTACAACAAAAATATTTGTAATAAAAATTATTACAGTTGACAAGGTACACTTTCAAAATTGAGTAGCAAAGTGGAATCCATTATTATTCCTCAAATGATTCACTAATAAAATCAATTTGTTTCTTTCATTTTTAATATCAATTTGTGAATAAAATATGTACTAAGAAGGCAAAATATTTTGACATTGTCTTACGCTATAAAAATTAAAATTGTATAAAAAATACTATAAAAACTATTCCGGAATTTAATCTTATCTCAAATCGCGGAATGGTGTTTTTTATTACTTTCAATTTAGTCTTAAACATTTTATTTATTTTTGAACATAAAAAAAAACAAACAACCGAGGGTTGAGAACCAAAAAACAGTTTGTTGAAAAAAAGAAAACATAAAAAATATAATAAACAATATAAAAAACAAACAGAATAGAAAAAGAATCCCTTATGTCAAAAAAATATATATAAGTGGACAATGATTTTTATTGTTTTGTCCCTTTTTTATTCGAACAGTAACTGACTAGATTATCTTAGTCTTAGACTTTCTAATCTTTCTTGATTTCAAACAGAAACAAATTGTTATTGAAAATATTGTTGTATCTGCTAAGAATAAATAGTACGAGGATGCTAATGAACTTCAATAAATTTAGATATTTGATTTAAAAGCAACTAGAATGTAGCTAACTCATTAGTCATTATTTTAAACACTCATGTAGTTGTTGATACAAACTCCTTTGATTAATCTGATAATGATGAATACGTTACTAGATTAGTGACAACAGCTTCTCTTTTAAAACGGAATAACCAACCCCTGCAAATAAAATTCTTTCATCACAATTAATTTGACTAAAACTGAAACTTGTTTGATTAATTTTCCTGACAAAAAACATACTCGTAAAATCATGAATATATAATAATAGAACGAAAAACACTTGTAACAAACAAAAATTAAGTGTACACTGGGCGTTTACATTGGTGTCATGTCATGTCACATCAAATGACTTTATGAAATATTGTTTTTTTCTATCTCAATTACATTTATTGGGTGGATAATATTTTTAACAAATTTTTGTTTGTAAAATAAATTTCATATATAATAGGGTCGTAACTGATATCTGAATAATTGAATTTTTCGCATTTTAATTTGGTGAGCTAAATCAATTAAATTACACGATTAAATGTAATTTAAATTAGACATTTTATTTTTCGCATTAAAATCAATACTACCCGGATAAGAAACAGCTAAGGAGCCAAACCTGGGCAAAGCCGCACCACAGTTTTTGGGGTTTGGACCAGGCTTAACATTTTCACATCGGCCAAGCTTGGACCAAGTTTGGACTAATGTTCTGAGGCCAAGTCTGACAAACCAGGCTTCTGACAAGTCTGGCAGATAATACTTGGGCCAGGTCTACCAAACCAATTTTTTCCATACCTCCCTTAAGTATGTGGAAAGAGGGTGTGGAAAGAGTATCATATATAAAAATAAAGATAAACATAATATGGCTTGCACATTTTTACAATGCATTAGACTGGTTAAGAACGCGCAAATTACGCGTAACTGGCCCAGACTGAATCCAAAGCTAACTAGCCCGCAAATGCGAGCCCGAGATCGGTTCGTTTTTTAATATTGGCAGCTCCTATCCGGGTAGTTATTAACATTTCTAAATTAACGAAATTTATTTGTTTAACATGTACACGATTTCGCCATATCGTTGGAATATATTTTAGGTATATAGATTTCATATATATATATCTACCTATTGTAATATGCCTAATCTCGGAATTTCGGAAAAATTTTTGTGCCAAACGACTAAATATGATAAGCGGAGATGAAAACACAAAAAAAAATTATATATGTATTAGGGTTTCTCATTTCCCGTAAAAATTCAAATCCCGGGAAGCCGGGACATAAAATAGTAAATGCCCGGGATCCCGGGAAATCCCGGGAAACGCTAAAAAGCTAGATTTTTCTAATTGGTTGGTAGAAAAATGTGTAAAATTAAAACAGCACAAAAAATGTGCTATTGATTTTTAAATTTCCATTATTTTTAATTAAAAAAACTTCAAAAATCAAATAAAAAAGAATACATAAAAACAAAACAAAAATAAATTCATAATACTAATTTTTAAACAATTTTTCAAAAAACTAGGTTGTCAATGGCGCCATCACTCAATTTTGTCCGAGTTTTCGTGACGAAACGTCCATTGAGTCATTCATTGAACCATCCGTCCAAGAGAACCATTAAACATAAATTAAGAGTAATGAAGCGCAAGTTTTAGGTAGATTTCTCAGAAAAATCTACCTATTTTAAGTTTGATTGGTTTTAATTTGTTGTGTTTATATGTGTCAAAAAACCATACAAAAAAACATTGATACCATATGTGTCAAAAAAAACATTTTCATAATTTTGAACGAAATTAATTACTACAGAGGGAAAAGAATTAAAAACTACTCGATTTTCGAGTGAGAAAACTTTTAATATCTTTGAAAAAAGTACCGAACCCCAAAAGCTGTGGTGCAGGCTGGGTCCAGGTCTGGCCTCTTAGCCTTTTCTTACCCAGGTATTGTAATGGAATTCCCTCATATATTGTAAATTTGTTGGTTACAGTCCATCATTGCACTGATGAAGGCTCTATACATTTATCTAAAAAACATAAAAATGCTGAAATTATATAACGATTACAATAAATTTGTTTCAATATTGGACCAAGATTGGCCCAAAACTAAATATAGTAGTCAAATTACTTATTTATTTATGTTAACCATTGGCTTGGTATGACAAAGTGTATCAGACTAAGACTTCGCCATGCCTTGATAATCATTTCTTAGTTTTCCAAGCTTGGGCCAAGCTTGGCTCATTCGATAAGCCTTGGTATTTCCAACCGGGGCTGGACGGTTATAAGATTTCTGCAGATAAATTCATATTATTGTATGTAACACTTTATATTTTAAATAAACCTCATTCTGTTGTTAGAAATATATAAGCGTGTAGTAGTCCCAATCAGTTCCGTACGCAAGGAAATGGGGATTGCTGTGGGTTTGAACTCTCCCCTTCATGTTGCATCAAATCGGTTAAAAAATTATTCTAATATACACTTACATGGAATTCGCATATTTTCAATTTACTTTAGTAAAAACCTAATTGTTTCTATAAGATCCCTTATTTCATAATAAAAGTATGTAGTTATTTTGTGTATGTACATATTATTTAATCTTGAATTCAATTTGAATATAAATTAAATAAAAATCAAATTGAATTTTTTAACTTATTGATATTTCAGCCCCTTCACTATAATATGATAGGGTTGAAATCTCAATTTTCTGAGACATCAAGGCTTCGTCCTGGGTTAAGGATTTTTATATAGTGTTCGGCCAAAGGCTTTTATGATTACATTGTTTTTAGTTTTGAGCAGAGATGTGATATGTGATAGAAGAGATGTGGTAGTAGATGACATGATATTGTTTAACCCAACTGTTCTATTGGCTAATAAAACTTTTTAGAAAACCTCTGCATTTATTCTAAATACTTCTTTCTAAAGTTATTTCTATTTTTTGGAATTATTATTATTATTATTGTTTTCCAACTGTATCTATTATAGTTATCAGAGAAAAGCACTCAAAAAATTTCTTACATTCGTTTTTGTTTTGCATAAATGCTTCTTTTCAATAATTACACCTTTTGTAAAAAACGACATTTAATTTATTACAACATAATATTTTCCAACTCCTCCTCCATCAGTTGGAAGTAGCTAATGCTTGTCAAAAATTGTAATACTTAGGTCTTTCAGACAAAAGTAATTAAATATATGGATTTCAATCAAGTAGTCTATTTTTGTTTTTTTTTAAAGCTAAAATCGGTCACATTGATAATCGATCTGACTATTCAGATGGCAATTCATCAGACGTTCTCATATACAATCCTAGATTCTCTTTTACTTTTGTTTAACCTTCGAAATATATATTTGTTTATGATAACCGATATGTCGGATAGGTGGACTTCGGATGAAAATTTAAAATTCATATACCTGTACTGTAGCAGGAACATCAAAATATATGGAACGTTTTTGATGGATATTATAAAAATAGGGATGCCCGGAGAAACTCTTTAGAGCTTATTGTAAAGGAAATGAAGGTGTTAAACCCTATAACGAAGTTACAAGGAAAATTAAAAACCCTGCCAAAAGTAGAAAAAGTGGCTCAGGAACTGATGAGCTTTGCAGACCATCAATAAAATGGTTCGATTCAATGAGCCAAATTATGCAAAGCATTAATTTAAAAAACAAAACAACAACAAGTAATCTGGTACGAACTTTTATTTAAATAATAAAACTTTACATTTTACTTTTAATCATCTTATCATATTATTTGGCCATGTTACAGCTCCTTCGGCAATAAAATAATCTTTATATTTATCTCTTAATTTTTAATTAATTCGCGATCGACGCATAACTGGTAACGCACTAATTTCAGATCTCCACTGTCCAAGATTAACAGTGAAGTTAACAATATCTTCGTAGTCTATACTTCCTGGTGGTTATGCAAAGTGGATGCAGTTTGAATAGGTTTACTACCGGTTCTTCTTTTACTTGGATCGGCTTTCCTAAAATACGGAAACGAGATGCCGAGATTCCAAAACCATTTTCCCCAATTCCTCTTGCTCTACTCAATCTATAGTTAAATATTTTTTCTGATTCAGTTGGTGTGCGTGAGTATGGCTTGAGTAAGTATGATTTTAAAGAGAAAGCATCGTCACCTACAAGGTAACAAAGAATTATTTTCCAACATAGGGTACAAGGACTATTTTGGAAAACACCTCCATCTACATTACGACCATAAAACCTATATTTATATATCTAAAACAATAGTCATGGTCCACAATAGACATGAGTATTATACTGTTAGCTCCTTTATAGTTGTAGTACTCACTGCCAGAATTGGATGGTGCTTGAGTAACTACATGTTTCCACAGCACCCTGGAAAGTTCCATTTGTCATGAAATCCTACTTGTATTTCTTGCTATTCTTCCTTACTTGGTATCTGCAATTAATATAAATGATTAAAACTTTACAATTTTATTTATATTTTTATTAATTTCATATAATTAAAGTTTATATTTTATTTATAGCCGAAGACCATAGAGAATGAAGTTGTACGGGAAAGCGAATGTAGGTCTTTAAATAATAAAGACCCATACGGCATACGAAACTGAGCAACTTCTGTTAACGCTGGATCATGTTTTCCTAAGAATACAGAAAAAGCGTACTTAAAAATAAATTTAATTTACCATATTTCAGTTAATCCAGCGCTGATATCTTTCGGCTGCCTTTATATATTTTAAAGTTAGCTGTAAGAAGTAAAAGAAAGGTATTAATAAGGATATTGAATTCGATAAATTTTAAATATTGTTTACCTTCGTTATGTTATTATTGTTTTGAATGTCATTCTGACATTTTTTTCCTTTAACTTCAGCTCAATTCGCGTTTTCACCACATTGAGATTTTTTGCGTAATTGTTCCATTAAGGTTTATTGGTGTATTCACTAATTGTTATGTGGTGAAAATGTGTGCAGTTGCTGCAAGTAAAAGTTTCTTTTGTAATAAGTATTTATACATTAGTTTTTTTAGTTTTAGAATCTCTCTTCGTCGTTGTCATTTGTGCAAATGACATTACATTTGTTCTGTTCTCGTTTGTTCGTTTCTTTTTATAATTAAACTTGTAAAATGTGTTAGACATAATTTTAATAATTATTGTAAATTTAAATCGGTAAATAAATTGTTGTGCTAAACCAGTGGTGAATTGTTTTTTTTGTGCAGTGTTGTGTCCATGTTCTTGCCATGATGATGAAAGGGAGTGAGTTGTGTGTGGTCGCCATGTTGGGCAACACAACACAATTTGGACACGCAGTCTCATCAATCACAGTTTCTATTTATTTTTTTTTTTTTTTTGTTTTGTCGTGGTTTACCTCGCGGTCGCCCACTCCTTTGGGTACTAACGTACATTTTTCTAATCATTCCAGACTGTGAATCGGCTCGTAGAACATGCCCAAACCAAGCAATCCTATTAGAACGGATACAACCTATTATATCAGGACCCTCAAGAAGGTCTCTGATCTCAAAGTTATACCGGGTTCTATACTCTCCATCGTCTGTCTTAAGTGGACCAAAAATGTAGCGTAGGATCTTACGCTCAAATACAGATAAATGCGATTCGTCATTTTGTGTAAGGGTCCACGTTTGTGACCCATACATCACAACCGGTCTAATCAATGTCTTGTATAACTTGAGCTTGGTGTTAGTTGATACATACGGTGATCCAAGGAGAGGTTTAATTGAGTAGAAAGTTCGATTACCTGCAGCGATTCGAGCTTTTATATCTGTAAGTATGCTGTTGTTTGAGTCAAGCATTGATCCCAAATATTTAAAAGATTCAACTCCCTCAATTCGTTCATCGCCGCACATCAAATCTTTCTTCTCAGCCTCCCTTGAAACATTCATATGTTTGGTTTTATTGTAGTTAATTTGCAGACCAATTTTTCTAGCACCACTCTCAAGCGACTTGAAAGTCTCACTCATAACAGCTTCACTTCGGCCGAGGATGACAACATCATCAGCGTAAGCAATCATCTGTACTGAGTTTATTGACAAGATATTGTTATTAGTCGGTAGTTTCTTTTGACGGCACACATATTCCAAGGCTAAATTAAAAAGTGTAGGAGAGATAGCATCACCTTGTCTTAAACCGGAGTCGACTTTAAAAAACTTTGATATTTCGTTCTCTACTCGTACACAGCATTGAGAGTTCTGTACTGTCATTTTGCATAGTGATACCAGTTTACCAGGAATTCCCATTGACATCAGAGCAGACCATAGAGTCTCTCGTTCGAGAGAGTCGTAGGCCTGCCTGAAATCAATGAAAAGTTGGTGCACAGGTATGTTGAACTCTCGGCACTTTTCCAAAATCATCCTTATCGAGAAAAGTGCATCGGTAGTACCTCGACCCCGCCGGAAACCACACTGATATTCTCCAAACAGTTGTTCAGCAAAAGGATTGATTTTGGATAGCAAAATGAAAGAAAAGATTTTACATGCTGTGCAAAGGAGAGCGATTCCTCTGTAATTTGCACATTGTAGGCGATTACCTTTTTTATGGATTGGTATCAGCATAGCTGTGTTCCAGTCCTGTGGCATGGTTTCAGTCCTCCAGATCATTTGAACAAGTTCAAACAATCTTAAAGATAGAGTTTCGCCACCATGTAAAATCATTTCGGATGTTATATCGTCGATACCAGGTGCTTTATTGCGTTTTAATTTAAACAGCGCCGCTTCGAATTCCTCTTTGGTTGGTTCGTCTACATGTACCTTTGACGCACGGATAAGCTTTGCTCGTCGCCCGACTTGTTGCTGGTCACTTAAGTTGAGAAGATTCTCAAAATAAGCGGCCCAAGTATCTAAAATATTTTTAAGGTCTACTTGTAGCTCCCCATCTTCGTTTTAATAGCAGTCGATCTAGTTTGAGGGCCCTTCTTTAAGGTTTTAACCTGTTGAAAGAAGTTACGCGATTGATGTTCCTTATTGAAGCTTTCAATCTCCTCACACTGTCTCTTCCACCATTCTCTCTTCGTTCTTCTACATAGCTTTGTAACGGCTTGTCTTGCCAGTTTATAATTCTCCTTCGTGGACCTGGTGTTGCGTCCTTGTAGACACTTCAGATAGCAATCTCTTTTGTATTGAATAGCATCAAGGCATGCTTGATCCATCCATGGCTTCTGGGAGTGGTTCTCTGGTCGTCCAAGTAATCCCTCAGCAGCGCTTAGAACAGCATCTTTAAGCAAATACCATGACTTATCGACGTCTCCATTAATGGTTTCTGATTTTTCCAATGTTTCGGCAATATGGATTTGATATCTCTCTTCTGTTTTAGCATTCTTTAATGATGAGATGTTAAAACCTTTCCGTTGATTGAATTTTGGAATGCCTGGATTTGGGAAGTGGAACCTTATCGTTGCATATACAAGGAAGTGATCACTTCCGATGTATGCACCTCTAAAGGATCGCACATCCAGAACGCTCGAAAAGAAACGTGTTGTTACTAGAACGTGATCAATTTGATTTCGAGTATTTCCATTCGGTGAGACCCAAGTCTGCTTATGAATCGATCGATGCGGAAAGAACGTACTGGCAATTCTCAAATTATTTGATAATGCAAACTCAGTCATTCTCTCACCATTATCATTCGAATTCAAATGCAAGCTGTTGGGACCCACCACATTTCCATAAGAGATATCTCTTCCAACCTGTCCATTAAAGTCACCAAGAACCATAATGAAGTCGCGTGTTGGTGTTTGTTTCATAACCTCCTCCAGTGCTATGTAGAAATTATCCTTCTCGTCGACGGTCTTAGCTTCAGTTGGTGCATGCACGGCAATAAGAGAAATATTGTTATATGTACCGCGTACACGTAGGTAGCAGATCCTCTCACTGACCGGGATGAATTTCATCACGGTTTCTTGTATGCGTGCACCAACAAAAAAGCCAGTTCCAAATTCTCTTCGAGAAGGATGACCACTACAGTATAGAGAGTGACTATCCAAATCTTGTTTTCCAATAATCGGCTGTCTAATTTCTTGTAGAGCAATAATATCCATCCTATACCTCTCAGCCTCTGTTTCTAGACTTAAAAGAGCATCAGGAGCGCTCAGGCTGCGCACGTTCCACGTTCCGATTTGGTAGTCTGGTCCTTTTTCACGTCCAGGTAAAATTCTGTTTTGGTGTCCGGGTCTATTTTTCTCTTTCTGATAACCAAATTTAACATATTAGTTTTTTCCCGGGGTTAGGGTGTTAACCTTAGTCCCAACCCAAATTGTCGTGAATGGGTCCGTTCTGCATATTAAGGTCACCAGAAACAACCTTTTTACACGTTTATATAGCGAGCCGCTTGATTCAAGACAGACGCCCGCTCCAAGCCGCCCCTGACATGGAGAACAGACGCTTGAGTCGCATTGGTTGTAGAGCGCCGATTCGCCGTTATGTAGCGTCATTGACTAAGCGGTTTTTAATCTGCTTGTCTCCAATACACCAACCTAATTCTGTCAGCATTACCCAGGCAGCACGGCGTGGACGTCGAATTTCGGATTTCGCTACCCGGATTTCGTTTCTATTTATGAGGCGTGATAATTTGGACACGCATGCTCTAACATCCCAAGTTTTAATTATCCGACAAAGTCGTTGATAATCCTCTGGCTCTTCATTTGAAGTCATCAATTTTTAAAAAACCTATACAGTCCACTAATCAAGTCAGAGGCGTCAACAACTTCCTTCAACATCCAAAACAACTTATGCCAAACCAAAACAGCCCGTACTAAAAAAACCAGAAGAGCTGAATGGAGTCCACGCTGCATGAGACTAGCTTAAATTGTTGAACCAATCTATAAATTCCGTCAATGCTAAAGTAGAAGATGAATGCGATGTAATCGGGAAGCACGTTGCTATGCAACTACGGGAACTTTCGCATCATTATTTTTTGGACGCGAATGAGGAAATCCAGGCTGTGCTTTTAAAATACAGAAAACTAGCTCTATTTGAGCGGGATATGGGCATGGTACGGCCATATTCATCGTCACCCCAAGATGCTATAGAAATGGTCGATACTAGCACGCGGATTTTATACAGTGCGTGGTCCCCTAAACGTGTAATCCAAACATGGATTACACGTTTAGGGGAACAACCCTATGGTGATGATCTTATTGAAATTTCAACTTCATATGATGAATGAGATCTGGTGTTACAAGTAATAACCTCGGTGGGTTTGTTTAAATGATGATATAGATACATCCAGGACTACTTCGTGCAGTGCAATGTTACCAAAACGCATATTGAAAGGTTCATATTGAAGCCCGACGCGAAGCGAGGGCTTTTATTGAACCAAGGGCGTAATCTTCCTTTCAGCCGTGTATGTACAATGTTTTACGCACAACTGCACAACTTTATTGTAGTATAAATCAATTTTTTAATTTTTTAAACTCGCTAGACATTTTGAAAATTATGCTAAACATGCCATGATTTTTTTTATAAACTTCATACAATAATTTATTTTTCTACAATTGTTGTGAAAGTCAAATTTTCTACGATGAATTTGATAAAAAGTAGGCATTGAAAATTAACCATCCCAAATGACGTGTAGAAAGTACTTTCTGCACGGATTTGCCGTGTAGAAAGTACTTTCTGCACAGTTGTGTTTACATTGGAAAAATAACTAGAAAATAAATCTACAAAAAACACATTCAATGCAATATTTAAAGTGAATCGAATTTTATTAGAAATCAAATTATTCATAATTATAGATTAAACATTAACAATAAATTATAGTTTTAATTGAAATTTATTTATTAATATTTATTGTGATGTTGCATGAAGTACATGCACTAATATTTATCCCCTCAGTCGTATTTTTAGCAGCCTTAACAATTGTTCTATTGAATCCTATAACTGATTCCGCTGCACTTCCAACAATGGAGCTACTACCGCGACCTTTATTTTCATTATCCATTGCGATATTGTCACTTGCAGGGGCTCCAGTTATTTTCTCACACACAGATATTTTATTTTGAATGGAGTTGTCGACATAGCTTTCCGCAACAGCAGAGGATTTCCATCCGCCATGCCTCTTGAGTGTTAAAATGTCTCCACCCGCATCTGCGAGTAACGTAGCAGATGTTCGTCTGAAACAGTGCCCTGTATATTCATGCAAATTTGGAAGATTTAAGTAGCTCGCAATTTTTAGTGGAATTTTTCCAAATGTATTTATTCCAATAGCTTGCGAAGCACATTTACCATTCCGATAGTTAACAAAAAACCTGTTATGAGTGGTGTTTGCAGTGCGAAGATTTCTGTATTTACGATAAACTGAGATCCAATCACCAACCCCATTAGAAACAGTATACGTTCGAGTGATGTGAGTTTTGGTGTCTGGCACCTGTACAATTAATATATTTTCCTTATCCTCAATATGATCCAACATCATTTTCAGTAGCTCCTCCTTTCGGCAGGCTCCAGCGATACCCATTATAAGAGCAATCTTTAATTTAAATTTTTGGAATATTAATATTAATTTTATACATTTAAATATTAAATAATTACCTTCATCATCAGAAAATCTTTGTCTGGTGCTTCATTCACAAACTTATTTATATCTTCTCTACACTCAAAAAAATATATGTGGTTAAAAGCTAACCATATATGAGGTTAATTTAAACTATCAAAATTTTCTTTAAATTTCTATGGCCGTAACCGCATAGTGGTTAAAATCGTTCCGATTTAACCAAATTATTTGATGTAGTCTTAACCACATTGAATTAATTATTTTTAACAAAAATAAAAAGTTTAACATAAATACGATATCGTTTGAATCAAGTACACCATGCAGTTATGATTTGATGTAGTCTTAACCACATTGAATTAATTATTTTTAACAAAAATAAAAAGTTTAACATAAATACGATATCGTTTGAATCAAGTACACCATGCAGTTATTAAATGTTACCCCTTTAAAATAACCGCATTTTTGGTTCGAATTTATATATATAAGTCAATTTAACCGCACCATGCGTTCAAGCCTTTTTTATGTGTGGTTAATTCAACAACTCATTCGATCGCACTTTTTGCCAATGCGTTTTGTTTTAAATTTTTTTTAGTTATCGAGGAAACTCCTTTGTATTCGGATTATATACCACAACGTGAATATAACTCAATAATAATTATAAGAAATCAATCAAAATTTTTTGATACGGAATATAAATTAATTAAAATAATTTGTGCAATTTGATGTGAAAATTTGGTGCCAAATATAAAAACAGTACTTTACTTATACTATAAAAAACATTTATGTTTAACATATAAAAAAATTTTAAATTGATAAATAGAGGTTAACGACTCAAATTTAATTTAAAGGTACTATATATAAAATTGGCTATTTTGTAGTAAATAATGTTAATATGTTTGATATGTATTTTTAGCTACATCTGCAAAAAACAAAACGCATTTTATCATAGATATGAATTATTTGACAGGCACTCCAATTCATATTTGTTTATTACCTAATGGAGAATTTGCAACACGACTAAAGGATTATTTCTAAAAACCTTAGCCCGAAGAAAATAATAAACAGTTTAATTTATATGCGAAAATGTAATTAAATTAATTTAAACCAACCAAATGGAATACATACATAAACAATAAATATGTTTTAAATCTACTTCATAAAAACGTTTGTTAATTAAATGTATAATTAATTTTGTATACTGCTATATTTGAATAAACAATTTAAATTAAAATAGTATTTAAATTCTTTTACTTTACTATATACATATATGTCTGCATTTTATATTAATGTATATATATATATATATATATATATATATATATATATATATATATATATATATATATATATATATATATATATATATATATATATATATATATATATATATATATATATATATATATATATATATATATATATGAATATATATAATTATTTGTGATCGTATTATGTGGTTCGACGAACCACATGAAATAGTTAAATTTACCATTGTATTATCTACTTTCCCAACCACAAAATTGGTAAAATTGGTATGTGGTAAATCCAACCACATAAGTTACAGAAAAACAGTTGAGGTAACCTATTATGGTTTTGGTATATTGAACCAAATTTTTTTAGTAAGTAGAACATCATTCTGAGATTAGCTAAAATATATCACAGTTTTTGGTTGTTTTAACTGCATTTTGCTTTGTTGATAACCAATTATTTTTTTGAGTGTAGAAAAGGTTCTAGATTTTTTAGCAACATAGCCCACTGATTTTCTTTTCAACAATGCAATCAACTTATGATATTTAGAGATATCGACGTTGTCTTCTAAAATAAGTGTACTCTTTAACATAGAGTACATTGACCATGAAGTGGATGACTTGAAAATGTTTGATTTTTCTGAAAAATAAGCCAAAAGAACATTCTCAGTAATTTTCGTGGCTTTTTTCTCTCCACACCATGTCAAGAAAGCTTCTCGTTCTTTTCTATATCTAGTTTTAGATTTTTCAGGTAGAAGTTCCAAACAAACATTTTTAGCTGCCTCAGCAATGTCTGGAGGAGTTCCAATCTTCATCACTTTCACCGAAATCACTATTCATTTTCACCGATTTATTTTTAGAACGTTATTCAAACAAAATCAAAAACGATATGGGAAAATTTTTGACAACAATAAATCATGACATACTTGATATAGTATAAAAAATGAAAATTTTAAAATCTACATTAGTTTATGGTATTAAATATTTGTATAGTATATGACTATCGAATCTTGCAATTGTAGAAAAATAGCGTGTATGACTCGTGTAGAAAGCACTATTGCAGTACTCATGTGAATGCAGGCCTCGACTAGCGTCTCGTGCTGCAAATTTCACACTCGTACTGCAATAGTGTTCTTTCTACACTCATTATACAATATACTATTGTTTGTTCTAATTTTATGAATATTTTACGAGTGATTATTTTACGGGCGGTAAAGTAGAAAAATATATTAATATTTTATATAGCAACGGGATTTTATTTTACGAATGTAAAGTTCAACTTTCAGCCACGATAACTAGGATGTAAAATGTGTTTTACGATTCGTTTGTGCGTAAAGCATTTTCAATGCTCATGAAGGTACTGCACTCGACGCTACGCGTCTCGTGCGCAACATTTTCCCTCGCATGTAAAATGCTATTTACAACTCTAGATATGTAATATACTATTACAAATCACAGGTCGGTAAGTAATTATTTACCGATCGTATAGGCGGTAAGTAATTACTAACCGGTAAGGGAGATCCACGGGTGGGAATAAAAACGATTTTTATTTAAAAATTTTAAAGATGGCGAAAGAATAAACATCTAGTTCACGACGCTGATGGAAAATTTTTAATTATTATTTTGTTATTGTTTAAATCCAACCGCTCATATTGTATAGTTTCAAGTTGAACTAATACCTTAAAGGATTACTTAAATTTAAAGTTTTAACTAATAATTTTGTGCCTTAAAAACTTTTTGTGAATTTCTGTATAGAGGCATCATAATGTTATATATTATAGGTATGAAAATAAATAAGACAATTTGTACTCGTGCTAGTGTTTGCCAAGTTTAGTGCATAGTTTTTGTTTTGTTTGCCTAAAGTGATAAAACTGGACACCTAGTTTTGTATCTAAACAAAGAAAACCAATTTCTTAATAAAAATAACCAATTGCATGATCATCAGATCCCGTTTATCTTAAATTTACAAAAATATATATTTGCAATTCATTAAATAAATTCAAGTTTTTTTTTCAACGGTTCTTACTAAATATTTAGAAGGAAAAAACATTAAAATATATATGTACATACAAATACATTAATAACGATTGTTTTTGCAAACATATGTTTATAATATTAAAGGAGAATTAAAGTCAATCATTTCGTATGTTATGTAGATTGATGTGTCAACACAAGATTTAATTCATTTTGCAAACTAATTAGCATAAAGTGTAAGTGTAGTAAAGTAAATACTAGCGTCTGGAGTTCTGGATTGCTTTAGACTAATATTTTCATCTAATAACCTGATCTGTATAAGGAATAGCATAGTGAACTGTTTAACATTGTCAGAACGTTTTTGAATGTAAAATATATAATCACATCTGTCTAATTTTAACGCCTTTTCGTCGAAGCATAATAAGTAACTATAATTTAAAAAATGGTGAATGAAATGATTCAAACTCGTCAGCGAGTGCAACAAGATAGCAAACCTACAACTTCTACTTCTTCTGGCGCTGTTCCGAAATCTAACCAGCCTATAATATCTCTGTCTGATATTGATACCAAACTGGATCTAATTTTCTCAGATTTATCGGAAAAACTCATTTTAGCCACTAATGATCTGAAAAATGAAATCAAAAATATTTCTACTGATTGCAATAAGAAAATCTCTGCTATCCAATGCAACATAAATGCTCTAGAGAAAAGAGTTGATTCAGACTTTGATGCTTTTCGGAAAGATCACGAACTCATTGTGAATGGTACACCTCACAAAAAAGATGAAAATTTAGCCAATATATTTCAAACACTATCCAGCCACCTCGGCTATTCTGATTGTAATAACTTACCTGAAGTTGAATTGCATCGTCTTCCACCTAACAGTACAGGTTCAAGAGCAGCACCCGCAATTAAAATTAAATTTGCAACGATTTTCCATAAAAATAATTTTCTTCATCGCTACTTTAAAGTGGCTAAAAATTTCCAACTGGATCGTATGGATGGTTACCATGGCAACACTCGAGTGTACGTTCAACAAAACTTGACTCCAGCTTATTATAGAGTGCACAAACTAGCCCTATCATTGAAAAGGAATAAAAAGATTGAACAAACCAAAATCTCAAATGGTAGAATTTTTGTGAAACTATTTAATGTGGAGAATTTTATTATGTATTCGGACACCAATGCACTTCTGGAAGCGGTTGGAGAACATGTTACGGCATAAATTTCCATTGGTCGTGAATTTGCGATGCTGCATATATATTTATTTTTGTGTTTTGATTCTGTTAAATTTGTTTTTTTCTTTTGTTTATTTTAAAGTTGTAACATATTCAGTTTTTTTTTCTTTTTAGTTATCAATATAATCTCCAACATTATGGATATTCAAAATATTGTGCTCAAATCAGCTTTTAAATCTAAAAGCAATGGTTTCAACTTTTTACACATTAATCCTGGTAGCATAGTTTCTAACTTTGATGAGTTCAAGAAAACTATGAATGAAGTACCACTACATTTAATTGCTATCTCTGAAACGTGGCTTAAAGAAAAACATCGTGATCAATCTGTGGCAATACCTGGGTATACTTTAGTCCGTAAAGACCGTGTTGGCCGTCGTGCTGGTGGTGTGGCTCTTTACATAAAAAACAGTATAAAATTTAAAATTATTAAGAAGAACTCCGTACAATCGGATTTTGATATGATCTTTGTTGAGATAACTGGTGAAACTAAAGAAAAGTTGGTAGCTGGCGTTATTTATATTCCACCTAGCATTAAATTTATGAATAAAATTAGGAGCTTCCTGAATAAAATTTGTAACAAGTATAACAACATATTAATTCTTGGTGATTTTAATATGAATTTATTATCCAACGATCGCAATGTTCGTATATTTCTTGATTTGTTTAATTCAATGGGTATGAACCCTGCATCTTTTGAACCAACGAACTTTGTGGATAACAGTTCTACATGCATTGACCTGTTATTACTTAAAAATAGTTCTAAATTAGGTTTCTTTACTCAGTTATCATTCCCTGGTTTATATACATCTCATGACATGATATTTGGCTCCTACAGCTTTGAACTTGCAGGTAGGAAGGTGGATGGTGACTATATATTTCGACGCAGCCTTAATAACATCGACCAAAATGCACTTGCTCAGGCAGCACTTACTCTTAACTGGAACGAAATATTTTTCATTTCAGATATAAATGATAAGCTCTCGTATCTTAACAATCTCGTTTTAAAATTGTTGAACCAATTTGCCCCAGTTAAAAAAATTAAATTAAGAAAGGCTGACATTTTAAGGCTAATGAAAGTGCGGGACTATTTTCATACTTGCTGGAAGTCCAATAGAACCTCTGTTAGTTGGAAATGCTTTTCTGAGGCTAGAAACAAAGTCACTCAGCTAATTAGAAAAGCCAAGTTTATACATTTTAAAACGATTTTCAATGTTGATTTACCTCCGAAAGTTCTTTGGGATAATTTTAAAAAACATGGTTTAGCAAACTCATGTTCCTCAGAAAGTATAAACATTCAAGCATCTGACTTCAGTAATTTCCTTTCATCTAACAGTAGGTCTCCTTCACAACCTGTTGACACCTCTACCATCGATTCTTCTCCTAATTCATTCTCTTTTGCCAATGTTTCAGTGTTTGAAGTCTCTCAGATGATAAAAGAGATTAGATCCCATTCTGTAGGTGTTGATGATATTCCTATACGTTTTTTACATATGTTGTTACCTGTTATCTCTACTTTTGTCACACACATTGTTAACGAAGCATTAACAAAATCTATTTTTCCTAATACATGGAAGAACGCTTACGTCATTCCGGTACCTAAAAAGCCTAATGCTGAACTGGTCCATGACTTCCGACCGATCAGTATTTTACCGTGCCTATCAAAAGTTCTGGAAAGGGTGATGAAAAAACAAATACTTGAACACTTAAATAAGTTTAATTTGATACATAAATGTCAGTCTGGCTTCCGGGAAAGTCACAGCACTACTTCAGCATTAATTATGATCATCGATGACTTAAGCACCGCTATTGCCCAAGGTCAAGTTTCAATATTAGTCCTGCTTGACTTTTCTAAGGCTTTTGACTCGGTGGATCATACATGTCTTCTGCATAAACTTCACATGCAATATAATTTCTCAAGAAGTGCTGTGGTATTTCTCCAATCATATCTAAGTCAAAGGTATCAGACTGTTCGTATTGCTGATGTATTTTCCCAACCATCCCTAATAACGTCTGGTGTACCCCAAGGCTCAATTCTTGGACCAATATTGTTTATGATGTTTATAAACGACATCCATAAATCACTAGAAAATACAGCGTTTGATCTTTTTGCTGATGATGTGCAGTTTTATGAATCAGGTACATTTCCTAACATTCATTTATGTATAGACAAACTAAATAAAATTCTTAAATTAATAGAAATATGGGCTAGTAATAATAAATTAACAATAAACCCGGCCAAGTCTCAAGCAATGGTTATTTCGGGTAGCAAAATTCAAGTTTCTAATTTAAATTCGTGTCTGCTACTCTTTGGTCAGTCTATTCCTATGACAAATAAAGTTAGAAATCTTGGTCTGTGGATTAATAACTCCTTAAATTGGGATGATCACGTTACTAATATTTGTCGTAAGATCTATATGACTCTCAGCCAGCTATGGACGTCTGCTAGCTTTACACCTAGGAACGCAAAGTTGAAATTAGTCCAATCATTAATTGTTCCTCACTTAATTTATTGTGCGCCTATATTTGCAGGGTGTTCTAAATCTAATTGGAATAAGCTTAACGTTGCTTTCAATTCATGTGCGCGTTATATCTATAACAAAAAACGTGTTGAGTCCATTTCATCTTTTTCAAAACTAATTTTGAACTGCAGTCTTTACAATTACTTGAATTATATGTCTGTTATGTATTTGCTTAAGATAATTCACTTAAGAAAGCCCGAATATTTGTACGAGAAACTCAATTTTTCTAGATCTGTTAGAACTATGAATTTAAATTTGCCTCCCAACTGCAATTCCAAATCTGGACAATCGTCTTTCTTTGTTAATGCTGTAAAAATGTGGAACTCATTAAGCCAGGAGATAAAAGCAACAACATCAGTTGGTATCTTTCAAAAGCTGTCATTTGAATTTTTCTCGTCCAAATCCTAACTTTTGTGTGTAAATGGCAAATATACAAGTTCTGTTATAACTTTAATTATTTAAGATTAATATTTTACAAATTAATTAGTGTATTTTTTTCTTTGTAATATTAGCATATTTTTTTTTTCTTTGTTTTTGCTCATAAATTTCGTTTCTATTAATATTATTTAATCGGTTTCTTTTGTGTAAATTTCCTTAATTATAAGAGGAATAATCATTAATTAATTGTTTTTTTTTTATATAGTATCATTGGATAAGTATGTGGTAGCATTTGATATGTTTTCATTAAATTATTATATATAAACGACCATTTTTAATTGTATAAACTCAAGTATCTATAGTATACAAGAGAAAATATTCTTGTTAATGCAAGAATATTGTAAAAAGGTTTTGCCTTAATTGTATATGTGTTGAATAAATTGAATAAATAATAAAAAAAAAAAAAAAAAAAAAAAATAATTATGTAGGTCAGCTTAACTTCAATTTGAAATAATATTCTTTTAAAAATATTGCAATTGAAAGATTTAAAAGCAAATTTATTTTGAAAAAATATTCATATATAATATCACGAGTCGTCAAATAATAGTCGATTATTTTTCATAATCATTATTACGAATGTCATTTGAGGTCCCGAGTGCGCGTAGCGCACGAGGGAAATTTTTGACCTCAAATGGCATGAGTGGTAATGTTGAAAAATAATCGACTAATAATTTGATGACGAGTTGTATTTAGCAGACAATTTAACGAACAGAAATAGTAACATTATTTCAAACAACATAATCCTTTGTTGTCAAACAAAATTAAATATTATTTCTTCTTAGTAGGCGCATAAATGTTATAAATTTGTAATTTATTTTTGAGAAATAAGCATAAACATGCAATCATTTATTTATGAATTTATTTATGAATGAAAACGGACATTTTTACTATTTGCAAATTGCATTTTCACATAATTTTGTATGTGCATATTTGTTTTAAATTAATATATTAAGTAGGCGGAAAATATTCGAAAATATTCGCTGTTCCTTCCTAACAGAAAAAAATAATCGAAACAAATCGTTTTGATTTGCTAAAAAATAGTAAATGAAGCGTTTTGATTGGACCTTATTGAAACTTTATTTTTTGAGTTGAATTGTCGATAAAATTAAGATTTACAACAAAAAAACCTATAGAATTATGATGAAACGCAAAGGCGTTTTTACTATTTTGAAATGACATTTTAAGAAATTTTCTTTAAACATTAAAACTTGATTTTTGTGATTGAATTTTGTTATTTAAACAATTTTAATTGAATTTTTATTGATCGTGTAAAAAAAGTAATAAGCATTTTGGGCATTAAGAGTATTACCGATTTCGGATATATTAGAGATCTCTACTTCGTCTCGATCTCAAAACATATCAATCGGTAAAACACTCTTACTGCCCTTAATACTTAAATAACTATTTCTCATTTCTTATAGGCAAAATACTATTATAAACATTTCCATAAAAGGGAGTCTAATGACAGAAGAGAAGTGCAGCTTAAGTAAAAATAACTATGATGAAGATACAACTTTAAAATGGTCTTCCCCTCGATGGCGTAATTGAAAAGCATGTCTACCATAACAGGATTCAAATTATGGCACTGATGAGAAAGGATCGAATTCAGTCCAAAATAAATAAAAAAGCGGTGGAATTTTTCTTTGAAAGAAATTCAAATATACCTTCGAATCGAAAAAACAGTTCCTTAGCTCCTTTAGTTTGATTGCTCAAAAAAGCCCTAATAATTCTTATTATATAGTATTAGGGGTATCTCGTGGGCTTTGGTTTACACTAAATATAACCAAAATACTCTTAGCGAAATTTTATTTACAAACCTTCTTTATGCAGAAAAATGCATCAGATGCACTCTAGTAAAGACAGTTTAAATATAAAATTACCATGTAAATTTACTTGAATTTTAATTGCATGTGTTTTCTCATTAATCTTGTCTACAAATTATCTGTTTTTTTAGTTATGGGAAAATTATTCAAATTACAATTTTTAAAATAATAACAAAAAATGATAATATTCTCATACTACTGAAACATGTAACCGTACTATACTAATTTTGACTTATGAATAATTGAAATAGATACGTGCATTATCCATATACATATACATATATGTTTGCAATTATGGATACAAATTATGTTTAGAAGAGTTTTGTAATATAAGCCGATACTTATTATGTTATGAAAATAATTTTCTAAAATTTATATAAAATATTTACTTTCAGTTGCGAAAGAATCTAATCTTATTTAATTTAAGTTTCAATGTTGTTTTTAATTATAATAAATATAATTGCTAATGTTCCGATTTATATTTTTCATACTGAAGTACAAGTGTGATACGAGAATGAATGAAAACTAACTAAAAAATTAAACTTATTACTTAACTTTCAGATTCAAGCTGAAATTATCGCGTAGTTCTAATTATAAACTGTTTTGACAAATGAAAATCCTTCGCGTTGTTAACCGCACAGAAATCAGGATACATGATTGAAGAACGGAAGACTTTTAGAATGCGGCATAAAGGCAAAGTCCAACTCTTAAGATTAGAAATCGATGAAATTTCCGTGTCTTTTCTGGAGCAAGCGGCTTGCTATAGAAACATAAAATAAAAATATGCAGGGGCTAAAATCTCACAGCTCTGAGATAGCAAGACTTCGGTTTTTTTTAAGGTTTTTTATATAGTTTTCGGCTTAAAACTTTTATGAGAACATTGTTTTTAGTTATCGGAAGCGATGTATATCAAACATAAAACTCTTTGTAAAAGTACAAGTATTTTATCTCTGTTTAGAAATTTATTACAAAACTAACACGAAACATCAATTCGTTGCTGCAAAATTACAACAGATCAAATATTAACATAATTTAGTGAGAAGATGATACACTCAGCAAACTACTCAAAAACCTCTTCATTTAGCGTTTCGATAAATATTACAAAATCAAAAATTCAGAAATCCAAAAATATTCCAAAAATTGTAATAAAATCAAAAATTTAAACTTAAAATTTAAAAATATTGCAAAAATTCCTACAAAATCGAAAATTGAAACTTTTTTCAAAACTCCAAGAATATTTCAAAAATTATAACGAAATCAAAGACCTTTTTCAGAATTCTAAAATTGTTGCAAAAATTATAACAAAATCAAAGGAACAAATTTTTTTTTAAATTCTAAAAATATTGTAAAAATTATAACAAAATCAAAAATACAAACTTTTTTAACAATTCTAAAAATATTCCAAAAATTATTACAAAATTAAAAATTGAAACTTTTTCCAAATCACTTAAAATAAAAAGTTTTTTAAGCTAAAAATACGCAAATTTCCTTGTTTTGACACACTTGACGATTTTTTTGACACACTTCCGGTACAGTTATCGAAAGAAATAAACAGGTGTTAGGGTGACCCCCCCACCACTTATCCCAATATTGTCCAAAAACTAACCAGTTCTTTGTCATTTAAGTCTCCATAATTTTTAAAGTGTCATTAAAATTGATTAATGAATGAAGTCTGTATGCTCCCACCCAACCAACTTTAAAAAGTGTGAAAAGTCAGCAGTTGTATGGTAGACCCCCCGCCAGTTTGATCAATGTGTCCCAACAGATGATAATTATCTTCTCACACTAATTGAAACCTTTTCCATAAGTTTCATCATAATCACTTCATTATTGTAGGCTGTAATGTGCATAAGGACACTGAAAAAACATCAAAAAATTACAAAAAAAAAAATTTTACCGGTAGTTGGGATGCAGAACTGTTGTGAACCGTACTAAATGCTTATGTACCAAGTTTCATCCAATTCGATCGTCAGGTTCAGATGTTATTGATTTTTCAAAAAACAGGTGCTCAGGACACCCCCCACCAATTGTTCACTATCGCTCAAAAACTAATCAGTTCCTTGCCATACATATTTGTATCTTTTTCCAAATTCTCATCAAAATTCAAATTCATTTTTTCAAAATGTCACTAAAATTGATTAATGAATGAAGTCTGAAGATTATCAGGTACAGATGTTATTGAGTTTTCAAAAAAACAGGTGCTCGGGACCCCTACCACTTTATTCACTATCGCGCGAAAACTAATCACTTCCTTGCCATACATAGTTGCATCTTTTTCCAAAGTGTCATCAAAATTCATTCACGAACGAATGCTGTATGCTCCCAACAAACATAAAAAACATGGTGGAAAAAAACCACCTGTTGTATGGTAGACCCCCTAACCCTTTATCCAATGTACTCCAAAAGCTGATAAAATCTTTCTCATATTATTTAAAAGTATTTACCATCGTTTCATGAAAATCGATCGGTAATTGTAGGCTACAGTAGGGATAAACACCTGGAAAAAAAACTTTTTAACCGGAAGTGTCAAACCGGAAGTTGGTATGCAGAAATATTGGAAACTGAAACCTCATTGGATACTGAAACCTTATATACCAAGTTTCCATAAGATCATTAGCCGGGATAAGACGTTATTGACGATATAAACTTAGAGGTGTTCAGGAGACCCCCGCCATTTTGTCCAAATTTGAAATGAATCCAGATCTTTCATTTTCAAGTGAATCTGGATCGTTTGCCAAAGTTTCATCAAGATCCTATGAAGGAAGGTCAACCACCCAACCACGCACCCCACCCACACAGAAATACACCAAAACAAAAGAAAAAAACAAAATTTGGGGTATGTAAGATTTTTTTTTTTCTCGGTAGATGCATTACTTCACACAATTTAAAATTGTGGTGAAGTAAAATCACAAAAAAGTGAAAAATAACTCAATTGTGGATTAGAGAAGACAAAAATTTAGTTATGTCTAGCCTTATAATTAAGCCTTTAAAAAAAATTATTATATTTTTGAAGTTATTATAATTAATACAATTATTATAGCTATTATATAATAGTTATTATATTATAAAAGTAATTTGTAGTACAAAACTGTTGTACAAAACTGTTGTAGTACAAAACCGAAAACCGGTGCCAAGCCGTTTTTGTCATTGTGGCAGTTATTTTTCACTTTTTTGTGTTTTTTTTAAGTCGGTTCCATCGGTTCCAAAAAAACATAACAGTTTTTTTTATTAAAATCCCGGCAAGTATTCATCGATGAAAATCTAGTTATCATGGTTTTCCGATTCTTTTAAAACGGCATATTTCCTATCATGTAAAATTATATAGGACCACCTGGACATCTAAAGCAATACAATGAAGCTCAAACAAACCAAATAGAATAACTGTTTCGAAGGAATCGTAAAAAACAGAACATAAAAAATATAGTTTTTCAATTTTCTGAAAAACGGCGTTTTTTAAGCCATGGAAAAAAGTATGGGACCACCTCTGAATGTAACTTAATAGAATACAATTTAAATCGTCCAAATCAAATGAGTCGTATTCGAAAAATCGGCAAATATACATAAAAAATACAATTTTTCTCCATTTACTGAAAAACGTTATTTTTCGAATCATTGAACAAATTATGGGACCCTCTGGAAATCAATTCAAATCGAATACAATTTAAATCATCTAAATCCAACGAACCGTTTTTGAGAAATCGGTGAACATACATTAAAAAACCCAGAGTAAAACACAAAACCTCCTTTTTTTTTAAGACGGTTATAAAACGAAGCGAAACGAATTATATTTAATGATAGTATAATAATAAACAAAAGAATAAGAACGAGAACGAAGAATAAAAATTATTTTTACATATTCATAAATTTAACATTTTATGAAATATTTTACTATTATTTTACTTTTTAAATATTTAACATAAAGTTTGAGCTTAATCGAGCAATGGGTCTATGAATAGCAGCACATTTTCGTTTTCTGTAAAACTTATGATTGTCGATTTATGATCAGTTTAACTAAACAAGCGTCGTATTTCGATTACATGGATATCTAGCGCTTCCTGCCAGCATATGTTTTCATTTTTTTGGACAAAAATTTCGCAAAATATGCAAGGGCTATAATGCCTATCTAATATGCCTATCCAGTTTTGAATCCAGAAAAATGGGTAGTCGCAAATCTTGGCGAGTGACATATAAACTGTGGAACCAAAACATGCACCGTGCTGAAGCTTGAACTTAATCTACCCTTTTTCAAATCTAGGAATGGCAGCATATTTTCGTTTTGTATGTAACATTTGTAACTGTCAACTAATAGCCAGTTTTACGGAGCAAGCGTCGTATTTTGACTAAACACAAAAACAAACGGACGCTTTGAGTAATTAATTTTAGCGATTTAAAAAAATTATTTTATTTATCAATATTTTTGTTTGTCTTGTTTTATGTCGGTTAACCGCAATTATATTTATTTGTTCATAATAATAAAAAATTATG
The DNA here is from genome assembly GCA_963693315.1 of Diogma glabrata. Lineage (NCBI taxonomy): Eukaryota > Metazoa > Arthropoda > Insecta > Diptera > Cylindrotomidae > Diogma > Diogma glabrata. The sequence continues at coordinate 107,154,841 of OY856186.1, read as the reverse complement.
GAAAATTAATATTATTTTTCTGCTTAGAAGACAAATATTTACATTTTTCGAGTTTTTGAATTTTTGTCTTATCAATAAATCATTATAAAAATGGCAAAAAATAGACGCATCATTTACAAATGCAATCACACACATACATTTTTATTTACAACTTAAATGCGACCGTTATCTTCATTTGCGGTAATAGCGTTACCAAAAATAATAGTATAGAACAGATTCATTTGGTATTAGGAGATTCTAGTCATAAAAGTCATACATAAACTATTTTTGTTCTACACTGAAAGAAAAAATCGGACACTACAACCCTTTTTGTGCCAACCGAATGTTTTCTGCCACAGTAACCTCAAATTCGGTTGTCTTTTCTTAAAAAAAAATTTTTTTAAAACAACAACCGAATTTGAGGTTATTGTAACAGAAAAAATTCAGTTGGCACAAAAACGGTGGTAGTGACCGAATTTTTTCTTTCAGTGCACTTTCTGAGTTCTGATCTGTGCCGTAACGTATTACTAGTCATTGTAAGAATTCGAAACAGATTTCTTTAAAAACTGTGCTCCAGTTAGTGAAATATCCCTTATAACCATGCGACCCACTTACTCAATTAATTGGTTAAATGAGTGGAAAGAAGACAAATCAAAACTTTTCCATTGTGACTGTAAACTGTAAAAATAGCTATGTAGTCACTTTAAATTAATAGTAATTAGTATTGATCAGAAAAAAGTAAGCGGATGTAGTATAATTTTAAAATAATAATATAGCACATTACTTCAAAGTGAGATATGTAATAAATAATTTAATAAGATTGATACTGTTGAGTTAAATTGTTCTATGTTTTTAGATTTATGAGCAGCCAGATTTAAATAAATACGACTTCTCGTATTACTTTTTAATTTAACTTTGGAACAATAATTTAACATAAAATTTTTTATACCAGACCCAAAATATCGAACATATGCAAATAAAACAAAATTTATAATTCAAACTGCTTTTATAATTAATTATTAATATAGACAAATAATATTATTTTATACATATTTCGTAAAATAACTCATAACATATACATTTTTAATTATATAATTTTAATTATATTCAGATAAATTCATTATGTATTAGTAAAATAATAAATAAAATAAAATATAAAAGTGAATAAATACTTTTTAGTACTTTTTGAGACGAAAGGCTTTTATACCATTGTTTAGCAAATGTATATGAATTGGTGGCCCCTGAAACTCAAATACATTATGAAAAGAAAATTTTTCGATATTTCGCTCGATAATATAAGACTGATAGTGTTGACTGAAATAGAAAATCTGCCACGGTTTACATATAAAATATGGCAATGATCTATACAAAATTATTTCCTCAATTTCGTAAAGTATCACACCTTTTTGAACATCTGATTTTGTTAGAAAAAATTGTCTTTGCTGAAGGCATTAAAATTGCTGAAAACAATTTTGCTGAAGGTATTGAAATTGTGAAATACTTTCTATAATATGAAATGACTTAAGATGTTTAATTAAGGTTTCGGAAGAAATAATTTATTTTTGACACAAGAAACACGTAAACATCTTGAAACATTGAATAAAAGAATATTTAAATAAATTAGCACAAATAAACAAGATATGAAACGGCTAATTGGTTTCTAAGCAATAAATACTGAACTAATTTTGTTAAGTTAGGATTTAAGTTTGACTTAAAATTATAAAAAAAATGTTCAAGGAAAAGGTACACGTTTTTACCCTCTATAGGATATTCGAAATGCATCACATGCATTAGTTTAAATGTAATATCTAAGGTTTTGAGAAACGTAGAGAATTTATATTTGATACCATCATAAAAAAAATAAATTTTTTTTAAAGATGTTAGATTTTCTCCAATTACTATAATTACTGGTTGGAAGGTTAATCCTTTCTCTATGTAACGTTTTTTTAGTTCTTCAACTTTATCGTCGAGCTGGGTTGGCAATGTATAAGAGTCGATTGTTGTGCATCTGAAATGCTGGGTTTCCATTTAAGTTTTTTACTATTTTGTGTGCTTGAAATGATGGATGATTTTAAAATTGAGTGAAGAAGCAAGAAAATTAAACAATCTTTTGAATCTGAAATGAAAAAAAAGTAATTTATAAATCAGGAATAATAATTTATGAATGTTTTAAATACTTTCATCCACATCTTTGTCAATTTTTAGGAGATGAGGAATTGATAGTTTATCCTTCACATGGTCCTTTAAGTATGGTAAAATTTTTATAGTAAAACTTTGCCACTTATCAAATAGTTGTGATTGGTTTTCGGGGTATAAAATCTTGTAATCAATGTCAATCTAAACAAATAAATAATTTTATAATAATTATGTTATAGAATAGTTTTTAAGTTTTGTTTTACTAGTGTATAACCAATACTTTGCGTAAGTAAAGGCCATTCTTTTAAAATTTCCGTGTTATGCGATTTAATATCCTGTTGGCGACAAGTAATAACTTCTACCCACTTTTTTTGCACCTCCGACCAGGGTTCGTTGTTATGTGTTAACCATATAATTGTTTCCTCAGTTATTACATTTGAAATAGGATCGATATGACTTGTATTTGGTGCCACTGAAATTTAAAGATTATTTTTAAACAGCAACTCAAACATTTATTAGTTTTGATATGCATACCTGTTTGTGAACTAATATTAGGGATATTTTTTGCTCGTTTTCTTAACTTAACTCTGGCGTTCGTGGCTTTATCGTGTAATTTTCCTATTGGATTTAAGCAGCGTCCTCGTTTTTGTAGTAATATTCCTGTATTTTAATTATGTAAAATATATTTTTGATTATTAATGATTTGAAAACATTAAATCAAAAACTTTTCTATATTATAGTATAGAAATTTTGATTCAATAATGAAATTTTGACTATATTTTAAAATAAGCATATACAATACAAAAACATACTATATGAAACTTACAATATTTTCATTTGGGAATATATTTTTAATTTCATTCGTCCAGTTTATAATATCCGGCATGGTCATGACTTTATTTGCATTCGTGAAGTTATCTACAACAATATTGGTTAGGTTTTCTATTTGGATATCATCCAAATACTGAAAGCTTTTGTAAAAATTTAAAATATTTGCGCCTTTTTGCGATCGATTTAAAATCAAAAGTAAATTTCTTTCTAGAAATGAAGATTGTGATACAGACGAACTGCCAACTGATGAACATTTTTCGATCCACTCTCGGCATGAAGTGCTTACAGAAATTGTGTCGGCCTACAAATATTTAGTTAAATTTAGAAACTTGAATAAGTTATTAATCAATCCAACAAATTTACTTTATGTCTCCAAATATTTAAATCGAATTTGAATTTGGCCCGTGCCCTTAACATACTGACTGGAAACAAATCATTTATATCGTCATCGGTAATTACTAATAGACTTTCTTTCTGCGCACTCTATAAAGTAAATTTTATTTTATATAAATTTGCGTATTAATGCTCTTTAAAATAGACCATTGATGAATTATAATCAAAATTAACAAAATAAGAGCAATAAACAAGATATTTAAATCAAATAAATTCACTAACATAGTATTATATATATACATCAAATCATGTTCTGAAATCTTTAGATGATAAAATATTTGTTTAAATTTAAAACTTAAATAATAGTATTTATACAAATGAAATTAATTTACCAACTACTCGGTTGAAAACGGCATGGTCAAATCCAAATGTCCCACAAATAAGTGATTTTAGTTCATCTTGACATAAGCTATTATTATTTTCCATTTGTACTATAGCATCACTACTCATATCACAATTGTCTGTTTTAATTGAATCCATTTTTTACTAATAAAATATTATTCAATTAATTATTGCTACTTCACAAATTAATAATTAAATTTATTATTTACATATCTTATATCTGATATATTTTAATTTTACATTAAAAAATGCTTTAGAAATCATAACGGAATATTTTAAATAGGATTCGAATTTAAGATATAAGATGTGAGTATTATAAAAATAATATGTGCTTCTAAAATAAAATTGAAATCATGCAAGAAAACAGATAAATCAAGAGGAAACCTTATGCCTTCAACAGTACAGTTAATAAAAACTAGAGAACCTATCAACCGTAACCATTTTTGATATTATAAACTGGAACATTAAATTTGGCCAATATTATATAATTCGATAAATAAATAAACAGAAATTAAAATTTAAAAATTTAACACTAATAAATTAAAAAAAGCCTACACACATGCAATCACATTTTTCCACTAAAATAAAACAATGCACAGAAAAGCAAGCCATGCGGAAATTTTTGTAATAAATTTTACACTTCTACATAAATCTTGTATCTAATTTAATAGTTTTCTACTTACACGTTTTAGAGCTAGTTCACTACATCACTTTTTATAGTTATTTATTAAAATTTAACTACAATTAACAACTTAATAATTAAATGCAATGCGATTAATTGTTCACAGTCGTTTAGGGAATGTTTCAGTTATTTTAGAATCTAGAGATTGAACAAAATCTATATATTTTGAATAATCCTTTCTCTATCAAAATTAATAATCATAATGTAAAATAAAAAGAAAAAAAGAGATGACATTTTATTTTGACTTAACATTAAAAAAGTCATTATAGAAATCATAACGGAACTTTTTAAATATGATTTGAATTTAAGATACAAGACAAGAATATTATATAAATAGTATTTACTTTTAAAATAAAATGGAAATCCTATTGAAAAATAAATTGACACCTGTTATTCTAAGAAAATCTATATACACATGCAACATTTTCTACTATACACAGAAAAACAAACCATGCGGCAATATAAATTATAAATATTTATTTGGTACAAAGCTTTTATCCAATTTAATAACTTTTTCACTTACACATTTTAGAACCACTTTATTTATTTATATAAAGCTGCACCACCTAAACCACCATTTATGTAAACCACTTTATTTATTTATTTAATTTTAATATCAGTATGGTTTAATTAACTTTGAAATTAAATACATATGATGTCATATCTTGTTCACAGTCGTATGAAGAATATTTCAAATGTTTTAGAGATGTTCAAAGAAAATCTATATATTTTGAATAATACTATCTCTTTCAAAATTATAGATCATTATCCAAAATATAAAGCAAAAAAGAGATAACATTTTATTTTGACTTTATACGTTCAAAAATTCATTAGAAATTATAACGGGATACTTTAAATAGGATTCGAATTAAAAATACAGTATGAGAGTATTCTATAAAAAGTATGTACATACTTTTAAATTAAAATAGAAATCCTATAAGGAAAAAAAAAATAAATAGGAAATATTTTACTTTCAACAGGAAGGTAATGGGATTGGAACTGTTATTAAATAACATGGTCACATTATTCAAATTTCGTCCCATTCATGTATGAATAATAATGCCGGTACCATTAATGTAACACGATTTAATGGAGGAATAATAATATATCTTATTAAATAACCAATATGAACAATCATTTTGAATTTATAATTAAATTTAAGAAAAAATTGTTGATGTAACAGTATTTTAATATTAATTCTCGTCTAGTTAAATTAATAGTTGTCTTATTAACTAGTTAATAGGATTTATTTTTCTGAGTGTAGCTATGACAACAAAATATATGGTTTAAAAGTGACATTTTAAGGCCGCAAATCACAGTAATAAAGTAACACTTTAATACATAGGCGAATAAAATAGTACAATATGATGCTAGGACGTAAAGCTAAAGATTTTGGACGGATGTGGAGTTTGCAAATCGAGGCGCTAGCCGAGATTTGCACCCACATTAAGTCCAAAATAGCTTACGTCCGTGCACCATATACTATTTTTTATTCGCCGCAAGCAAAATATTTTAAGAAAAGTTGTTTATTCTAAATTAAAATTATAAATTTTCATAAATTTTAAAATAAAAATATGTGGAACAAGTAACCTTTGAAAAAATATTTATTATTTTTTTTCAAATTCTATGACAACAAATGATAACAACTATTTTAATTGGATAATAAAATCAAGAGACGCGGTAGTGTCTTGCGCGCCATGTTTTGAAAGACACTACTAGTTCAAGAGACGCGGTAGTGTCTTGCGCGCCATGTTTTGAAAGACACTACTAGTATATATACTGTGCACCGAATAGGTTTTAAAGGTTAAAATTTTCATTTCGAATAATTTGCATTTTTTCTACAACTGTATTCAGAGTTATCAATAAAAGTATATCTTATTTAACTCTATGTTTCTCATTAGTAAAAAAAAAGTCAGCATTCATGCTTTTTTCTGAAAGTTTATAAAATCAAAATTTTGCTTTCCCAAACTTTTAGTAAAATTAAAATGTTTTTACAAATTTTTATACCACGTTGGTAGCATTGATATGAATGTAGTAATTTAGTATCATTTTGGCGAATTTTCAAAAACCAACCAAATGTACAGAATTGAAAAACACAAAATTATGCGAATTGAAATTTATTATCCCTCAATATTGGTAATATTTAACAACAGTTAAAAAACTTAAACACGAACCCAGATTAGTTTGCAAACATATAGTTGTTTTCGATAACAAATATATGTTTGTATCCAGAAAACCCATCAAATGTTTTATTAATATATTAAATGGAAGTTGGTAATTATAAAGATATTAGAAAAAATAATATATTTAGACTATGCTTTCAGTAAAGAGACCTATTATTGATGTGTTAAGAAAACGATGTTGTGAAAACATGTATTTGGTCTATTATGTAAATTTGTTATCTGAGAGAACCCAACAAATGTTATATCGATAATAAATTTTAATTTTTATTTTATTTTATTTTAGAACGTTGGTAGTTATTTTGAAGTGATGAGTAGAGATGTGACGATATTTAGGTAGCAGCTACTTTTTCACTGTTACTCAAAAGTAGCAATCACTGCCTGTTACTAAATATTTAAAGTAGCAGCTCCTATTATTTTGTTCGCTGTGAATTTTTGAAACTAAAAGTAAAGTAAAGTATTTTAAAGTAAAAATACAACAAGAACAGGAAAATAAAATCACTTTGATTTCTAAAAGTAACAGTTCCTATTATTTGGTCGCTGTGATTCAGACTGCTACTTTAGTATTTTTTTCTTTTAAAATAAAAATACGAACAAGAAAAGAACAGGAAAATAAAATCACTGTGATTTCTAAAAGTAACAGTTCCTATTATTTGGTCGCTGTGATTTAGACTGCTACCTGCTACTTTAGTATTTTTTTCTTTTAAAATAAAAATACGAATAAGAAAAGAACAGAAAAATAAAATCACTGTGATTTCTAAAAGTAACAGTTCCTATTATTTGGTCGCTGTGATTTAGACTGCTACCTGCTACTTTAGTATTTTTTTCTTTTAAAATAAAAATACGAACAAGGAACAGGAAAATAAAAAAATCGCTGTGATTTCTTTGATATCACTAAAAACATTGATATTTAAGTAGCAGTGATTTTTTGTTTTTGTTCGTATTTTTTTATTTGAAAGGAAAAAATTGCATTTGAATTAGTTTATATTTGAATTAATAGAATAATCAAATTAAAAATACATTGAATGAACTTTATTTTCTTTAAAGATATTTAATACATACAAAAACGTTATTTGATAATATTACATACTTGACTTTGGACTTTTTTCTTTATTTTTTAAAAATCACACCTGTTACTAAAGTCGCTGTTATTTTTCACAGTGATTTGAAAGTAGCAGTAACAGTTTGTAACAGTGACTGAAAAGTAGCAGTTTTGCCCATCTCTAGTGATGAGATTAAAAAATAATTTAGTAGGCTTTAAAATTTTGTGTTTTTAAGCTTTATGAGAAATAAAGAAAAGAATTTGAGAAAATTTTATTATTATTTTAAGGGTTCCGTACTTTGAAAAAATAGAACATAACCCTTATGGTGAGGACTTGATTGTTTATTATCCATTATTCACAACGACTTTCTCACTGAAAATGAAAATATATGTATTTACGTATATTTATGTGGTAAGATAAGGCGAACATGACAAATATGTGTTGATTTCGAGATTGAGGTGATATATAACCGTAAAAACTGAAATTTTTTAAAACTTTCAGTCAATCATAGACTATAAAGTTTATGGAAGACACCAATGGTACTTGGCTGAACATAATCAAGAATTTTTAAAAAAATTGTTTATTTGCGAAACACTTAATTTCACATCTTTTTTCGCACAATGTTGTTTTGTTTATTATTTATTTTGAGTAAATAACAATCGATTTGAGCTTTTATTCTATCCTCGAGATCTTTTATAAAATTGTTATGTTAATTTTTTAAAATTATTAGTCAAAGACTATAGTTTTTATGTATGTGTTTCCGTTGTATGTAATAATTTTATTAATTTTCGAATGCATTGCTTTAGACTTATTTTCGAATATTTCTTTTACTTTTTCATGAGTTGTTCATGTCATGAGTTGAGACCTGTTTACATAAAAACGATACTTTTATTTTTTAAAATATTGCACCTAGGTCCTAGATTGATAAAAAATCGAAAGTAAAGTTCTCTGTAGAAAACATTTTATATGGATAATAATAATTTGATTCTCCCATATTATATTATAACTTTACAAAAAACAGTCAAATCGTCGCAAAAACAACCAAAAGGCTGTAAAAAAGCCGCGCCATGTTTTTCTTTAGCTTGAAACTATCATTTTAACTATAAAAAATTAAATTCTTGTATCTTATTCTTTACAAAAACTTCTCAAATCATACAGCACTAGTTATAAAATTTCTTAATGGCATTTTGTTTTCTAAACATCTAGCCATATTATATAATTTAACTAATACTCTAGAACTACATATCATAATTCTAAAATATATAATAAATATGCACATATATTAAAATTTATTTAAGCAGAGGAAATATAATTTATTTTTTTTTTCTATAAAAAACCGCTCACTTTCACTTACATATTTCTTGAACAAAATCCTTGGCGCGACCTTTTCTCAATTAATTTAATAATGTCATTCCTAAGGTCTATTTTCAGACGACTGTGAAAAGCCGATGAATTCAACAGTGGACTTCTAATTATATTAATTAAGTCAGTATCATATTTTCTACAATTTTCCTGAAGTATAGTAATCTATTTGAAATTCCCTTTATATTATTACGGTATGCTTAATTTTATATAAGACATGATTTGCTGTAAGAATATCTAGCAAATGGCAACTATAACAATATAACGATGACTATGAAATAACATTATCAATAAATTTCTTTTCGTACTGAATTTTAACATTCATTGATATTCATTTAAGATTGCTATTTAATCAATGGTTATTTCAATATAATGTTTATTATGAGTCAACCATAGTCACTATGCGGTTGGCTTTATTGTCATGTTAAGAAAAGGTCGCACCAAGGTTTTTGTTCAAGAAATATGTAAGTTGCGAAATATGCGGTTTTTTATAGAAAAAAAAAATAAATTATATTTCCTCTGCTTAAATAAATTTTAATATATGTGCATATTTATTATATATTTTAGAATTATGATATGTAGTTCTAGAGTATTAGTTAAATTATATAATATGGCTAGATGTTTAGAAAACAAAATGCCATTAAGAAATTTTATAACTAGTGCTGTATGATTTGAGAAGTTTTTGTAAAGAATAAGATACAAGAATTTAATTTGCGACGATTTTGAATTTGCGGGTTGCTTTGATAAAAAAATTTATTTTTCATAGAATTTAAACAAATACAAATGCTTTTTACTTTTTTGGACGTAGCTATGACGACAAAATAAATAGTTGAAAAGTGATACTTTAAAGCCGCAAATCACAGTAATAAAGTAACACTTTAATATATAGGCGAATAAAAACTCTTTTGCATTGTATGAATCCGAATATGTACAATAATTGAAAATATTTTGTTGTAATTTTTGTAGTAGCTTAGTTACTTAATTAAACTTTGTCTTATTTTATGACTTTAAAACTAATAAAAAGCTTTTTCCATTCCAAAATCATCATAACAATTTTCCATAACCGAAAAAAAACCTTAAATAGAAAAAACAAACGAAAAGGAAACCAAAAAACAAAAAAGGTAAAAATAGAAAATTTAAATAAAATCTTTTCTTTATTTTGGATTATTATTTTAATTTAGTTGAAAAAGGAGGAAATTAATGGAGGCGTGGTGTTTTTGTAATAAAAAAGGAAATACGATATCAAAAATATTTAGATTATTTTTTTGTAGATGACTATATGTATACGTGTAAAAGACATAAGAATACTCCAATGGTTTTCGTCTAGTAAAAATGATAACAATTGGCGTTGTTACGATTCTGCGCTTTTTATGACAACAGCATTGCTGTAGTTGTAAAGATAATATTTTTTACGATTGTACTTTTCGGTAATGCATGAGTATAATCATGACGTCATTTATGTATCAATAATACAAGTACAGTATTTGCAGAGCGTATACTTAAAGAATAATTCGTATACCTATCGCGTATATAAGTCCATGTATTTTGGATGTTGGAGAAACGAAAAGCAGAGAGCGTAAATTTCGGACATGGCATGTATAAACTTTTAATTGAATAACAAAAATCCAGTTTTTTATATTTATTTTTGTGTCTCAAAATTCATTATTAGTTCGTTTAGTGTAGACTTATCGATATGAAATATTGGAGATGGATTCTATTTCTATTTTACGATGTTCGATTTTTGCTAGATAAAAATCTGTAACATTGTCTTGAAATGAAATTATGAAACGAAATTGAAAATCATTTTTTTAGATTTTAAATATGTTAATGAGATTATAATAAATTTAATAAAATAGTTTGTTATTTTTTAAGGAAGGTTTGTGTGCTGTCTGTGTAGGCTGATTGATTGTAGGACACACACTTGTGTCAGGAAACCTTTTAAAAAACATTATTTATAATTCAAAAAACAAATGTTTAGTTGAAGGGGTAGAAAATATGATATCTTTCTCTATGAGTTGATCATTCATTTAACAATAATCGGTCTAAACAATGATCATTCGTTAAAAGAAATCCCTTAATAATAAAATTGAAAGATTAAACTCATAGTAGGGGAGGCGAGCGACATAACATTGCAAGCACTTTATAAAGGCTGATTTTTTAATATTATGTCACATATGTTGAGAAGAAAAATAGTCGTCAGTCAGTCAGCTGGATTCGTTAGCGTTTGGAGTGGGTGGGGCTCCAATGTTGTAAAAAAGCCATGTATATTGCAACTACTTTATAAAACCTGAAAATTCGTTTGAGAGCAGAATATCAATTAAAAATAAGTTTTACGATCGTCAGTCACTCAAATCCTGTAACCGAACGCGTCAGTCACGCGTTGAAGTTGTAAAAAACGGTACATCGTGCAATTACTTTATAAAATCTGCAATTTTGTATACAGGTCAGTGGCGGATTATCATACAAGTTTTAATGCAACCGCACCAGGGCCCCGCGATTCAGGGGCCCCAAGCATAAGCAAAAAAGAAACTAAAACCAGACAAGTTTGAAATATATTTATCATTAAAATTACATTTTTTCTGTATTTAAGTGTTTATAATTTAATCGAATTTAATTTCGTCCAAAATTTCATTGTCAATAGAAAGAATGGATAAATCGTTCAGACGATCATTACTCATAGTATTCCGCAAATAACTTTTGATTAACTTCAGTTTTGAAAATGATCGTTCGCCTATAACATTATCGACAAACATGCATAAAAACATTCGTAATAAAATATCGATATTCGGAAAAGTGGTGGAAAGATTATTATTGAACATTGTTTTTTACATCGATTCATAATTTAAATTATCAAATGTGAAATATTTTTTGGCAAATTGACATTCGTCAATCAATTGATTTGCATTGAGATCTTTTGGGTATTTTACGGTTATTGTTCTGCAAGAATTAGCAATCTCTTCATCACTCATTAAATTTAGATGCATCAAAAACGATAGTACTCGTTTGAAATACTTGAAATCGTACTTGAAATCAGTTTTACTTTTAGCGGCACCAAAGTCATTGTAGACCTGTGTTATCATTGAACATTGTTTTGTACATCGATTCATAATTTAAATTATCAAATGTGAAATAATTTTTGGCAAATTGACATTCGTCAATCAATTGATTTGCATTGAGATCTTTTGGGTATATTGCTTTGCAAGAATTAGCAATCTCTTCATCACTCATCAAATTTAAATGTATTAAAAATGAGTGCTGGCTATCTAGATCTTCATAATCTTTAGCACGCTCTCTCAGATTGAATAGAAAAGCCTTCATAATTGGCTTGAACAACGATTTTTCAAGGTGGTCGTTTTGTTCCTCTAGACAAAGTGTTTGTGACGTTGAGCAAGTTTGAATATTATTTGCGGTTTGAATATTAGATGAAACAGAATTTAAAAGCTGACAGTCATCATCAAAAATTTTGTTGTAATCTTTAGTTTCCAAATCTGTAACTATTGAATCAAACAGTTTTTTGTCACCGAGACAGTTAAATTAGATTTTTGTAATGCTCGATTCACAAAATTAAACTTGGTTAGTACACTTTTCCAGAGGACAAGCATCAAAATATTTTCGAATTGACATAGTTTTTTTATCAAACCTGTTACCACCGCTTTGTTATCATCACTGAAGCTTTCTGCATGTAGGAAAGATTTTAAAACATGCAACACTTTTAAATAACAAGAATGTAAAACGTGAACTGATTCGTATCTAGCTGACCATCTCGTTCCAGTTGCTCTCTTTAACATGTTTTCGCTATTTTCGGTTAATTGTTGTTGTAATCGATTCCATCGAAAAGGGGAATATACGAAAAATCCATAAAGTTTTTCAACCATATCAAAAAACTCAGTTGCAGCAGTATTGCCAGAAACACTATATTTACCGACTAAATTTAATGAATGGGCAGAGCAAGGGACAAAAATTGCTGTTTTATTTGTTTGACGAATCAATCTTTGTAGGCCACCATAAATACCTGCCATATTGTAAGCGTTGTCATATGACTGTCCTCTACAATTATCAATTTTTATTTCGTTTTCAATGTGAATTTCATAATGTCAAAAAGATAATTCGATGTATGACCTTCGATTTCAAAAAATGAAATAAATCGTTCACAAATGGTATTACTTTTAACATATCGAACACAAAAATACGACTGGTCTGTATGGCTCACATCCTGAGTGGAATTGACACTAAACGAATAATATCGAGATTCTATAATTTCCGAAACAATGTGATTTTTAACATGTTTTGCCATGATAGAGATGAATTCTTCACAAATTATGCTTGAAAGATACGATACTTTTCCTAAAAATATTCCGAATAATAAAAAAAATCATTTGTCAATGTTACATGAAAAGAGTGTACCTTTTCCTTTAGTGCCAAAACGAGAAATATGTTCTTGAAAAAAGGGATCAAATTTAGCCAATAATTCAAGAGATCCAAGAAAGTTTCCCTTGTGTTTTGATCCTAAAATTTCATCGTGACCACGAAAAGCAAGTCCTCGTGATGCAATTTTAGTTGTATTATTAAAAGATTTCTCGAAAGTAAGTTCATTTTTGATACGCATTTTATATGTAAAATTATTGGTCATGTGATACTTAGACTCTTTATGCTTTGAAATGTGATGAATTATTCCAATTATTGAATCTTTTTAATGAAAATGCTTGCGACTTTCCATTCAAATAACCAAATAAACGGCATACAAAACAAAAAACTGCTTCGGCTGACGGTGAATAGATTAGCCAATCTCGTTTAATTTTTGTTGCATTTGTGAGTTTTCTATAAAAATGAAACTCAGTGAATTTTCGACCATATTTTCTAGCATTTTTCATTGCATCTATGTTTTGACACGCAAAGGCACCTAAGAAACTAACTGTATAATAGTACTTTATTGTTGAGATGTTTAATGGACTAGTTTATTTTCGATCAAAAGTTTACAATGCGAGCGAGCAATGAGCATTGCAAATTTGTGAGAAAATAAAGTTCATTAAACACGAAAGCAATACGACGTTTTACTCTTCCGCCAGAGAACATGTTTTAATTTAAAAATAAAATTCATTGATAAAATAAATAAAACGAATGAAGAGGACATCTTTATAGTAAATGAGGACAAAGGACCTTGCTCCAAAGGAGGACAGTTCTACCGAAAAGAGGACACAAAATAATCTATGGGCTGATCACTATACAAAACTAATCGATCAAATTTCAAAGGAATCGATCCAGTACTTAAGGAGATTACCTATTTTGAACAAACGAACATTTACATTTTTATTTATATAGAAGAAGATAGAAGAAGATAGATAGAAGAATATTTATTGAAATTCTATTAAAAGTTTATTGCAACACTAATCTTTATAAAATTGTTTGTGTGTTTTCTTTACTGAAAATAATAATTAAAAGTATTCTTTTTACTAATTGAAATAAAATAAATCTGACTAAAGTCTAATTTAAATATTTTGTTTATATGTATTTCAATATTTTTCTAAAAAAAGTGGTTTTAGTTATTCTATTTTCTAGTATCGGTACTACACCGGTAACGTGAGAAACTTTGTCAGTATTAGCAAAACGGAAATTTTGGAAGCGCTACTCTCGATGTAAATATGTTATTGATTACATTCATTTTGAAAAGTTATCGTTCAGCTGGGAACGGTAACGGTAACAGTATTGACATCGAGCCTAATTTCATAGAAATAAAAAAAATAATCAAAAATCTTTACAAACAATCTTTACAACAATCCTTACAACAATCGAATCAACGCTTGAAAACCGCCACTAATTCCGGCCATATTGTTTGCGTTGCCATATGACTGTCTCTGCAATTTTGTATGTCAATTTTGTTTTCTTCGAGGAATTTTTAAACGATGCCAAAAAGATACTTTTATGTTTGACCCTCAATTGGAATAAAAGCAACTAATCGTTCATTGATGTTACCATCTTTTACATATCGAATGCAAAAAGTCAATTAATCCGAATGACTTACATCCAGAGTGGAGTCAACACTAATCGAATAATAAACTGCGTCAATGACGTCGGCTGCAATACGATTTTTGATTTCTTGCCCCATGGTGGTAATAAATTCGTCACATATTGTGCTTGAGAGGTACGACGTTCTTCATAAAAATATCCCAATAACAATCACTTTTATCATTTCATTAAGTTTGCTTCAGATGTCGCATACCTTTTCCTTTGTTGCCAAATTTATCACTATGCTCTTTTAAGAAAGGATCAAATTTAGCCAAAAGTTCAAGAGCTCCAAGAAAGTTGCCATTGTGATTCGAGCCCAGAGTTTCATCACTCTCGGAAGTTCGGAATTAAAACTTTTGTTTTTAATTTATTTTCTTTATAAATTATATATCTTTATTTAAAATATTCGAATAGATTATTGCTTTTAGATTGCAAAATAGAGAAATCGAAAATTTTATTTGGAATTATTTATTTGAGAATCTGAGAAAACAATGGAACCCATAGTTAAAAACTGCTGCAAGAGTATCGTTTGAACTAGAGAATCAATTCATGATACACATTGTATATACTCTATTTCAGAGATTTTTTAAGGGTGTAATTGTTATCGTTTTTCGCAGTTCTGATTTCAGACATGCAGTTTTAAATCATCAAAAAATCAGTTCTGTTTTTTAGCCATCAAAAATGAATTTTTGAAAATACTTTAATTTACTAGGGTTTTTTTCGAAGCTGATGACCGTTTTATTTAGTAATCAATATTGGAAAATGAGGATAAAGGGCCCCCAAACATTTACCCGCACCAGGACCCCCTGAACTCTTAATCCGCCACTGATACAGGTAAAGAATATTATCATAATTACAAAAAATGTAGTCAGTCAGTTTATTTCTGTAACAAATGCTGTCAGTCGCAAATAAAAGGTTGCAGTTAGGAATGGTCCAAAGTAGTTCAATTTTAATTTAAAAAAACAGTTTAGAATATTGAAATACCATGAATTTTCAGACACACATATTTTCAACACACATTTCTCGACTAACAGTCTCAAAATAAAATTTTTATTAAACAATTTAGAATACAAAATCAATTAATGGGTCGCACCAACAGAAGGCACTCGGCAAATGTACCTATAGCCTAAAAGCTAAGACGCTGTCTTCAAATTGTGCAAGATTTCATTGTAACACTTTTTTATAGGTTACAACGAAGCTCATTAAATTCAAAGAATTTTAAAAGTTTATGTTCATTAATTCATATATGCACTGCTCACATTATCGTTGCACAGTTTGGTGAATTAGTATGTGATTGAAAAACAGGAACAAATAGAAAATTATCAAACAAATGTAAAGAGATGGAAGGTCTCGCCACACGATAGTTTTAAAAATATTATGCGATCTATAAAATGTCTATATTTTTGTATTAATCTTAACGTTTTCATAATGGGGACACGAAATTATGTAACCATATTTTTTTTTTTTTTTAATAAAATGTGTTGAGTAGTAGGAATTACAATATGTGTCACAATAACACATAAAAACCTTTTAAGACCAAGGTTCCACAATAACATACGTTCAAAGGTGTTGATGGACGTAAATATAGATGAAAAACGTGATCTACACAAGCGAAAAAGAACGAAATTTGAACTTAACCATTTTCCCTAAATCTTAGCATATAAGGAGTATGGACATAACAAATAAAGCATAAAACTTATTTTATAATTTTTTTTAAAGTGCATAGTTTGCCATAGGTCATAGTCGACCATAGGGGCCTAACATGTATGAAAAATGAAAATTTGGCCAATCTGAAGTAGCTTCGAAATTAAATTAAATTAAAATTAATTCTAAAAACGTTTAATTAATTTTTTTTTTTCAAAAGATTTACTAATCACCTATCAAACAAAAGAAGGTTTATTGAAAGCGGCATAGTCGTTGTTGAGCAATTTAATTCCAATATTGGCAAAATTTTCATTATTCATTCATGTTGGGGTGCACCGCACCCTATGCTCAAACTATGCACTTTAAAACATTCTAAAATAAGCTGTCAAGTTCAAATGTCGACTTTTTCACATGTGTAGATCACGTTGTTCATCTATTACAAGCCTGATTATTTCACACCATATGCAAAAAATAGTGAATCGAGTCATATGCAAAAAATGTATGTATTATTGTTTTAATTAATTTTTTTTATATGGTGTTTTGTATTTCAAAATGGCGCAGTACTATAGGTGCACGACCTTTTTGTACGGAAAAAACAATCAGGATTTACAAGATAGAAGGTTTTGAATAAATACAAGTCTTACGCCATATTTTCTAACTTCAGAAAATATAGTTATTTTAAACGAACATATATGTTTTATATATTTTTATAGATGTTCTGAACGTTTTTTTATGTTTTACGAAAAATATTTTCTGTTCATAACCGTTTTATTTAATTCGTATTCTGACGTTGTTTATAGAATTACGTCTATCTTTTCGTCATCTATAATTTCCAAAGAATTACCACATATTAAAGCCCTCAGAACTATAAGACATGACGATATGCGTAAAGACATGGTCCATAACTATGAAACACGCTATTATGAAGCACATATGCAAGTTCTAAGACTTGTTAATTTAGACTCCAAAACGGCGCGAAATGCTAAAATTCGAAACGTTACGAAATGCTAAAAAATGTATATCAAAGTTGTTCGTTTTCCTAAAAAGTCAAAGATTCAAAATTTAGAATTACTAATGTTGTTACCAAAATTGATAGCAGTTTTGAAAAAAACGCATTACATGTAAGTCGATCGCAAACGTCGATTATTACTTTAACTCACCTATATTTCATGGTCTTCAAACTCTTGCGACA
The DNA here is from genome assembly GCA_963693315.1 of Diogma glabrata. NCBI lineage: Eukaryota > Metazoa > Arthropoda > Insecta > Diptera > Cylindrotomidae > Diogma > Diogma glabrata. Next base: position 107,137,054 of record OY856186.1, on the reverse strand, counting down.
ATTTTTTTGCTCGGGCTATATAACTTCTTATTTTACTCCTTTGACGCTTAAACTATTATATTCGTACATATTTTTGAAAACTGAATAAACTAAAACAAGTTTATGTATAAAATTCGTGAAGTTATTATTTATTGCTGAACAGAATATCGATTCCAAGATTTTTATCTTTATGAGCTAATAAGACAATAACACAAGCAATGATTCTACAAGAATTGATTTTTACTTGAATTTTTGATGTGAAAATTCTTTAGCGTATAATGACCTTATTTTGCACTACAAAAATATCAATCAATTGTTTATACCAGAAATCCCAAAAATATAATTATCAATTTTTTTATAAAAAATAATTTTTAAATAAAATTAGTCGATATTTTTATATAAACATATTTGTTATTGCTCCTAAAGCAATTCAAAATCCTAACGTAAATAGGACACAATAGCTATTTATGTACCAAGGGCGTTATAAGGGGTGTTACGTCCGGAAGACGACTTAATCCAACCCGGGGACCTCTCGCCCGAGTAATGGATGTTTTGAAAGGAGTAATACCTAGGAACTCAAGTGGTGCATACAAGATTGTCATGCACAAGCTTAAAACTAAGAAATATTTTGATTTTTTTTCTAAAATTGAAGTTTGTAATAATTAGTTTTTGTTCGTGTGTTGCTATTTAAATAAATTCGCCTACATATGGGAGCGTATGACAAAGTGGGCAACTAACTAGTATAGTATACTATAACTAGCTTAATCTTTATTTACATATCGAGGGCTGAAAGAAGAAGATTATGTCCACGGTTTATACTGAAACAAATATTTTATAAAGAACAAGCAACATTTTCTAACGACACGAACATATGTTTTTTTTTGAAATTTTTAATTATTTTTTAGGCTCCGCTCTGCACCCACGTCACCAATTATACAATCCCATTTTTGGTCTGGCTTAGACAAGTTGAAAATACAAGAAATAATAAGGAAAAACTTTTCTCTAGCGTAACATGAGAAATAACAATTTGACAAAAAATTAGACTGTCAAATCATATCACCATACCAACTTAAAAGAGAATTTCCTATTTTTCCTTGTAGATCGAAGTTAACAGTGTACATTACTGATTATAAATTTTTATTTTGTAATTTTGTATTTTAAATTTTCTTGTATCAATGATTCTATATAATATAAATTTTAATTGATATGATTTTAAAATGATTTAATTATGAATATTAGAATTTTGAATGAATTTTATTATATTATTAATAATTTAAATTTGTACATATTTATAGTAATTTTGTATGAATTAATTATATATACTTTATATAGATTTAAGTTTAATATATTCAATTAATAAGTTTTATATTTATAGCAATTTAGTATGAGTTACAATATATTCAATTTGAATGAATTTCATATATATTTTAAATTTTCTTGATTTCATTTAACACAATATACCTATTGTAAATATATTTGGAATATAGAAAATTTTTGAATTTTCAGTATCAATGAATTATAAATTTTGATATATCCCTTATACAATTATTACATACAAGCAACTAAAGTTTATTCAAAAATATTTCATTATATTTGCCTCTTACAGCTGCCCGCCACCAAAATCTAATGTTGGTGTACTGTAAATATGTCAGAGTATCCATCCATAATATAATAGCCGTAAGTCTATCCTTCTATACGAGCGTAACGAACAATCTTATATATCCTTTAGTCTATTATTTTACAAAAGTTCAAATTGGTATATGAGTAGCGCGCTCGACTGATGATCTATAGATTGAAAGTTCGAAACCTGATTGTTGCACATTTTTTTTTATTTTTTTTTTGAATAACATTAAAATTATTGTTTTTTTACACACTTTTATTTTATTCATATTCATACATACATTTCGTTTTACGATAATGCAGTTTTTAAATTTTTATTTAAGTTTTTAAATAACATTAAAATTGTTTTTTTTATTCATAAATTCATTATTTTCTTTAAATAACTTTAAAATTATTGTGCTTTTTTATTTTATTATTCATGAATGAATTCATATAAATAAATAATTCATATATAAATAAAACTTATATAAAATTTTGTTTTTGGATACTTAGAATTATCGATAAAGTAGTTCTTTAAAGTTAGTGAAAAAGTTAAGTTGTCTTTTGCCATAATTTGTTCAAATTAAAATCATTAAAATCATTTCGATATTTACATTTCGATATTAAGAATAACAACAACTACTATGAATAACATTAAAATTATTGTTTTTTACACACTTTTATTTTATTCATACATACATTTCGTTTTACGATAGTGCAATTTGATCGATAATGCAGTTTTTATAGCATTTTATTGCACTGTGATTTTCCGTTTCGTTCAAATTATTATACTTTCGATATTAACAAGAAAATTAATTAGTTTTTTGACAGGCAGTGCTAAAAATTATATAATAGTGGTTTCCGATAATTATTTGCCATAATTTCATTCCTGTGAACTAAATTAAGGAAAAACAAAAACTACTATTTGAGTATGTATTTCTCTTGCAATATAACAACTTTATCATAAAAGATCGTGTGACGTCATTTTGTTTAGTTATTTGAAGTTTTAATAAAAATTAGAATGCATTCAGGGGATTTTATTTTAATTAAGTTACATAATACATATATTTATAATTTTTGTTGATTTTTATATGATGATAAAACCTTTTTTATTTTGAATTAGTCACAAGATATGTAATACTTATTATGAAAACTAGTTCGAATTTTTTTTAAAGGAATAATAACCTTTTTTTAAAGGAATAATTTTTACATTAAATAGTAAAGATGGTAGATGGTTTTTATAATAAGTTTATTAAAAAAGAAAAGAGGAAACAAATTGATGGAAGTACATAATTAAAGGTCTATTTCCTTACTTTTTGACACAACATTTCGTAAAATACTAGCGCTATTATGGCAGGACCAGAACCAGAAAATTGTTCTATAGTACAGCGAACATAACAGCATAGAAAAATATAGATTTTTAACAATTTTCAAAAACAATGTAGGTTGAAAACATTTGATATTTTTGGGACAAAAAACAGTTTGTGTTATAATATACATTTTCAAACATTTAATAATTTAAACCGATTTAATAAAATGAACTTTAAGAAACTCAGTACGAAATTTCGTTGTCATTGCCGATGTAGGGGGTTGTGAGAAAGGTTCGGAGCTCAACGCGAACCCTATATTTAATTTTTATTGTTTTGGTTTATTTTTTTATAGAACATAAAAATTATTCCTTTTTATTCATAAAAATTCCATTTAAGGCATTTAAATTTTTCGGTTTTTCAAAATTATTGCTCTAATTGTCTTTTAGCCGTTTCGTTCAAATTTATATCGTTGCGATATTAATAAGAAAATTAATTATTTATATGTGCCCGCGGGATACCCCCTAGTATAGTATAATTTGTTACATTGTAATTTTGTGATGTGTATAGTATAAAATGTAAGCCCTTAAGCTCGTCTGAGCGTCTTATCTCAGTGAACGCTCAATCCGGAATGAACAAATATTTAAGCTATGTAGATATTTTCAAAGTTTATTACGAAAACTTGCTGTCAAGCTTTTTTCATTATTTACAAATTTATTTTTCATTGATAAAATATCAAAAATATGGTTATAATAAAATCCAAAATGTCAGTTTTTTTCGTTTCTTTTGATACAGTCACAGGGAGGGAGAAACTTTTATTTTTTGTGGTAAGGTTTTTCTCTTATAGATTTAAAAAAACTTAATTGTACTATTTATCAATCGTACCATTTATCTATAAAATTAAAAAGTTACACACGTCTGTGGGAAGATAACGGGTTCTCAAAGAGACAAAGAGAGGAAAACAAACAAACGATCTGACATAAGTTCGTCCCGCGTGGAGGGTTCAGTTTTTTTTGTTTTGAATTTTTTTTTTATTTTTAATCTACGGGTGTGACAACCCCGCGTACTCCAGTCCCTGCTTTTGACATACGAGTTAACGTGAGATATCACATACCGCTGGCAATAGCAGTGAGATATCACAAGCCAAGGTGACATCTTAGGGGTGGTGGCGGATGAACTGTATTCAGTCAACGATAGCACCCTCAATCTTAGGAGTGAAATAAGCCTTGATGATGAGACGCTATTGCTTCCTTGAAGAAACGAGCCTTCATATAACTATGTGTGGACTTAAATCTTCGAGAAAGACGGTGCGTCACAGGATCAAGGAATATGAAACCGGCTGGATTACTGGCAACTACCTTTTTGTTTTGTTACAGCAAATTTTTGTAAAAATTTGCTATTTACTGTTTAATTTACTTTTATTTTTTCTATTCTATCATAATATATTGGCCTATGTCATATTTTGTCAGTGATAGGATTTTTTGTTTAGTTATCCATTCTTTAACAAAAAATTAAAAAAAAAACAAAAAAGGAAAGATTTACGTCCCTCAACACCTCTGAACGTATGTTGTTGTAGGACCTTGGTCTTAAAAGGTTTTTATGTGTTATTGTGACACATATTGTAATTCCTACTACACAACAAATTTTATTTAAAAAAAAAAAAGTGGAGTCACGTTAAATATTAGTAGTGGTGATCGGTTGATATCAAAGTGAAGTTTTTATGGGGCATTTTTTTTTTTTTTTTTTAAATAAAAAGTGTTGTGTTATAGGGCTTAGAATATGTGTCACAACAACACATAAATACCTTTTAAGACCAGACCTTTTAAGACGTAGGTCCCACAACAACTTGCGCTTCAAGGTATTGATGAACGCTTTTTTTAAACCTCTGGATTGAAGCCACCTGAGACTATGGATTCCGTTAAACTATTCCATTTGTGATCATTTTCTTACGGAGGTAAGAAATAGTTTGAGGCATGATGCTGCTGATCTCATCTGAGCACTGTTGATGACGATATTTGTAAAAAATAATTAGGTCAGCAACAGAGCGACGATGTTGTAGGGAATCAAGTTTTGATGTCAAAGCTCGATCACCCACAATTCGTATAGCTCGCTTTTGAATAGAGTCCAAAAGAGCCAAGATGGAAACAGAATCAGCACCGCAAACTTGACAACAGTACTCCATACAGGAACGAATATAGGACTTATAAAAATGGAGCAATTGGTATGCATAAAACCTAGAAACTATGTTTTTTAAGTGTTTGCTAGGTTTTTTATGAACAAGTTGACGTGGACTCAGAGAGCAAGCTGGTTTCCAAGTCAAGCTTAAGTGTTTTACGCAAATTTTTAATAACCACCAACACACGAGTTTTACAATGAACTGAATATTGTTGATTAATTAAAGAGGGTGCTCTATGGGCTGAAATAAAAAACGAATCGTTTGAATTTAGTCTTCTAGTAAATTTCAATCAGAAAAATTGATTAGACGACTAAAATAATACAGGCGAGGGACACCTTTTTTTTTTTTTATTAATTAGTTAGACATGTTTAGCACACTAAATATGAAATATTTATTATTCAGACTCTTTGAATATCCGAAGATACCATGTCAACTAGAAAGGAAGGAGATGGGGAAAATGAAAGGAAAATTTATTTAATTAAAACAATATTTCCCATTCTCTCGCACTTTTTCAGCTAATGACTGAAAAAGAGTAAGAAAAGAAAAACAACTGTAAAATACTTACCTGTATTGACAATACTTAGCTGTAACAATACTTACCTACCTTAACCTTTTGAGTAGATTTCGGTCTTTGGTCAATAAAACGATAAAAATATATTTATCCAAGACTACTAAAGAATATATGCTTTCCATGTGTATGTCTCCCAAGTAATTTTATACATTCTGTCATTCAACAGCTCTATGCTTTAATAAATATTCCCCTAATATAAAAAACAATATTAAAACTTAGCATTTGTTGGTATAGTACTATCAAAAGCTTAAAACGAAAACAATACATATATAAAATATTAAATAAAAAATTTAAGATTTTTCGTTATGTCAATTGTTTTGTTTTTCTATGCTATCTATGATGTATTTCAATATGGATATAAAAACTTTAGCAGGGAAACTGGAAATTAATCGAAATATTTTGCAGTTGTGGATAAAATAGCATCGTGTATTCGCATAGGATGATGGCAATTCTTCACTCGGATGATTCTGAAACTTCATTCTCGTGAGGAATTGCCATCATTCTAAGCTCATACAAGAATCTCCTATTATTATACCTATCAAGTTTTTACGAACTTATGCACTATTTATGAACTTACGCACTAAAAGACAACAAAAATATAAAACAATTCGTTTGCCCGATTGTTTTATTTTAAATATTGATATTCCGATGTTTTATAATCATAACCTAACATTTTTATTTGATTAAAGCATGGGCCAATCTGTAAAGATATTTCCTATATATATGTTGTGGATTCAACAGCCTGCAATTGAATCAGAATGACAATTTCTAGCACTGCTAGGGACTTATATAGTACATACTTTACTTTACTCACATAGTAAATAGTACGTAGTAGATAGTACATAGAACATGGTACATAGTAGATAGTACATAGAACATAGTACATAGTACATAGTACATAGTACATAGTACATAGTACATAGTACATAGTACATAGTACATAGTACATAGTACATAGTACATAGTACATAGTACATAGTACATAGTACATAGTACATAGTACATAGTACATAGTACATAGTACATAGTACATAGTACATAGTACATAGTACATAGCACATAGTACATAGTACATAGTACATAGTACATAGTACATAGTACATAGTACATAGTACATAGTACATAGTACATAGTACATAGTACATAGTACATAGTACATAGTACATAGTACATAGTACATAGTACATAGTACATAGTACATAGTACATAGTACATAGTACATAGTACATAGTACATAGTACATAGTACATAGTACATAGTACATAGTACATAGTACATAGTACATAGTACATAGCACATAGTACATAGTACATAGTACAAAGTACATACTACATAGTACATTGAACATAGTACATAGTACATAGTACGTAGTACATAGTACATAGTACATAGTACATAGTCATAGTACATAGTACATAGTGCATAGTACATAGTACATAATATATAGTACATAGTACATAGTACATAGTACATAGTACATAGTACATAGTACATAGTACATAGTACATAGTACATAGTACATAGTACATAGTACATAGTACATGGTACATAGTACATAGTACAAAGTACATAGTACATAGTACATAGTACATAGTACATAGTACATAGTACATAGTCCATAGTATATAGTACATAGTACATAGTACATAGTACATAGTACATAGTACATAGTACATAGTACATAGTACATAGTACATAGTACATAGTACATAGTACATAGTACATAGTAAATAGTACATAGTACATAGTACATAGTACATAGTACATAGTACATAGTACATAGTACATAGTACATAGTACATAGTACATAGGACATAGTACATAGTACATAGTACATAGTACATAGTACATAGTACATAGTACATAGTACATAGTACATAGTACATAGTACATAGTACATAGTACATAGTACATAGTACATAGTACATACTACATAGTAAATAGTACATAATACATAGTACATAGTACATAGTACATAGTACATAGTACATAGTACATAGTACATAGTACATAGTACATATTACATAGTATATAGTACATGGTACACAGTATATAGTACATATAGTACTTTCCTTAAACACCGATCGGTTTATAGGCAAGCTTGAGTCTACCGAATGGAAGCCCGAATGGTGGATTTTCCTTTAGAGGTACATTCAAAGTAATCACATTCTAGAATATGTATATTAGACCGACCCATTTTTGTATGGAAATGTAAAATGTTGATTTTTTCGTTACGCTCAGGGCTTAATTTGTTTATTGGTCCATACTGAATATCCACACAAAAAATTGGGTCGATTGGTGCCTCCAAGAGCTAGCGCTTTTACATATAGTAAAACAAGATTCGAGATTTTTCGACTATAAATACTTATATCTCAAAAACGCTTAATGATATGAAAAAAAAAGTGCAAACAAGCTCACCTTATGATTGCCCAACTTTTTTAGTACAAACTTTTTTTCTCAGAACTCAGTGACACCTTAAAAAAAAGTTTCCAAGCAAAATATTTATATTTTTACTAAAATAACATTTATTTAGAACACACTTATAACTTTTATTCAAAAATAAAAAAGTTTTAGAACAAAATTTTCTTTCATGAATATTGGATAACTAAGTGCAACTAACTTCAGCAATAACTAAGTGAAAAATGTGTCAAGCTATCATTTAACACATCAATTTATAATAAAGTATAGATTAATCAGCTAAATAGCACACAGCCGATTTATTATCTTGAAGTTTCATTTCAACACTATTTCATATTTTGTCTAAACTCTAAACATTCTTACATTATATTTCGTTTTGCCTATTTCAAAATATTATATTTAATTTTAGGTTAACATATTATGCTTCTAAATTTGAAACATGCAAAAATAATTTACTGATATTATTTAGTTCAATGCCTTTTAAACAAGTTTAAAATCACGAAATTCTGTTAAGTTAATCAAAAGATATGGACATTTTAGTGAATTATTAAATAATGTTCTCTAAGGTAAATGCAAATTTCAAGACCTTAACAGTTTATAACTAAAATTTTTTGAACTGCTTCTTAAAAAATTAGTTTTGCATCCAAATTTTGAGAACAATAATTAAATAACAAAAAACCGTAGAAGTTCGACTTTCAAAAAATTTTTCGATAAACTACACTGTCAGGAAGGCATTGATTGATACTCATATTCTGACACTTCCCATAATAATTATTTTTCTTAAGGGACTCTCCAAATGGGTAGTGAAATCCGAAATTCTACGACCACGCCGTGCTACCTGGGTAACGCTAACAGAATTAGGTTGGTGTAGTTGAGAGGGGCAGAGTAAATACTGCTTATACTCAATGATTCTGCACGTTGGCGAGTCATTGGCGCCACAAAACCAATGAAAATCAAGCGTCTGTTCTCCATGTTAGGGGCGGTTGGGAGCGGGCGTCTGTCTTGGATCAAGCGGCTCGCTATATAAACGTGTAACAAGCGTCTGTTCTCCATGTTAGGGGCGGTTTGTAGCGGCCGTCTGTTTTGGATCAAGCGGCTCGCTGTATAAACATGTAAAAAGGTTGTTTCTGGTAACCTTAAGATGCAGAACGAGCCCATTCACGAAAATTTGGGTTGAGCGAAGGGTTAACACCCCATTTTCGTAAAAAATTATTTGTCATGAATTCTATACACAGGCCTCAGATTATCTCAGAATCATTATTGGAACGACCTCGGAAACTGTACCCGGAATACGATTTAAAAATGGGAACCTGGAACGTGCTAAGCCTTAGAAGATCAGGAGATCTACTAAAACTTACAAACCAAATGGAGAGCTATACACTGGATATAGTGGCGTTACAAGAACTAAGATGGCTAGGGAGTGGAATCCACGAAACAGCCAAGGGATACACTCTCTACTATTGCGGTCATGAAAACGGAGGAGAATTCGGAGTTGGCTTTCTCATACATCGTCGCGTGAATAAACATGTTATCGACTTTTGCCCAATTAATATGCGGATATGCAGAATGAGCATCCGTACGCAAAAATTTAATGAAACGATCATCAATGTTCATGCACCTACTGAAGACAAAGCAGATGACATTAAAGACCTGTTCTTTCTAGAACTCGAAGAAATCATCAATAACATCCCGCGGCACGATATAAAAATCGTGGTAGGTGACTTCAATGCGCAAATTGGTAGAAGCGCAGAACTTAAAACACAGCTTGTTTCATACTATTATCAATAACGACTTTCACGTAGCTGAACTGGCTATGATGTATGATCTAGTAATTTCTAGCACGTACATTCCTCGTAAGAGAATCCACAAAGCAACGTGGAAATCAAACGATGGAAGAACTGAAAATCAAATCGATCATGTCATGATTTCTAAGAGACACTGTACAAGTGGAGCTGACATTCGATCATACAGAGGTGCTGATATGGACATCGATCATATGCTTGTCATCTGTGCAAATTATCATCTACATTTAATAGGCAAGCAAAAAAGACTGTGCACTGGAATATCGAAGCATTTAAACACCTGGAAACACTGAATAGATTTCAGGAAATAGTAACCCAAAGCATACAAGAGCATGACATGCCGTCTGAGATGCCATTAAATATACAAGAAGAATGGCAACCACTTCAATCAACCATCATATCCGCAGCACAAACTACAATCGGAAAATAACCACCAAAATCACGTAACAAATGGTTTGATGACGAGTACCGCGAAAGCATAGAGCACAAACAAAAACTGCGAGAAAAATGGTTAACAAGAAACACCCGAAGCTCCCAAACTGATTATCTATGCGCCAGAAAAGCCTCAGCAAAACTCCTACGGAAAAAGAAACGCGAACACACGAAGAGCTGTATCGAAAACATCAACCAACATGTGGCTAATGGAAATTCGAAAGAGTGCTTTGCCAATGCGCGGAATCTGACAAAAGATTTCCACCCAAGATCTACAGCCATCAAAAAAGGAAACAACGAGCTAACAACAAGTAAACGTGATGTGCTGGCACTATGGCGATCCCACTTTCAAGACCTACTGAATAGGATGAATGAAGTTCATCCTATTCGAGCCATTGCTCTATCAAGTGAGGAGATTTCCTGTCCCTTACCCAACAATATAAGAAGTGGAAGCTGTTATTCTAAAATTAAAAAACGGCAAATCACCAGATTTCGATGGAATCCCTGCAGAACTATTTAAGAATGGAGGAGCAGCTCTGGTCTGAAAGAAGAATTACCTGCTGAATGGCAAACAGCTCTCATTGTTCCGCTATATAAGAAAGATGACCGCCTAAAGTGTGCGAATTATCGTGGAATCGCACTGTTGAACACTGCATATAAAATACTAGCTAATGTCGTACTCGCTCGGTTCATCCCGTTCGCCGAATCTATCATCGGCGACTATCAGTGTGGTTTTCGTCCCAACCGTTCAACCACAGGTCAATGTTTTATCTTAAGGATGATTCTGGAAAAATGTTGGGAGTACAACATCAGCATTCCCCAGCTCTACGTTGATTTCAAGCAAGCATATGATAACATCATCCGCGAAAACCTCTGGTCTGCACTCATATGTCTTGGTATTCCAGCGAAACTTGTTTCTTGGTGCAAACTCACAACATCGGGATCAAACTGAAGAATCGTAATCGAAAGGTCAGTTTCTGACTCTTTTGATATAACATCAGGTGTTCGACAAGGTGATGCACTCGCGACCGTACTATTTAATTTGGCGCTTTATTACGCGATAAGAAAAAGCCGAATTCAGACACAAAACTGCATATATAACAAATCTAGTCAAATTCTTGGCTATGCAGATGATATTGCGCTTTTTAGACCAAGCGATATTAAGGATAGTCTCTCTCAGCTTGAGAAAAATGCTAAACGACTTGGATTATGCATTAACACCGGCAAGACTAAACTTTAAACAACATCCAGGAATATACCTCCCGGGAATCTGAATACTGGCGACTATGAAGTAGAACGTGTAGAAAACTTCAAATACCTCGGGTCTGTAATAACGTCGTCAAATGACATGCAGGCAGATATCAAAGCCCATGTCTCAGCCTCATACAGAGTTTTTTAAGCATACTCAAAACTTCTGCGATCAAAACATCTTTCGCAGTCGTGCAAACTCACACTTTACAAAGCATTAATCTGACCTGTGCTTACCTTTGGAAGTGAAAACTGGACACTGACTTCCTCCGATTGTAGAATTCTATCAACATTCGAGAGAAAAGTCATACGAACAATTTATGGTCCATGTAAAGTTGCTGAAAATCAGTATAGAATCCGAATGAATCATGAAATAAGACAGCTTCTTGGAGGCTGCGATGTAATCGGATTCATTAAATCCAACTGGATTAGATGGTTTCGTCATGTAGAAAGGGCACCATTAGATAGAATGATTAAAAAAGCGTCCCAACAACCAGCTGGTGTTCGTCGAAGAGGAAGACCTAGACAACGCTGGCGTGATGACATCATCCAAGACCTTCGTGATATAGGATTTCGAAACAGGGGTCAACCGGTCATGGAACGAAATGATTGGAAGCTTATTGCACAGACGGCAAAATCCCTCCATGGGATGTAAACGCCAGAGAGAGAGAGAGACTCTGCAAATATTTTTACGCACAAACGAATCGTAAAACACATTTTACATCCTAGTTATCGTGGCTGAAAGTTGAACTTTACATCCGTAATAGTATATTACATATCTAGAGTTGTAAATAGCATTTTACATGCGAGGGAAAATTTTGCGCACGAGACGCGTAGCGTCGAGTGCAGTATCTTGACGAGCATGGAAAATGCTTTACAACTCGAGATTTGTTATATACTTTTTCTACGACTTTGTTTTAATGCCCAAACGCATATAACTACTTGGAAAAATGAACTATTTTTCTTTATATAAAAGTTTTTCTTATTATTAAAAGCGTGCGGTAATATAATATACATATGCAAATCCATTACCGCACGCTTTTTTTTACTTACCGCACGCTATTTGAAATAATCAATTTACATGTCATGGATAGTGTGATGTAATTTATAATTTACTGTGATAGGAGTAGAAAAAATAAAATCCCGTTGCTATATGAAATTTTAATATAATTTTCTACTTTACCGCCCGTAAAATAATCACCCGTAGAATATTCATAAAATTAGAACAAACACATAAATTATTGTATGAAGTTTATAGAGAAAATCATGGCATGCTTAGAATAATTTTCAAAATGTCTAGCGAGTTTAAAAAATTAAAAAATTGATTTATACTACAATAAAGCTGGGCAGTTGTGCCTAAAACATTCACTCAGACTGAAAGGAAGATTATGCCCTTGGTTCAATAAAAGCCCTCGCTTCGCGTCGGGCTTCAATATGAACCGCTGGCGTAATCTTCTACTTTCAGCCCTCGATATGTAAACACTTATTGACAGCAAATAATTTTTTTATTAATAAAATATTACTAACAATAATTAATTAAAAAACGTTTTCTCCTTTTTTATTTTCACCAACGAAAATTGTATTTAAACATTACAAAAATATCACTAGTTTTTCAATATTTAAAATACAAAATTATTTTGTATGCATTACAAGAGAAACTATCTCCCATCTTCAGCAATGCAAAACAAAGTAAAGTTAAAAGAAAATCGAAAAATGACAAAACTTTTTCAAGGAAAACTTAACGAAAATAAGTAATACAAAATTTAAAAGAAAACTAAACTTAGAAATTATACAATTGAAAATAAATTGGAAGTAATATTTCCCTGATCAAAATTTAAACATTTATCAAGATTTTTAGAAATAAAATAGCTTTCAAATGCTTGGAAGCTCTATTAACTTCTTTAATTAATTTAACATTTGCCAAAGAAACTCCCAAATGACATTCTGTCAAGGCATGATGTGCAATGCATGATTTTTCTGGCCGGTTAAATCTAATATGGCTCTTATGTTCTTTGAATCTAGTTTTTACACTTCTTTTTGTTTGGCCAATATAAATTTTAGAGCAATCACTACATTTGTATTCATAGATTCCTGATTTTTCTAATTCATCAATTTTGTCTTTTGTGCTCCCTAAAATATTTTTTAATTTCTTTTGGTTGCCGAGTACTGGGAAGAAATTGTGTTTTTTACAAACAGATTTTAACTTATTTATAATTTTGGGTGCAAAAGTTATTTTAAATCTCTTTGAATAATCAGGCTTTTGTTTATTTTGACGAAATAATGTTGATAAACTATGTTTTTTATTTTTATTAGAATGATGTTCTACAATTTTGTCGATTACGGCAGGTCGATATCCGTTAATTATAGCTAAATTTTTTATGTAATTGTATTCATTCATATAATTTTGTATTGAAAGAGGAAGTTTACATAAACGGTGAACCATAGAATGAAAAGCAGCCATTTTATTTTGTGAAGAACAATATGAGTCACTAGTAATTAATCTATCAGTGTTTGTTGGTTTATGGTAAACAGCAATATCAATTTTTTCATTAACTCTATTTAATTCCAAATCTAAAAATGGAATTTTTTGATTTTCTTCAATTTCATAAGTAAAATTAATGGTACTATATTGCTCATTTAAAATATTAAGTGTGCCAGTAATTTTATCCTTTTTTATTATAACAAAAATATCATCAACATATCTAACCCAAAATCGGGGTAATATATTTAAATTTTGTAATGTTATTTCAAATTTCGACATAAATAAATCAGAAATAATTGGTGATAGTGGATTCCCCATGCTTGTACCATAAGTTTGCTGATAGTATTTATTTCTAAATTGAAAGTAACTATGTTCCATACATAATTTTGCAATTTTAACAAAAACAATAGAGGAAATAAATAGAGTTAATGAAAAAATTGATATTGCTGTTTACCATAAACCAACAAACACTGATAGATTAATTACTAGTGACTCATATTGTTCTTCACAAAATAAAATGGCTGCTTTTCATTCTATGGTTCACCGTTTATGTAAACTTCCTCTTTCAATACAAAATTATATGAATGAATACAATTACATAAAAAATTTAGCTATAATTAACGGATATCGACCTGCCGTAATCGACAAAATTGTAGAACATCATTCTAATAAAAATAAAAAACATAGTTTATCAACATTATTTCGTCAAAATAAACAAAAGCCTGATTATTCAAAGAGATTTAAAATAACTTTTGCACCCAAAATTATAAATAAGTTAAAATCTGTTTGTAAAAAACACAATTTCTTCCCAGTACTCGGCAACCAAAAGAAATTAAAAAATATTTTAGGGAGCACAAAAGACAAAATTGATGAATTAGAAAAATCAGGAATCTATGAATACAAATGTAGTGATTGCTCTAAAATTTATATTGGCCAAACAAAAAGAAGTGTAAAAACAAGATTCAAAGAACATAAGAGCCATATTAGATTTAACCGGCCAGAAAAATCATGCATTGCACATCATGCCTTGACAGAATGTCATTTGGGAGTTTCTTTGGCAAATGTTAAATTAATTAAAGAAGTTAATAGAGCTTCCAATTTGGATGCATTTGAAAGCTATTTTATTTCTAAAAATCTTGATAAATGTTTAAATTTTGATCAGGGAAATATTACTTCCAATTTATTTTCAATTGTATAATTTCCAAGTTTAGTTTTCTTTTAAATTTTGTATTACTTATTTTCGTTAAGTTTTCCTTGAAAAAGTTTTGTCATTTTTCGATTTTCTTTTAACTTTACTTTGTTTTGCATTGCTGAAGATGGGAGATAGTTTCTCTTGAAATGCATACAAAATAATTTTGTATTTTAAATATTGAAAAACTAGTGATATTTTTGTAATGTTTAAATACAATTTTCGTTGGTGAAAATAAAAAAGGAGAAAACGTTTTTTAATTAATTATTGTTAGTAATTATAATTTTCACGAAAAGTTCAAAAATTATTTTTTTAATTATTTAATAAAATATTGTACTTAATTAATTTTAGTAAATTTTGTTTATTTTTAGAAATACACTGTTAAGTTAAACTGAAAATTTGAAGAAATTCTTAAAATAAAGAAAATTTTGTTCTAAAACTTTTTTATTTCTGAATAAAAGTTATAAGTGTGTTCTAAATAAATGTTATTTTAGTAAAAATATAAATATTTTGTTTGGCAACTTTCTTTTTAAATGTCACTGGAAGCAATGAGGCCTTTTTGAAAAATTGATCCCAAATTCAGAAATTTCCACAAAAACTTTTTTGTTGTAGTTCTGAGAAAAAAGGTTTATACTAAAAATGTTAGGCAATCACAAAATAAGGTGAGCTTGTTTGCACTTTTTTTTTAAAGCATTAAGGGTTTTTGAGATATAAGTATTTATAGTCGAAAAATCTCGAATCTTGTTTTACTATATGTAAAAGCGCTAGCTCTTGGAGGCACCAATCGGCCCAATTTTTTGTGTGGATATCCAGTATGGACCAATAAACGAATAAAGCCCTGAGCACCAAAGAAAAATCATCATGTTGATTTTGGGTCGGTCTAATGTATATGTAGATGAGAAAAAATGCTTATTTAGGTGCTGTTTGAGGAATGCTCAAACGCTCGAAAACCACTTACATGAACCTTAGATGGATCAAGTTTGTCTTGACGAAAAATCGAATAAAAAATATTGCTGCCTCCAACGTCTAGAATGAAAATATCAGGTTCACAAAAAAGAACTTTGAACTTGCAAACGTTTAAAGTTAAAATATGCTAAATATTATAGTTTAATTATAGCTAAAATATGATAGTTTAAAGTTACAATGTGCTCGAAACGGTTAACCAATTTTAATATGTAATTTGTTTTTGAAAGGTAATAAATAAAACTTTATTAAATTAGTAGTAAATTTATTTAAAACAAAACGTGTTTATGTTTTGTTTTAGATAAATTTTTTTTTCATTTTTTATAAAAAATATAGCGGGACTGAAACTTCAGCCTCCAAAGTGTCAGGACTTCAGATTGTGGGCAAAGTTTTATAAATGGTTTTTGAAAGAAAACTTTTATGATGAAATTGTTTTTAATTTTAGGTATACGCGTAGAGTGAAAATTAAGTATGTGACAAAGAAACTTAAATGCTACAAGTGGTACATGTCAACCCTTAAGGGTTCTAAGGCGTGGAAATACTTCTTTTCATTAATAACATTTTTTGTCGAGTTGCTAAAATTCCTTGTTGATGAACTCTGGCAGGCATTTATTTTTAATTTTGGATTGCTATAAATTTTTAGGTTAAGAATAATGTGTAGCAATGATGATTCCATCAGTTGTAGGAATAAACGAATGATATCCTTGTGTTCCAAAAACTTTCCTCAGATTAGCTTCACTTCCCCTAATCACTTTCATACCTATATTTTGAGCTGTCTAACCTAAAAATCTGTTAAGATTTTATTTTATTGCTGAAGAAAAATTTAAATAAACTTGATTCGAACAATTTTTCAACTTTTCGTCACCCTGTATCTTAAGTCAAGGTGTAAAAAACCAAAACCAGAATTTTGTTTTGGTATATCTAACAAGTTTATAAGTATCCAAAGTTCAGAAGTAATTTTTTCGACGCTCAAATCTAGTTGAGTTCACCTGTTAACATCATTCAAACACGCATATTTTCCACATGAAACTGCATTTTTGAACAAATTTTCATTTAAACTAAATATAAATAAGTATTCGTAAATTACATATTTCTGCTTCAACTCTCTCCTATTAATTTGAATATTCGATAAAATACGAAAACTAAATGAACTGTGAGATTTCATTTTCGCGGATTATATCAATCATCAATAATCCCATTTTAGAAATAAAGAAAAACACAATAGAATATAAGGGTTTACTGATAAGTATTTTTTTTTATTGATGACAATATACCTCGACCTTTTATCTTCCTTCCATTTATCGATGGGAAGGAAAATCATCTCAAAATTGAGAATTGAATTTGGGGTTAGCACAAATATTTTTTGAACAGTTAGTTCAAATTGTTTTTGAAAAAGAAAATTACTACCTTCAACTAAATGTTTACTAAATTTAAATTATTAGTTTAATTTGAAAAAAATAAATACACTTTGATTTATATATTTCCAGGCACTAGGCTCTAAAACTTAAAGGTACGAATATAATTGCAGCTTGCCGTACCATCTGCAAATATAATATTTTGCCAAACATCACATACTAACGAAAAAGTACTATACCTACTTATGCCGCACTGCAAGGAAAACCTGACATTAATCAAGAAATATTATTCTTTCTCTACATAGTACATAACAATCTCTTACGATACACAGTCTAACAACTTTTTAATCTACCCTCAATAATAAAAATGAAATCGTGCGTCTATAATTCAATAAAATATTTGCATTGTATTTGTGAGCTAGAACGTGAATGAAATGATTTAGTAGTTTTTCGACGAGAGTTTAAAATAGTCTGGATTAAAGAAACAGAATCGTATTAAAAGAAAGGTTGGTGGTCGATTTTGATTTCATTTACTTTTTATTCTTTCCTTTTCTTATTATTTTTTATAACTTGAACTTAGGGGATATATCAAAATACCATCATCATCACCAACATTCAAAGTCTAAACATAAAAAATAATATAACATGATATTATTATGTTCAATGGAGGCTACACTCGTATGATGGATTGTATGTTTGGTGGTAAATTGATGTAATTTGTCACTGAAAAAATAAAAATACGAATAAAAGAGAATCAACGAGTAGTAAATCAAATAATACTTTTCTTCTCCTTACTGATTTTCGATAATCCATATGTAGGCGTGAATAATATTGAATGCGGTAGGTCGTGAAAATTTTGTGTTCTTTTGATGGTTTTGAATGCAATGAAAAATTAAGAAAATCGAATCACAGTTAATTCCACATCAGCTGTCAAAGAATATGAATCTAATTTAGCGGCATTAGAATAAGCACTTGATTATTGGATTATTTAACGATTCAAATTTTAGTCTTTTACAAAAAGATTCGTTTGAGGGTTTTTAGAGATTTCAAGGATAATTTTTTTTTTGCTGTCAGAAATTTTATTTTTCATTCATACAAACTATGATATTTAAACAGTACGCTTTGTTTTAACTGTCGGCAATTCTTCTTGTCGTCGATAATTTTGCGTTTTCGTTATGATAATTCTCTGTTGTTATTTTTCCTTCTAACAAAATGTAATATAATTTCATCTTAGTAGGCGCATAAATGCTATAAATTTGTAATTTATTTTTGACAAATAAATATAAACATGCAATCAATTATGAATGAAAACGGACATTTTTATTATTTGCAAATTGTATTTTTATATAATTTTGTATTATTGAATAATTTGTAGAACAAATTTTAGAGGAATATAGGGTATATGGGGGTAACTCGGATTTTGTCGAGAGTGGTGGCTAATATAGGGTATATGGGGTAGTTCGGATCGTTTCGAGAGTGGTATCATTGGAAAGGTCTTGACGAGACAAACTGAAATCAAGTGAAAAATTTCTCGCCGTCTCATCCCTGGAAAAAGTTGTTATTGTTTAAAGTTTAGCTTTTTTGATGCATTTTTTCTCAATTTTTCACCCAAGTAGCCAGGTTTTTCATTTAAAGAAATGAAGAATTATACAATCCCATCCATCCCCATTTTGGCTAATATAGGTTACCCGACCCGAATATACCCGACCCGATCCTAGCTAGCTATAAAGGATGGAGGGGGAAGGTGAGGCAGAGAAAGTGAGGGGGGAAGGTGGGGGAATGGGAGGGGAAAGGGAGGGCGCGCCCTTCCTTCCCCTCCCATCCCCTCCCATCCCCTCAAACAGCGATATTCTCCTTCCTGTGGTATAACCCTCCAATCTCCATTCTTGAAGCTTCCTTATCAACTCAAGAGGATCAGCATTCAGCATTCAATTTATAAAAATAAATTAAATTAATTTTATCCATCATGATACAATTTATTATTTGATAAATAATGTTTGTTTATTTATTTATTTATTTTTGTTTTATTTATTTTGTTTTGTTGTTTTTTTAGATAAAAATCTCATAAAAAAAGGCTACTTAGTTGAAAAATCCAGAAAAAATGCACCAAAAAAGCGAGCTTTAAACACTCACAACTTTTTCCAGGGATGAGACCGCGGCAATTGATTTGAGCTTATCTCGTAAGGACCTTTCAAATGATACCACTCTCGAACCGATCCGAGCTACCCCCATATACCCTATATTAGCCAAAATTTTATTTAGAAACTAATAATTATCTTTTAAAAAAAAAGCATAATTAAAAAAAAATTATCAGTTGTAATTTCCCAAAGGCAGCGATAATTTGAAATAATTTTTGCCAAAAATTTCGAAAGCAAGTATATTGATAAAAGCATGAGGCCGTAGGCGAAGAATTTTATCAATACCACTTGCTTGAGGTATTTTTAAAAAAATTATGAGAATTTATCAACGAACGAGAAAATTTTTAGAAAATTTTTTGCTATTTTTCATTTCTTTATATATTTTTTATGAACTATACGTTGGCCTACTGTGATATCAGTTAATTATTTCAAAATTAGGCCGATAATTTTTCATATCCCAGTAGGCCAGACGTATAACTATTTGTTATTAGTATAATTCAAATGATATTGGTGAAATTGAATGATGTCATTACATTTTAGAGAATTTCATTGGGTTAAATTAAAATAAAACTAAGTCAACAAATTTTCTCATAAATCTCATTAAACAACTCTTCATTGAAATTTTTGTCTAAAATTTTTCAATTTCACTCATTAAATTATTTTTAAGCAACACTGCTCAAATAACCCACTACTTAAACCACTAGTCCTTAGGACTCGTGGTTTATTGTGCGCTTTGATTCGCAGTGTTGCTAAATAATTTAATTCGTAAAATCAAAATATTTCCGAAAAAATTTCAATAACTCGTATTATTCTTATTATTACAACCGAAAATTTTTAAGAATTTTCACTAACGTTAACTCAAAAAACTCTTTTGTTATGTTTCTGTTTGTTTTTCGTACGTTTTGCGTCCTTAGGACCTTGACTCTTTGTGCATTAATCACGAGTATGACTCGTTGAAATTTATTTTTGCTTTTTGAAACAATCACGAGTTAGACTCGTTATAACAGTATGAAAATGAATTACATTCTTTAAATCCCTTGACTTCATTTAGCAATTTTTATAAATTTTTATATATCTCATTACAAAAATAATTTACGTCAATCGGTCAGGTATAATTTTTCAAGCATTTCCTTAAAATATTAAAAAATGGATTAGACAAGCAAAATGAAAATCGAATCAAGTCGAACCCGACCATTTTCGATTTCCTTGAAACTTCAGTAATCGTTAGTATAATCACTGAAAGAAAAGCTTTATTAGCAATGTGGTTGTGAGGATCAATAAAAGGTTAAAGTAACAGACTAGCAGTTATAACAATCAAGATTCGTTTAAAGTAATTGCGATTCGTCCTCTATAACTGAATTTAGTGATGATAACTCAAATTCGGTTACACTAAATGAATAATTCGTTTGTAGATTGCCAAAAATTCTTTGTTTCTGATTTAGTTGTCACAACTACGGCATTAATCTTGAAATTGGTATATTCAACAGATTTATTCGGTTGCCACAACTAATATTGTTTTTTTTTATGAATATTTTATTTTGAGTTTTGTTTCTATTCTTTCTCTTCTTTAGTTTGAGATGTTATCTTTGTTAAAGTGATGTTTCCATTTTGTATTGTGTGTTTATCGTTCTGTTATAGGAATTCTTTGTAAATCGTATTATAAATAAATTGTTTGATTTCTTGTTGAACTAGTTTATTTGAGAATATATTATAAATCAGTTTTGATTTATTTATTGTTAGTGAAAAATGTGGTAAAATTTGTGGTCTGATTTAACATACATTAAATACAAAGTTTTATAATTTATATAAACTAAATAGAAAAAATAAATTTTTCATGACTATTGTTTTTAGTTTTAAGTAATTATGTGAGGTGATGGTGAAAAAAAATATCTATAGTTTAAAATGTGATTTGTGGTGCCCGATGTAAGAAAAAAATCCATTTTATTTCTAAAAAATATCCTGTTATTTTCACTGTTTTTTTGAATACATTGAGATTTTGATTATATTTTTAATTGATTAGTTAATCGGAAAAACAAATGTTTATATATAAATAAGTGAAAAAGTGAAGTTGACGTGCCAAAATAATTGTATTTTTAAGTTTTATTGTAACTTATTGTCTTGTCATCCTATTTTTGACAATAGAAACTCCAAACAGTTGATCGAAAATAAATTATAAGTAAAGTTATACTATACTAAACTTGAACGAAATATTCTGTTCCAACAACTAATTTTTAAAGTTTTCATACCAATTTATTAACGAATAGAAGCGGGTAGGACAACTGAATTTTTAAGTCAATGTGACAGAAATATTCGATTCTCACAAATTGTGGTTGAGGTGAACGAGTTTTTTCTTTCAGTGATAAAATAAATTAATATGTGCATTTTATTTTTTATATTTTTTTACTAGTTTTGACACAGGGTGGTTCGAAATTTATTGAAAAGTTTAGAAACCAGCAAAGATTAAAATTAAATTGTGTTGTAACTGGTAACAGATTTTAATAACTTTTTTTTGTTTGTAGGAACTTAGTAAAACTTTATAAAAAATAATACACTGACAAACAATTTTTATATTTTTCAAATTTTATTGTTACGATATGCCTTACTCACCTTGTTCACGCCAATTCAACATAGATAAACAACAATTCAACAACAACTACATTAAACAACAACAATTCAACAATTAAACATTCACGCCAATCCAACATAAAATAATTCAAATCAAATTTTTCACTTTCAAGCGTCACAATTTCTTTTATATTTAATAATTCTAAATAGTAATAGCTCTCAGATATTTGTATGGGCAGTTTGACATTGATCGAAAATGTAATTGGTCGAAAGTATTGATTTCAATTTAATATGATCACAGATGTCGCGTTGAAGAGTTTCAAATTGCCCAAACAAATGTTTGACATTTTCTAAGTAAAGTAATTTTATTTTGTGGCGCTTGATTTCACATTATATAAATTAAAGTGAAAATTATAAAATCTCTCTCTAATTTTCTTTGGCAAGCGAGGAGAACATACCAGCGATACTAAAAAACAAAATTTTGTATAATAGGCGATTGGCGAATAAAGAATTTTTGTGATCATTATAAAACATATCAATTTTTCTCTTTTATCTTCAGAAACCTTCTAATTTTGTGAAACTGGGCGATGGCGAATCTAGAAGTCTAATCAAAACACACCTATATCGATGGTCTAGCGCACAGATGTGGTAAGTGGCATTTAGCAAATTGTTCAGTACAGGCGTTTGAAAGTTTACACTTCAATAAAAATTGAAAATGTAAAATATTATGTGGTGGAATTCGATAAAGTTTTATAGTAGTTATCTAGTCTTTATTGTAATTATGTCTTTCTACATGATAGAACTTAAGAGATACATGAATAATATTTAGTTTTATACAAACCATATAAGTACTTACCACAGTACATGTGCAGTACAGTACAGTACAACAATGCCATCTACTGGATAAAATATTAAACATACACATACAATATTTATACATTATATGAAAAATGAAATGGAGAATTTTATAGAGTAGTTAACTCATTTTCTCAAAAAATGTCACTTGCCACATCTGTGCACTAGACCATCGATATGTCCTATCTAAAATACATGAGCAAATTATAATAATACACACATATCAGAATTTTTGTAAGACAACATTTAATATCTGACAGCCATTAAGGTTTTCGAAACAAAAGATCAACTACCGATCATATTAAACTATGTAGCCCATCGTTGGAACAGCATACTTGAAAAAGTTGTTGAAACGTACGTTATCGCATTAGGCATCTCAAAAGTATTTGATCGAATTTGGCATGGCAACCTACCAACCAACAATCGAATCGAATCGAATCGATCGAATCGATCGAATCGATCGAATCGATCGAATCGATCGAATCGATCGAATCGATCGAATCGATCGAATCGATCGAATTTGGCATGGCAACCAACAATCTCGTTGCGTACGAATATCACCACACAGTCTTAAGGTAGATACAAAATTTTCTGACCGACTGATACATTTCGGTATCAATCGATGGTTTTTTTTTCTGAGTCTAAATTAACTAACTCTGGTGTATACCCAGGCTCAGTTTTATTCCACACTATATTTTTAATTTATATCAACGATCTGTTGAAAATCACCAATAACCCAATAAATAGTTTTTGTAGACGACAAGACATTGCACAAGTCATTTGTTTCTTTATCTTTAAAGGGTAAAATGGACGAACGAATAGGTCAATTTTAATTCCACCAAAACACAGATTGTTCAGATCAAAGACCAGGTTTGAGGTTTCACAACGATATTTGAATTAGTATGTGTGACAAACAAATAGACGAATGTGATGGCGTTCGTTTATTGGGAGTCACAATTTCCTATGAACAACTCTGAAACGACCATATAAAGGCGATTGCAAAAAGCACGAGAAAACTCGGCCTCCTCAATAGATGTAAAAAATGTTTCACTCTATATCAATTTTTTCACATTTATAAGTGGACATTTATTGAGATAAAAAAAAACAACAAAAATTTGATCTTGTATTTTAAATTATTTTATTTATTTCATATTTTGAATGTAAACAAGATATACATACTAGCTTATAACTTATACAAACAATTTACCTTAACTGTATAAAACAACTTACAAATAAACTTAAATAAAATTAATATCACTTTATTTATATATTTTTCATATAAATCAATAACATTAATTGTTATTGTTATTTGTTATTATTGTTATTATTGTTATTGGAACAAAGTTACTACAACTGTTGCGTTGTGTATTTTTAGAAGTTAGACAAACATATTCTACTTAATTTATTTAATTTTATATTTTTAACACACATATAATAATAACACACAACCAATAATTTTGATTAACACTTAATCAACTCAAACAGAGGTGCGTTTCGAAATTAACTATGGTTAACCGCGGTTAACTTTACTCTACCAAATGTCGTTCTATAATTAACCAAAAAGTTTTATTTCAATACTTGACCTCACTATTTTAACTATGACGTTAGTGACACTATTACCTTATGGTTAACCGTGGTTAATTTCGAAACGCACCCCTGAACTGAGATGTCATATCACTTTGAAATTTCAAAACTCAATCAAATTTAATTTCTAATGTCAATCCAAAATAATGTTACCACAAAACAACGAATTTAAACGTTGACGCTTTGTCAAAAACTTAAAGATTACAAATAAAAATTATGTCCAAAACCAATAAAAAAAATTAAATCTATTAACGGTTAAAATCTATCGGTTAACGTTTATGCACCTAACGAAAAATACGATTATTTAGTTATTATTGTAGCAAGTTGCAAATTATGAAGAAAGAGTTGTATTAAAGTTTGCTTTGCAATTTAAAAATAACTTGCTTTACATTTCTCATATAGCAAAGCTTGCTTTAAAAATTGCAGTTCCTTTTTTAACTGTGTAATCGGGGAAATAAGCCATAGTACTAAAAATTTTTCTTATATATTAATTATCTATTTTGTTTTTTTTTCAACACAATCCAAGATTCATTCATCAAAATTGTCTCTATCTCGGTATGATTCAATCCTCTTGTCTCAGGAATAAATAAAATAAATAAAATCCATGACACAAAAGAAACACCAGTGTATAAAAAGAAAATGCCTGCTATTCCAATATTCTTACGTAAAGCTTCAAAAAAATATGTATTTGCAAATGTTAATAAATTAGATAAAATTAGTAAGAATGGTATAGCATAGTCTCGAACATCTGATGTAAACATCTCGGCGTAGTAAATATATACCACAGAACCCAACCCTAAAGCAAACGAAACTAAATATACGATTAACAGAAACAGTGGAAGCCAATTAACCGATTCTGATAAGGTTTCAAGATTTGAAAAATAAATTCCTAAAAGCGCTAGTGATAATGTTGACAATGCTGTAGTTGCTATAAGTAAAAACCGTCTTCCCAAACGACCAACAATAAAGAAACTTACAACACAAGAAAGAAGATTAGCGAATCCAGCATAAATAGTTGCTACATTTGGATCAATGTCAAATCTCGCTTCACGAAATACTTGAGATGTGAAATTTAAGGAAACACTTAAACCGCTCATCTGAAAGGCCACCACAGTTCCAAGAACTATAACCAATCCTCGAACGTTGGATCGACGTGACATTACTTCAAAAAAATTTAATTTTTCATTTTTTGTTTGACTTGCTACAACTTCTTGTTTAATTTCATCAAAATCTTTTGGACATCTTTGCAACCAGCTTAATGATTTGTGTGCTTCTTCATATTTTCCTTTTTTAATCAAATAAGTTGGACTTTCAGGCATAAAAAACATGCCAGCTGTAATTACTAGTGATAGAACTGCTAAAATTGCACGCAAAATTTGCATATTAAATACAGCACCTAGAGAGTATGCAGCTACTAATCCAATAAAATAAAATACAGGAAAGAGAGTAGCTAGATTTCCTCGAATCGATTTATCTGCAACCTCAGCATTATAAATTGGTCCCGCGCTCATGTTCATACAGGTTGAGCAGCCAACAATCAGTTGTCCAGAAAATAAATAAACGAATTTATTATATCCAAATACTAGAAAGGCAAATCCGATTAATAACGGTAGTGTAAAAGTTAATATGGTTTTTCTTCGGCCAAGTCGGTCGATAACAAATCCAGCTGGTAGTCCAGCTAATATAGAGCTAATTGATATAACTGATACAACCCATGATATTTGATTTTCAGTTAAGTTTGTGTTATGCAGTTCTTCATATGATGGAGAAATCCACCCAATAACTGTACCACTTACAAATGCTCCTGCAGCACCTAAAAATAAAAATGAAATAATTAAATATATGTGAAAATATGTAAGGTATTTGGAAACTTGGTTTTTCTTAACTAGAAAAATACTTTTCTACAGTTCTTGCGTATCTGCCGTTTTGGCAACAATAACTCGAAAAGAAATGAACCGACTAATTAAACTCGATTTGATTATATTTCCAGTGTAATATTTAATGGATCAAAAGGATCAGTGGATCAATGCTGATGCAGCTAATATATGGAACAATGGTAAAATACCAATCGAATGGAAAAAAGATTTAACCATGACAATTCCAAAGAAAGGTGATCTAAGAGAATGCAAGAACTGGGAGAGGTATATATACCCTTAACACCAAATTAAAAATACTAGCGATGATCATTCTCGAAAGAATATCTCCATCAATTAACATACAACTAAGAAATGAACAAGCTGACTTTAGAACAAGTAGAAGCTGTACTGATCATATCAACACAATCTGAATCAGTATAAAGCAATCAAGTGAATGGAATTAACCACTGTATCTCCTTTTCGTGGACTTCGAACGCGCCTTCAACTCAATCAACAAGAGCATGATGTGGCATTCCGAATTAAATATTTGATCTAATCAAGGAAATGTATCAGGATGCTGGAAACAGAATAGAATACAAGAGACGACAAAGTGGTAAATTCTACAACCACCAAGGAGCGAGACAATGTTATGAAGTATCCCCGCTACTATTCCTAATAGTACTAGATAGTATCATGCAAAAGCTTGATGATGCAAGTTTAAATTAAATCCAATCAAGGACAAAACCAATTAAGGACTCAACAAGACAGTTGAATGTTCTAAACTAGGTAGACGACATCTGCCTGTTGTTGTAAATTGTTAGATTGTAAAGAATTCGTATAGTATAATTATACTGTTAAAATAATTATACCATTAAAATAATTTTACTATAAAATTAATATTACTTTTTATAGCATAATCTATTACCTAATTTTTAGTTAAAATTTATATAACAAAAAAAGATACTAGAAATTGTATAAAAGAGATGTGGTAAATAAATTTAAACAGTCGACACTAAGTTGAGAAGTGAACTTCACTAAACATAAATAAAAATAAATTAAAATTGAACTAAAGAAATTAAATAGTGAGTTTGTACTTTTTGTTTGAGATACGTTCCGAAGTGAAACAGCAGCTAAACACTCCAGAGGTAATTATAACGTTTGGTGACAGCGGTGGGATTGGAATTAATTACCAATGGAGTCATAAATCTTGAAATAAAACAAAAATGCTCAATACAACAATTCTCAAAAACACAAAAGAAAAAGCTACATTACGAAATTCACTAATGGCGGAAATCAACATATAAAAAATTATTCGCGGCAACAATCTGCAAATTGATCGTATCAATACAATTATCAAAAATACAAAAAAAAATCATCTACTTACATTATGAAATTCAATTCACTAATGGCGGAGATCAACAAAAAAAGTAGTAACGGCAGCACATGTAAGCTGGTCGCACAGAACAGCAGTGTGAGTTGGTTGTAAAACCAGCCATTTCCGATTTAATCAAGTAATATATTTTTGTTCAGTTGTAGTGTTTTGAAATTTAATATAAAAAAAATGAATATCAAAATTATTTAATTAATTTAATAGGGTTTATTATTTAAGATTTTGGTAAAATAAATAATAAGAAATTATAAAAAAATATATTTGTTGTGCTAGTGCTAGTGCTAGTGTTGTGTTGTGCTAGTGTTGTGTATCACTATGATAGTGAGAGTAAGACGGTTCACTTTTACGTGAACGTACAAGTTAACCGCATACGGCATAAGTATAAGCTCGCATAAGTAAAATAAGTAAAATTTAAAACAAATGAAATTTTGGTTACTAATAAGAACATGTTATTAGAAATTAAAAAAATAGCAATTTAAAAAAAAAATGTTGACGTAATATGTGTAATTGTGTACTCTGGTTAATTAAGGAGAAACAGATATTGTGATTTTATTTATATTCATTTCCTAGTTTGATAATAAAAATCATTGGCTTTATAATTAAATTGAATTCTTGTATATAATTGTTTTACATAAGAAAATTTTACTACGGTAAATCGTTTTAAATATTAAATTTTTTTTGCACTGATATTTCTAAACAAACGGCAATTAATAAATTAGTGTTTTCTAACCAAAAAAAAAGTCAGGGCAAGTGCGAATATAATTCGCTCGCTGAGGGTTCCGTGTATATAATATTTGAGAAAAAAAAAACAGTTTTTGTTAGTATTGTTTCACGTTTATTTGAAATTATAACTAGTAAAAAAAATTTAGTATCAATTTAGCAAAATCCCTATACACCCATGAATTTTTAAAATGCTTTCTTTTGTAATGTTCGTAGATAAGGGAGGGACCAAAAAAAATTTTACATTTTTGAAAATAAGACGAAAACTGTGCTTTCAAAAATTACAAAAAAACTCTTATGCACTACAAAAAAAATTACCTTTCATATGACACCCCACATGCCATGATCATATATAATTATTTTCAAAATTTCTACTTTAAACGCCCTCTAATGAACATTTGAAATTATAACAACCAAGTTTCGATTTAGCAAAATCTCTACACCCATGAATTTTTTTAAATTTTTTCTTTTGTAAGTATTATTCGAAGTTAAGGGGGGGGGGGACAAAAAAGCCACTTCGAACATTAAGTTAAAGGGGGGGGACAAAAATAATTTTTACATTTTTGGAAAATAAATAGAAAACTGTACTTTCGAAGATTACAAAAAAAACTCTTTCGCACTACAAAAAAAATCACCTTTCATATGACACCCCACATGCCATGATCAAAAATATTTTTTTTTCAAAACTTCTACTTTAAAACCCCTCTAATGATCATTTGACATTATAACAACAAAAAAAAAGTTTTAGTTTCGATCTAGCGAAGTCCCTACCACCCATGAATTTTTAAAAAATTTTTCTTTTGTAAGCATTACTCGAAGTTAAGGGGGGGGGGGGGGGGGTTTACAAAAAAGCCAGTCGTTTTTGGTAATAACTCAAAAACTAAGCAGTCGAAAATTCAAAGAAAATTTTTTTTGAAATACTTCCATTTTTTTCGATTTTTCTAGACTAAACTCGATTCCTTAAAAAAAATTTTGTTTTACTATCTCCTTATCTATGTCCATAAAATATAGATAAAAACAAACATTTAAATTTTTTTTGTTATCATCAGGTGTGGGACAACAAATTTAATAACTAATTTCAAGTTGATAGCACTTACAGTTTGAAAGTAAATTGATTATGTAGAAATTCGGACGGACACCGAAGTCTCACTAATAGGGTACCGTTTTTACTTTTCAAACTACGGAACCCTAAAGAGGGAAATCTTTGTACACTATATTAAAAATTTATTTTGGAACTTGTCTTTTAGCATCATTAAAAGTTATATTTTATTTTTTTTTAAAATAATTTTTTTAAAATATTCTTTTAAAATCTTAGGATGGGGGTGTTGTAAATTGCTAGATTGTAAAGAATTCGTATAGTATAAGTATACTGTTCAAATAATTATACCATTAAAATAATTATGCTATAAAATTAATAACCTAATTTTTAGTCTAAAATTTATATAGAAAAAAAAGATACTAGAAATTGTATAAAAGAGATGTGATAAATAAATTTAAACAGTCTACACTAAATTGAGAAGTGAACTTCATTAAACATAAATAAAAATAAATTAAAATTGAACTAAGGAAATTAAATAGTGAGTTTGAACTTTTTGTTTGAGAAACGCTCCGAAGTGAAACAACAGTTAAACACTCCAGAGGCAATAACCCTGCTCACACATACATGTACAAAAATGTAGCAGAAAAAACAGAAGCTATCAACCCTTGCACATGAAGTTCATCTCAATATCAACATAAAATAAACAAAGGCTTTGAGGTCACACCAAAGTGAGAACACCAATTACCATCAATAATGCACAAGTCGAGGATAACGATTAAATTGTGTACCCTAGTTGTACTTTAGTAAAAACAGGCGGGACCGAATAAGATATCAGCAAGCGCGTTAACCAAGCCAGAAATACATTCAATATGCTTCACAAGATCTGAAATGCGTTCATTCATCGTTCAAGCAAAACAAAGCTACGAGTGTTCAAAGCATATGTCGAGTCAGTGCTACTGTATGAACGTGAAATATAAAACAAAGAAAATGGAGAAAGATAGGCCATATACTGAGAAAATCAACTGAAGATATAACAAATGTGTCCCTAGAGTAAAATCCACAAGGTAAAAGAAAAGTTGGAAGACCCCCAATGACGTGGAAGAAAAATGTGCTAGCTGAAGTAAAACAAATTGGCAAGACATGGAGAGAAGTGAAAGTGATTGACCCTAACAGAGTTAGATGGTCCAGTCTAGTAGACGCTCTATATGCTCCCTAATTGGAAATTAAGGAAAAAAATGGATAAATGGCTTCAGTAGTTCAAAAACGGTCGTAAACCGATTTTCATACATGTTTGCCTATTAAATCAATCTTTTATTCACGACTACTAAAGAATATATACTTCCCATGTGTGTGTCTTAAATAGTAATTTTATACATTCTCTAACTTGTGTATATAATGTGACGCAATCGTTACATTCGACTACAGTTCTATAGTTTATTTGTTGGTATAGTATTATCAAAGTGGGCGAGATGGAGAAGTGGATAAGTCAACAACATCACTTACAAGGAAGTTAAGCAACACTGGGAAGGGTTCGAACTTAAACGGGTGACCGCTTGGGAACCTCACCAGAAAAATATGGAAATATGGTTGAATCACATTGAAGCAGGAATATCTCGCCCACGGTATGCCAGTATGCCCTGGAAACTGGCTAGGATTCGATGGCCCAATCACCCGTTAATCCGAAAGGTGAATCCGAAATTCAAATGATTAAAGAAACTTACACTAGAAAGAAACAAAGCAAAACAAACCGGAATAATCAAATATCGACCCTTAGCTATCGTACCCGGACACGAGTAGGAAACTGGAATGTCAGAACTCTGATAGAAACATCGCGGTTAGCACAAGTTGAGAAAGTAATGAAAGAATATAAAAAACATCGAGATACTAGGACTCAGTGAAGTAAGATGGAAAAACAGCGGAGAGTTAACAACAAGTAAAGGATATTACATGATACTCTCTGGTAAATCCAACACACATGAACAAGACGTAGCAATATTAATAACACCTAACGCAAAGAAAGCACTTCTCGAATGGAAACCAATCAGTAGCAGAATAATAACAGCAAGATTCCAATCGAAAATTAGAAATACAACGATCAATACAGTGCTATGCACCTACCGAAGAAGCTGATGATGCGACAAAAGATGAATTCTACGAACAGCTCCAAGCAACACTGGCTAGTGCACAACGAAATGACATTAAAATAATACAAGGTGATTTCAATGCCAAAATTGGAACCGACAACACTGGAATGGAATCAGTCATGGGCAAACATGCACTAGAATCAACACGTAACAATAATGGAGATAGGCTCCATCGATTGTTGTGTCACAAATCAACTATTCATAGGAGGCAGCAAGTTCCCACACAAGAACATACATAAATACACTTGGACATCACCAAATGGAAGAACCAAGAATCAAATTGATCACGTACTGGTGAATAAGAAGTTTCTATCCTCACTACAAGACGTCAGAGCAAAGCGAGGAGCAGACATATACACAGCGACCATCAACTGGTAATTGCAACATTCAAAATTAAACCAGTCGCTGTAAAACACAACAAGTCATGTCAGAGAAAATTTAACATCAACAGATTGAGCGACAAAAATACAAATAACATCTTCAAAGAATCGCTCCAGCTCAACCAAACAACGAAACCACCAGCATTGATGAAAAATGGGAACAAGTTAAAGAAGCTTACGTCAAAACTGCTACAGATGTGCTTGGATACCAAAACAAATCACGGAAACCATGGATTAGCGATGATACCAGGAAGAAAATTGAAGAGCGTCGTCAGCTCAAGTTGCAATTGTGTTACCAGAGAACACAACCGAGATCCGCAGCAAATGTGAAAGTACAGCAAAACAAGTTAAAAAGATGGCAAGGAATGATCGCAGAAGATATACAGAAAGCATTCTCAAGACTGCAGAAACAGCAGCAGCTAATAGAAATATGCGCACACTACACAAATGCGTGAGAAAGGTCACCAACAAATATACAAACCCTCCATCAATAAAGGATGAATCTGGTCAAACCCTCACAACACATGAACAACAGCTAAATAGATGGAAAGAATACTTCGAAGACAACATGAAATTAACTTGCAGTCTCCGGATGACAACTATAACGAAACTATCAGAACCCATCCACCAACGGAACGGGAAGTTAGAGATGCCATACAGAAACTCAAGAATAACAAATCTGCTTGTACAGATAATATATCAGCAGAATTACTCAAAGCAGATGTAAACACAACAGCAGAAGCTCTAACACCACTATTAGCTGATGTATGGAACGAAGGTAAAATACCAACCAAATGGAAAGAAAGTTTAACCATAACAGTCCCAAAGAAAGGTGATCTAAGAGAATGTAAAATTGGAGAGGTATATCTCTGCTCAACACAATAATGAAAATACTAGCGATGATCATTCTCGAAAGAATATCTCCATCAATTAACATGAAACTAAGTAATGAACAAGCTGGCTTTAGACCAGGAAGAAGCTGTACCGATCATATCAATACAATCCGTATCATCATTGAGCAATCAAACGAACCATTGTATCTCCTCTTCGTGGACTTCGAACGCGCCTTCGACTCAATTAACAGAAGCGCGATATGGAAGACACTTTGTGAAATGGGCGTCCCGAAGAAAATAGTTGATCTAATCAAAGAAATGTATCGGAATGCTGGAAACAGAATACAATACAAAGGACAGCAAAGTGATAAATACTACAACCACCGAGGAGTGAGACAAGGCTGTGTACTATCCCCGCTACTATTCCTGATAGTACTAGATAGTATCATGAGAAAGCTCGATGATGCAAGTCCAAATGGAATCCAATGGAACACAACAAGCCAGCTCAATGATCTAGTCTACGCAGATGACATCTGTCTACTTATACACACACATACGGACATGCAGCAGAAAATACAGAAGCTATCAGCCCTTGCATATGAAGTCGGTCTCAACATTAATATCAGGAAAACAAAGTCTATGAGATTGAACACCAAAACGATAACACCAATTACCATCAACAATACACAAGTGGATGAAGTCGACAAATTTGTGTACCTTGGTTGTACTGTAGCAAAAACAGGCGGGACTGAAGAAGATATCAGTCAGCGTATTAACAAAGCTAGAAATACGTTCAATATGCTTCACAAGATCTGGAATGCATCCATCCTGTCAAGAAAGACAAAGCTACGAATGTTCAATGCATGTGTCAAGTCAGTACTGCTGTATGGGTGTGAAACGTGGAAACACACAAAGAAGATCACAAATCAACTACAGGTGTTTGTGAACAAATGCCTGAGAAGACTGATCAAATGCTTCTGGCCGAACACCATCAGTAACCAGGAACTTCTACGGCAGACAGAGCAGTTAGACATTGAGTCCGAGATAAAACAAAGGAAATGGAGATGGATAGGACATACACTGAGGAAATCAGCTTAAGATATAACAAGGATGTCCCTAGAGTGGAATCCACAAGGTAAAAGAAGAGTTGGAAGACCACCCATGACGTGAAAGAAAACGGTGCTAGCTGAAGCAAAACAAATCGGCAAGACATGGGGTGAACTGAAAGCGATTGCCCCGAACAGAGTCAGATGGTCCAGTCTAGTAGACGCCCTATGCTCCTAAATGGAAATAAAGGAAAAAAAATAGTATTATCAAAAGGTTAAAACGACAACAATATATATATAAAATATAAAATAATAAATTTAACATATATTTTAGTATTTTTGACTGTTAGATATTTATTTTTTTAAATTATTTTTGAAAACACTTATATCAGTCTTAAAATTTAATTTTAAGACTGATATGTGTTTTCAAAAATAATTTAAAAAAATAATAAATTTAAGTTTCGTTTTTCTATGCTATCTATGATTTACATATTTCAATATGTAAATCATAAATAGGTGATGAAAACTTTGGCAGGAAAACTGAAAATTAATCGAAATATTTTGCAGTCGTGGATAAAATAGCATCTTGTATTCGCATAGGATGATGGCAATTCTTCACTCTGATGATTCCCTCCACTCGCTACGCTCATTTCGGGAAACTTCATCCTCGTGAAGAATTGCCATCATTCTCAACTCATACAAAAATCTACTATGATTTCTTTTATTTTCTTCATGCATTTTTTCAAAGGATTAAGTGCTAAATAATTAAATTTTGGTTCATAAAAATGATGAAGTGTTGATGGTTTTTATTATAGTTTCACTTGAAGACATATTGCTCAAGTCAAAGAATTAATTTATCTCGTCATTCTAGTCCAAGTTTAGTTATATGTATAATCATGATACAGAGCAGCATTACTATTTTCGTCACATCTTCTTTTCTTTCACAAGGCATTTAAATATAACATATTTCTTTCGGTGGCATTTATATATGTATAACTAGAAGGTTTCGACACGAAGATGCTGGTGATGCCCAAATAAGTGGTTAGGCACTTTTTTGGTTGGAGTATATACTCTTATAATTTTTTTATTGTTATTTAATTTAATTTATTTTATTAGTAATATCAAAATTTTGGAAAAAATTGTAATAGTGGTATCAATTTCCAGTCAGCAAGAGCCATTAGGTAAAGGTACAAAAAGGTACATTTACATACGAAATGTATGTTAAAATTAAAACGCATTTGTTCACACAAATGGTTTCCACAATAACTTTTATAAATCGACGACAAAAGATGGAGGTAAGAAAAGGATAAAAATTTATTTCAAAGATTTAATAGTAATTCAATGTTTCGCGATAAATTCAGCTCCATAATAATATATGGATCCAATAATTCCATAATTATAACAATTCCACCAACAAAAAATAAAAAACATTTTCCTACGCACTCCCTTGCGTTATATATATTTTATCTTCTTATTATTGTGAACCAGCATAACATTAAAATTCCTGGTGAAAAAGAAAGAAAAGTTGCATGTAATTTAAATGTTTATAACTTCAGGGTAAAGAAAAATTAAAAAAATGTCATCCTCCATATTGTATAATACATTTTTGTAAAGTTACTCTTTTGTTAAGTTTGCTAATTGCACGCCATATTTAAAATTCGTAAAAAGAAGCTATTTTTGTCAATTAAAAAATCATTATAAATAAATATGCAAATTATATAATAAATACTTAAAACTATTTCACGTTACCGCAACAGCATTTGTTCTAGCATTCGGACTGACCCCCTCTGATTTTGATGAAATTTTATACACAGATAGCCAATCACAAAATAAAAATACCATTTCTTTCGAAAAATGAAATCTCGCTCTGGGGATGGCACAGGGTGGCGACAAAGTTTTACGGGTTGACGAAACATTAGTATCTGTGGTTACCGATTGCTAACGATTGTCTAAACCAATTTAAGTCATATATAGCTCATTAGAAAGGTAATTGATAGACCTTATAAAAAAATAA
Organism: Diogma glabrata; assembly: GCA_963693315.1. Classification (NCBI taxonomy): domain Eukaryota; kingdom Metazoa; phylum Arthropoda; class Insecta; order Diptera; family Cylindrotomidae; genus Diogma; species Diogma glabrata. Next base: position 107,100,969 of record OY856186.1, on the reverse strand, counting down.
TTTAAAGTTTTGTAGTAATTTTTTAAAACTGTGTTAAACTTAAATAATATTTTCAAAGATAGCGCTGTTGAGGGTACCCTCACTTTTACTCACATTTTTTCCAGAAAAAAAATGTTTATTTAATTTTTAATCTAAAACAAAAGTTTCCCAATGGCATGATTTCTCGTTTTGAAAATAAAACTCCTATAAAATTTTAATATCCGTTTTTTAAAATTTTTTTTTATACAATGCAATCGTTTTAACCAAAAACCACCTGCATTCTTGTTTTATAGAAACCTAATTATTTATTTTAAGGATACAAGTTAAGTATTTGAGGGCGTGGATGCTTTTTAGATATTTGACCTTTTCTCCCATTTCCACCTGAATTTTAAAAGCAGACCAAGAAACGCATAGCGCTGTTGTTTGAGATTAATCGAATAGCCGGTCTAAGAACACTAGCAGTTTTAGTGAATATTTTCGTTTTATGGGTTTTGTCGATGTATGGCCATCGTTTTACTTCGACCTTCCTTCCAAAGTTAAAAAAAATTGGACTAAATAATAATAAACCAAATTCATTTATAAAGGAAGATTAATATATCATTCTAAAAACAGCCACATTACCTCAATTGTTGACATATTTCCATATATTTTGGAGATCCCTTGCAATAACCATCATAATGCATGTGCATTGTTTCGTTTTGAAAGTAATAGAGAAGCATATTTCCCTCAGTAAGTAAAACACTTTGAACTTTAAAGCTTTGATATTTTTTTTTATTCAATGTTAGGCATGTTTAGTGTTAACCAATATAGATAAACGTCTCTGAATATCCGAAGATACCATGCTAACTAAGGAACTAGGGCTCGAAAGCATTATTCAATTTTCTTTGAGGAATTTATTAACGTTGATATTAAAATTTTGAGGATTAAAATTATCAGGACACACGCCGGTAAGGCACTCCAGAGATAAGAAACTCTGTTAAAAAATCGCGTTGAAAAGCGACAGTTCTACACCTTGTCACTCGAACCGTAAAAAGAACGTGCGAAGTTTGCTGGTTCAAGCAAAATCGATTTGATCCCCGCAGACACCCGTTCGTCCATAATATACTTGTAAAATACCGTCAAATCAGCGACATCTGTTCTATGTTGCAAGGAATCAAGCTCGTTAGTAAGAGTCAAGCTGCCGATCAATTAAACAGCTCTCCGTTGCATAGAATCAAAACATTTCAAACTACTTATGTAGGCTCCACCCCATATGTGAGAACAATACTCCATGCAGGGACGAATAAATGATTTATATATTAAAAGAAGCTGCTCACTATTAAAAACCTTACGACAACGACCCAAAAATTCTAATTTTTGAGCAGCATTCTTTGCTAGGCTAAAAATATGAGAATTCCACTTCGTATTATTTTCAATCTTAACTCCTAGAAGTCTAACAGATTCTTTCTCTTCAAGATCATTTGAATCAAATTTTAATAAAAACGGATTAAGTGTTGATAAATGATAACCTAGAAAAATGACAAACTTGAGTTTTGCTTGTGTTGAATTCAACACTGTTGGCAACTCCCTAATCTAAGATGGTTTTTAAATCAATATTTAATCACTCTATCAAGTTTGATCTAGCGACATTAAGATTTGATGGTGCATACAAATTTGGCATTTCATGTGACGCATGAAGTGTGCTATCATCAGTAAAACTATGGATGCGATTAACTGTTGAATCTAGCAAGTCATAGAGAAGAAAAAGAGTAGGTGATAAAGCGGAACCTTGAGGAACACCAGCATTAGTTGAAAAGATATTCCATGAAGCACCATCAACATTGAGCCGACATTTTCGTTCAGAAATAAAGCTTTGTAACCAAGAAATAAGTTGCTCATCTAATTTGCAAATAAGATTGTTGTGCCATACTTTGTCAAATGCTTTGACAATATTAAGCGCAATGCTAAAAGTCTCACCATGATTTTCAAGCGACTTGTTCCAGATATGCGTGACAAAAGAAAGTAAATCTCCCGTCGCTCTTCCTTTACGGAATCCGTATTGTCTTTCATTAAGTAATTTTGACGACTCTAAGAAGCTCATAATATTAAAATTAACATATTTCTCAAATACTTTAGAAACAACCGACAAAATTGATATAGGTCTGTAGTTTCTTGAATCCGTTTTAGCACCTTTCTTTGGAACTGGTTGTCATAGCCATTTTCCATATATCAGGGAAAATCCCTTTCTTATTTGACAAAGATATTAATTTTCATACTCTTTTCTTCAGTTTTAAGGTTCCATTGCAAAGTCTTATAGTGCATTAATGTTTCTAAGAAGAGGAAAATAAACAGCAATTTCCAATTTTTGGAACAGGTGATGGCCGTTCTGATAATGCAAGCAGATTTGAGTAGTCATACATAAGCAATGCTTGTTAGTATCGTATTGGTGCTAATTTGTAGAAATATGTTTTATATATAATTGGAACCCAGAACACATTTCTTGTAAATTAAAAATATTTGTTGCAAGATAATGAGGTGGATTCCAATGTACATAATTTTCATATAAATGTTTGTCACATTATACCTTAAGATTTCATTTTAATGACCGTTTTGTTTAGCGAAAAAAAAAATCGATAAATGATAACGGAGCGAATAAAACGAAATTTGAATAAAAATTCAAATTAAATAATAATCAAATTTAAAACCTTAAGAAAATTAAAATATCAATTAAAAACAACTATGTAATTAAAAGTTTAAAAACGGGCTCGGAGGTGTTTTAGAACTTGTCAATAACCTTCTCCTGGCAAAATTTTAGACTTCTGTGTGCTTCAGATTTCTCTGGAGAGCGCACACAGACAGAAAAACACCATGTTTTATTAGGGTTCCGTATACTTTAAAAAAGTAAAACGGTACCCTATTGGTGAGACATCGGTGTCCGTCCGAATTTCTACATATTCGATATACTCACAAACTATAAGTGCCATCAAGTTGAAATTTTCTACAGTTGTTACATGTGTTTTTCCACGCCTGCTGATAACAAAAAAATCTCAAATATTTCTTTTTATCTATATTTTTATGGACATAGATAAGGAGATAGTAATACAAAAGTTTTTTGTAAGGAATCGAGTTTGGGTTAGAAAAATCGAAAAAAATCAAAATATTTCAAAAAAAAATTTAAAAGATTTTTCGACTGCTTAGTTTTTTTGATATGGCCAAAAACGAGTGTTGTTTTTCCTGAAATTTTTTAAAGAAATTTGACCTAATATTTATAGATCAAGATTTATTAAAAAATTTCTATAAGTATAATTTCCAACAAAATTCACAAAAATCGAAATCTTTAGTTTTATCATTGATTAAGTATTATAATATAATATACTTAATCAATGGTTTTATGTAGACTACTAACGGAGTTACAAAATTATAGAAGAAAATATAAAAAACAGAGGAAAAAATCAGTTTTGAAAAAAATAATTAAATTTACAATTTTTGATAATTAAATATAAAAATAAAAAAAGTACAAGCGGCACGTATATCCGCTAGAAATAGGTTGATTTCGAGATCAGACAGTTTTGTGTGCCAGTAGAATCTGATGTATCAGATTAGTTTAAACAACACAAACTAATTTAAACAGATATCGAACAAATTTTAAAAAGAAAAATAGCTACATATAAGCAAAACTATATCTATCCAATTTTGCAACAAAAAAATATCAAATCTACCACAGAACATGTGTGTGACAATTTATGACACAATATCATACGTCGTCCAATTACTGCAAAATATCAAAATAGTTTATTTCTAAGAAAAAAAATTAATTTCTTTTATTCAACCTTTTTATTTTTTTTTCATTGACTGTTATAAGGTTTTTGGAAATTGTAGTTATGGATTGTTGCAAACTTTTTTGTTGAAGCCAACAAGTCAAAAACCTCGAACTGCAGAGGTTTATATTTATACGAAACGGATTAAAATGTTTCCACAGATTCTAAATTTATGAAGTTTTTAAAAATATTAGTATCCAAACGGCCGTTATAACGGATTAAAAAAACGAATTTTTTTTCTAGTATAAAGCCCCTAGCTATTTAACCATGTGTCAGATTTTTCTGATTTACGAGCTGATTACGAACCGTGAGAGTGCCGGTCGATTCAAACGCATTTGGTGTTTTACAAGCTTTTTTGTTGGACCCGCTCACTCAGAAACCTCCAACTGCAGAGGTCTTTTTTTTAAAGAAACTGATTAAAAAGGTTTTAAAGATTCTAAATTTATGAAGTTTTTAAAAATATTAGAATCTAAACGGCCGTTATAACGGATCTAAAAAACAAAGTTTTTTCTAGTATAAAGCCTCTAGTTTCTTAACCATGTGTCGGATTTGGCTGATTTACGAACGAACTTGTCCAAGATATTAATAAAACGCACATTTTTAGAAAAGATTTTTTGATCTGGCTTTACAAATGCGACCGTGAGAGTGCCGGTTGTTTCAAAAAAAAATTTTTTTTTTTTTGCAAACCTTTTTGTTGGAGCCGCTCACTCAGGAACCTCTAATTGCAGAGGTCTATTTTTAAACAAATTGATAAAAAGGATTCCAAAAATTCTAAATTCGTTAATTTTTTAAAATATTAGTATCCAAACGGCCGTTATAAAAAAATCAATTTTTTTTAGAAAAAAGGCTCTAGCTCCTTAGCCACGTTTCGGATTTTGCTGATTCACGAACTCGTCCGAGATATTAATAGAACACATATGTACAGAAAATTATTTTGATCTCCCTCAACAAATGCGACCGTGAGAGTGCCTGTCGTTTTCGTTATATCTCATATCGTGTATATATATATATATATATATATATATATATATATATATATATATATATATATATATATATATATATATATATATATTTTTAAATTTTTTGATTAGAAATAATCAAGTCTTATAATCTTTTCGACTTTTATATATTATTTAATTTTTTGATTTGTATTAGCTGAAGTATTATAGTCGAAATGTAATATTTTAATAAAACAACTACTTTTATTAAAAATAAATACCTATATTTCAATTGTTAATTACAATCATCCTCAGGGCAATATTTTATAATAAAAATGTTAAATTAAAATAAACATAAAAATTATTATGAAAATCCAAAAACGAAAAAAGTTGTTGATTACTTTTTGTCAAATCAAATAAAAAAATTTAAACAAAATATTCGAAAAATTTATGAGAAATTTTTCGAATATTTTGTTTAAATTTTTTTATTTGATTTGACAAAAAGTAATCAACAACTTTTTTCGTTTTTGGATTTTCATAATAATTTTTATGTTTATTTTAATTTAACATTTTTATTATAAAATATTGCCCTGAGGATGATTGTAATTAACAATTGAAATATAGGTATATATTTTTAATAAAAGTAGTTGTTTTATTAAAATATTACATTTCGACTATAATACTTCAGCTAATACAAATCAAAAAATTAAATAATATATATATATATATATATATATATATATATATATATATATATATATATATATATATATATATATATATATATATATATATATATATATATATATATATATATATATATATATATATATATATATATATATATATGTAGGGTGGTTTCTTTAAAACTTTCAGACGAGATTTAGTAATTTATATTTCTTTATTAAATAAATCATTTCTTATTTCCTTTTCACAAAAAAAAAAAACAACTTAACGCTATAATGATTTTGTCTCGACTAGTTTTTTTAAAAGTAATATATTCTTCTTCGCTTTCGCGTCGCTTCAAAACTTGACATCACGTGTTTGGCTCTTCGTGAACACAACTCACACTCGGCCCCTCTTGGAATTCATTCGGCCCGAATGATACTTTTTCACTTCCCCACATTTTCATATAATCAGCGGCAGAGCTTGTGTTCTTTGGGCCATCGAAAGCCCCAACCTTTACCATTTCATACCGGTCGTTTCCATTTTCTTTAATAATTTTATACGGACCTAAGAAGTTAGGTTTTAACTTTTGTCCACTTCCAAACTGTGTTCTTTTTATAGCAACAATGTCACCTATTTTATATTTTGTTGCTGACTTTCTTTTTTTATTGAATTGCCTTTGATTCTCACTTTGAATTTTAAAAATTTGTAACTTTGCTAAATTTCGAATATCATTCCTGTCATCAATAAATTGTTGTTGTGTTTCCTCTTGAATTGCGGATATAATATTTAAATCTTCTTTTTTACGACATCTTACACCGATCAGCAACTCAAATGGCGTTGTGTTAATAGATCGTTGATAGGTAGTGTTTAAACATGTTTGAACTTTTGAAACATGTTGAAACCATTTTTCTGGATTTTCGATGGACAACTTTGATAGTACTGGAATTAGAATTTCATGAATTCTTTCAACTTGTCCATTTCCACGCGGTATTCCTGTCGTAGTCCGAACATGCTTAATGTCTTCATTCTTGCAAAATTCTTCAAATTTACTTGACGTAAATCCGGCACCTCTGTCAGTTATAACCCTACGCGGGTTTCCAAACAAATCTTGAATTACTTTAAATTTCTGAATAACTTCTTCAGTGGTTGTGCTTTTAGTGGGAAATAACCAAACAAACTTTGTAAATGCATCAATGATTGTTAAAATATAATTGTACTGTTTATTGGTTGATGGCATTGGTCCGATATGGTCCAAATGAAAGGTATCTAACGGTGCATCTTCTTTCGGGATAGATTTCAAGAAACCTTCCTGCTTTCCCCTTTTCCTATTAATTAATATGCATTCAATGCAATTATCAATGCATAATTGAATTTTAGTGCTTAAATTTGGAATCCAAAATTCTCTTCTTATTAATTCTTTTGTTTTTTCAAATGCAAAATGACCTTGATCATGACATCTTTTAATTATTTCAGTTTGCATATTTTCTGGAATCACTAGTAGAGCACTGCCATTATGCTGTTTATATAATAATTCATCTTTTAGTATGTATGAACTATCTTCCTGTAAATTTCTTACAATTTGCTGAATATGTTTGTCTTTATTTTGCGAGTTTTTAATACGTGCGGCTACGCCATCATAAGCTATGTGAACTGGTTGTCTACTAAGAGCATCCACATGTTGCATCCTCGATGCTGCTCTGTGTTCTATTTTATAATCATATTCTTCCAATAAGAGTGCCCATCTGGCAACTCTTGTCACAAGATCTCTTTTATTCATAGTCATCTGAAATGCGGCGCAATCAGTTACTATTAACACTGGTTGACCCAATAGATAAACTCTATATTTTTTTAATGCTTCAACTATTGCAAGTACTTCTAACTCATATGAATGGTAATTCATTTCGGCAGGTGTTGTTTTTCGACTAAGATAACTTACAGGATGCAATTTATTATCATCATCTGACTTTTGTAACAGAACACCTCCATACCCATGCTTACTGGCATCAGTATGAAGTTCAGTATAATTACCGTACTTAAATAATTTCAAAACTGGTTCTTCTAATAGAGATCTTTTCAATAACAAAAAAGCATTTCTTTCATTTTCATTAAATTGAAACTTAATATTCTTTTTTAGCAAATCGGTTTTGCTATCTTTGCATAACTTTCAACAAATTTTCTGAAAAACCCAGTGAGTCCCAAAAAACTTTGCACTTGTTTCACCGTTTTCGGTTCTGGATAACTGGCCACGGCTTTTGTTTTTTCTTGTGAAGGACGGATGGTGCCATTCTCTACAATATGACCTAGGAAATCAATTTTTGTCTGAAGAAATTGACATTTCTTCCACTTCAATATCAGTCCATTTCTTTCTGCAACTCTAAGAACTTTTTTCAGCTTTTCCATAGCTTCTTCCAATGCATTTGCCGGTATTACTAAATCATCTAAATAAGTAAGTACACTTCCATCATTGATTAATTCTTTGAATGTAAAATTTATGAATCTCTGGAAAACAGATGGTGAATTACATAGACCAAACGGAACTTTGGTAAATTGGTACTGGCCATCCGAAATAACAAAGGATGTATATTTTCTACTGTCTGGATCAATTGTTACATGGAAGAATCCATTTTTTAAATCCAATGTTGTAAAAATACTTGCACTTTGTAACTTATCCAGCTGTTGCTCCATATTTGGAATTGGATATCTATCTTTTATAATCTGTTTGTTTATTTTACGATAATCAACACATAAGCGCTTTGTGCCATCCTTTTTATTAACTAATACTACAGCACTGGAAAAATCTGAAACACTTGGTTCAACAATACCTTCTCTTAACCATTCATCTACTTGTCGTTTTACTTCAACTTCATCTATTCTTGATAGTCGTCTGGGCTGGTCATGAACTGGAACTTCATTGGATAAAATTATTTTCATACTGACTTCACTGCAGCTTTCTGCTTTCTTTATTTTATAATTCCTGATCAAATCACGAATTTCACACCTTACTTGATCATTTTTAATATGATTTAAATTAATTTCCTCTTCTTTAAACAACTCATTGGTTTGTATGTTGTGCAAAATAAATTTTTCATAATTTTCTTCGTCTATTATATCTGAAATCTTGTAAATATCTTCGTGTAAAACTTCTTTTGCATTGACACTTTTATTTTGATTTATATTCAATTTATGTTCATCTTCATTGTTTTCTTTATTCGTCACTTTCTTTTTAATTGAAATTTCTGATGCCGTTATTTTAAAATCCGTTTTCGTGAGAAATTCCACTCCCAGTAACATCTTGACGGACATTGTATCATCTGGAATAATGTAGAATTCCGCCACAAAACTTTCGTTGTCAATGTCTATTTCCAAATTTAATGAACCATAAGGTAATATTTCTTTTTGGCCTAATCCCAAAAACGTGCGACTTGAGGGTAGCACCTCATATTTAGCATCATTTACTAAATCCATTAATTTAATAGTTTCATAGATATCTCTTCTTAACAAGCAAACTTCGCTGCCGGTGTCTACCAATGCTTCAATTTCTATATTTCTGACTTTAACTTTAATTAACATTGGTGACGCTATTAAAAGACTTACTGAACTTGGTTTGTCTTCAACTTTCTGCTGTGTTAATTTATTGTGGCATTTTGGTGCAATATGTCCGAACTCATTACACCTAAAACATTTAGGTCCCTTATTTTTATTTGGACAATTCGTAAAATGTTCATTGGAGCCACAATTTTGACATTTCGATTTTCTATTCTCATCAAATTTTTTGTCCTTGATCTCAAAATAGTGTTTTTTGTTGGTTTTTGACTTTTCTTTTATTTTTTCATAATTGTCTAGTTTTATTTTCAACTCAGATATGCTTTTAGCGCCGTACAAAATTGTTTTATTATATTCTTCGTCTTGTATGCCATCTATTATGTACTGAATAACAGCTGGTTCTTCTATATCACACTGACTTGCAATATCTTGCATTGTGTAGATGTATTGACGATTAGTTTCGTTGTAATGTTTTTTTCTTTTTACTAATTGTTTATGAATATCAGCACTATTCAATATAATTTTAAATTCATTTATTAATTTTATTTTTAAACTAATAAAAGAGTTAATATTTTTTTCAAAATTTATAAACTGTTTAGCCGTTCCACTTAAAAGTCTCTTTGCATAAATTAATTTTTGCAAATCGCTCCATTCTAGCATTTCAGCTGTATTTTCAAATTCAATAAACCATTTTTCAATATTTTGTTTTCCTTCTCCGTTAAATGAAATAAAACTCTCTTCAATATCTTTGAACGTAAAAGCATTTTTTAAATCACTTTTACAAAATTTCTGTTTGTGTTCAGAAGTTTCACTTGATAAATTATAGTCATTTTTGTTTAACTGAAGATTTACATTTTTAAGTTTAACACATTTTTCTTTCAGTTTTTCATATTTGTTTATTAATTTTACGTAATCTTTGTCTTGTTTATTCTCACTATCGCTGGAATCAGATTCGTTACTAGTTAAAATATTGTTCACTGTATCATCTGAATCATTTTCACCACTTTCTTCTACTGGTTCACCTTTAATATGTTCTATTAATCTTTTAACTAACGATTCTTTGTTTCCAATAATTGGCAACTTTAATTTTTCTAGTTCAATTTTTAATTCGTTCACTTTCAACTCCTTTATTTTTTCGACTGTCAAATCCATTTCGATTAATTTTTCTTTAAACACTTTTCTTAATAAAAACACAAATTATAACATTAACAATTAGTTCCTTACAATTACAAATAGTAAATGTTTTTTTGATACATTTCAGATTAACAAATAACAATATATGATTATTAGAATATAAATTTTGCTTTTGTTAAAACTTTGACGTTGACAGATCAAAAATAAACTTAATTTCTTGTAAATAGAACCACTTTATCTTTATACAAACAAACTTTTTCTTTTAATAGTTCTTTACATCACCACAACTTTATGTGTTGGCGCATGAAACGTTGTGGAGATCTTCACTTATAATTAATTATTTTTATAAAACAAATGTTTTCACAAAGCAATTGTTTCTTTCACTTTTTTAATTTTTATTTTTTTGGATGACGCCATAAAATATTCTGTTTTCTAATGTGATGAAATAAAACAGATTGCTAAAACAATCACTTTGTTCTTCTAAAACTTTTGACAATTGATGTCATCAAAATCAAAACGTTTTCTTGGTGTTTTAACTTCACTTTTATAAAAACAGCTTTAATTTTTTTACCACAAACTATAATCGTCTTAGAATACCATTTTAGACGCCATATTAACTTTTATGTTGGTATTTTTCATTAAAACAGAACTTTTAAAATCTTAGATTTACTTTGTTTAAAACTTCTTAAAACTTATCACTTAAGACTTTTTAAACTCTGAGTATTTAACTTTAAATTTATGAATTTATGAATTCAACTTGTTGACGCAAGTTTATTCTTTTGGAAAAATTATTTGGATGACGCCATTAAATAATTTTTATTTTTTTAGTTTTATCCAAGGATAATGCCATGGATCATTGGTTGAGCCCCCAAAATTATGTAGGGTGGTTTCTTTAAAACTTTCAGACGAGATTTAGTAATTTATATTTCTTTATTAAATAAATCATTTCTTATTTCCTTTTCACAAAAAAAAAAACAACTTAACGCTATAATGATTTTGTCTCGACTACTTTTTTTAAAAGTAATATATTCTTCTTCGCTTTCGCGTCGCTTCAAAACTTGACATCACGTGTTTGGCTCTTCGTGAACACAACTCACATATATATATATATATATATATATATATATATATATATATATATATATATATATATATATATATATATATATATATATATATATATATATATATATATATATATATATATATATATATATATATATATATATATATATATATATATATATATATATATATATATATATATATATTATATATATATATATATATATATATATATATATATATATATATATATATATATATATATATATATATATATATATATATATATATATATATATAAATTTTTTTTTTTATTTTTTCGTCTCCGCTTATCATATATAGTCGTTTGGCACAAAAATTTTTCCGAAATTCCGAGATGAAGCCCATTGCAATAGGTAGATTTTTATATGAAATCTACCTAAAATTATAAAGGTTGGATTGTTGAAAACTTGAAAACGTTATAACTTCAATAATTAATAATTTTCTTTACAAAATAAAATTGGAATTTGGCGATGCTTTTTGGAAATTATAGAAGTTTTTTAATAAATCTTTATCTGTAAATATTTAGTGCAATTTTTTTAAAAATTTTCTTTAATTTTCAAAAAAATCGCCAAAATTCAAATATGTTGTATAAATATTAAATTATAAAATTACGGGAAAAACAATAAACGGGGTTATGAACTATATATTAGCTTTTGGAAAACTACCCCTAGCCAAAAACAGTTTTTTAGTTTGCCGACTTTCCTGGAAAATATTTCCATGGTAATGTTGATTGTTTTTTACATTATTATAAAATTACGGGAAAAACAATAAACGGGGTTATGAACTATATATTAGCTTTTGGAAAACTACCCCTAGCCAAAAACAGTTTTTTAGTTTGCCGACTTTCCTGGAAAATATTTCCATGGTAATGTTGATTGTTTTTTACACCATCCAATAGACGTTTCAACAAAAATAAGGACCAGTGTTTTTTTTTTTTAAATCTGTTTCCAGCACATGGAGATTTTCTGGTGAAAATGAGGTCACTTTATTGGTTTAAAAACTCAATTAAATGGAAAAAATAAATATTTTGATTCAGAAAAAAATGACAGCGTATTTGGGACATAAAAAGATATGTTTGCACTAAATTGCGTGAAAAGAACATTTTTTTTGTGGGAGATAAAAATTTAAAAAGAAAATATTTCATTTTCCACCCCTAACAGTTCACCCAACTACACCCTCGTAACTCGACTCAACTTTAATTTATTTTTCCCATCATTTGCGCTATATTTTTCTTCTAATCAAACACTTTTTATGTTGTTACTAATTTTGACCAATTTTTGCCTTTTTATAAGGTATCTGCACTGGCCTAAAGCTAAAGAATCGATGCATAATATTGCTAAATTAGGAACATCCACATTGCGTTTTTAAATCATACAGGTAATATGTGCCAATAGTCCACCCTTAACAGTCTAAACTATACAATCAATTTTACAAAGTTTATTGTCTGATAACAGTCAAATTTACATGTGTTGGAACGATTTGCGCTCTGTTTTAGAGCTCAAACGAATTTTGTAACCAAACTCATACTTATATTGAATATCTTTTTCTTTCCCAGCAAGACTGATTGTGTGTTTAATAAATCCAAAACTCAATATTTAATTTACTTTAAATGTCTTGCAAGATAAGGTTCAAGAGAAAAACTAGAAATTTTGAAACAGATTTTAAGAAATAAATATATCTTTTTATTTTGATTACTCAAACATACGTCATAAATATTTGAAGCACCTAAATTATACATAGCAAATATAAGACACATGCTCACAATTCAAATATGATAAACAACTTATCGTAGAATTTGTAACACAGTGCCTAGATAATAAATTTAGAGCACTACCAGTAAATTTTTACTAATTAACTTTTAGTAGATTTTGTTTTTGTATGAAGATATTTTTTATTAACTTATTTCCTAAAATAAAACAATGTTTGAATACATCTAAGAAAATTTTTTTCTTGGCAAAATTAGTATTCCAGTTTTCTTTTTTTAAAAATACCAAAACATATCATATAAGAGTTTTAATTAAATTTATAGAAAACTAAAAGGTAAGCGAGTGATCGTTCTTTGTGCAAGATAAAATGATAGAGGAAAAGCCTTCTTACGCAATTAACTCATAACAATTCCGAATAAGACTTTTTAACCAAAATAATCAGAAAAAGTTAAATGAAAGAAAACGATTAACGAAAGCACCTATACGAAGTTATTCAGAGATATTAAATAAGGAGCTATGGGGCAAATGCTCAGAATATTAAAGTATATTTGAGCGTAAAATATATTAAACAGAAAAACAAATGAGACTTTTCCATTATTGTACTTTTTAGACAAAATTGAAAAAAACAATAGTTGGCTTCTTGTTGTAATAATGGTTTCAATTGTTCGAACCCATAACACTAAAGAGTGTTAAAGAATACATACTCCACATAAAAGTAGGAGATGCTTTTGTCATTCTTTCCCGTAATTATTTTTACGTCAGTTCGTACAGTTTGGAACTCCAAATGATTGATTGCTTCTTATTGAAATGATTGCCTCTAATTCTGTTTTTCAAATGTCTTCGATTGGAAATCCAAGCGATTTCATGGAAAACAGATGTTAAAATTGGTTGAAACATCTTAATTAAAAACATGTAAAGCATTTGATTAGATTTAATATCGAGAGACTTACGCACTTTTATATTTTTATGTATTTTGTTTTTTAATGTAACTATTAAATTTTTGGTACCTGTTCACTTTTTATAAATTTTGAAAAGTAATTTTAAAATTTAACTTTGATTATTTCGACTTAATATTTACCAACCAATCCGGCTACATGTTGTTTAATGCGATATTTTTCTAACGTTTTTTCAGAAAATATTTTCATTTCACATTCGAATATATAATGAAACTGAAATAAAAATCTTTTGAACGAATAACTTTAATTTTCAAGTGTTACTGAAGTGCTGATTAAAAAGTTGCGTTCAGTAAAATTAAACAATTTAACATGCTTTTTCAACAATAACTTAAAGTAACGATCAGACGAAGATATATATTTTGACAGTTTTTTTGTATCGTCTACAAATGGATCGCTCCCGATCATACACAAACAAACTGAATTGTGTTGCGTGTTATTTTTGTGTTACAAGTGAATCGGATTGAAAAAAGTGTTTTAACACTGTTCAGAAGTTGAAATATATGTATCTTAAAATTTTGACATTTATTTCTATACTTTATTTCCAAAATTTTGTCACTGACGTACAAGGAATTTAGATTGTTTTAATTTTATTATTTGTTTTATTTACTTTTATTATATTAACATAAATTTTTTTTGAAAAACTATTTAACACATAACGGTTTTAATTTATTTTTGAATAAAAAAAATATTGAAAAGCAAATGCAAAAATATTGAGGACTGAAAGAAATCTCTAGCTCTGAGATATCAAGACTTCGTTCTGGGTTAAGGATTTTGATATAGTTTTCGGCAAAAAACTTTTATGAGGACATTATCTTTAGTTTTGGGCAGCGATGTATATCAAACTTAAAACTCGTTGTAAAAGTACAAGTACTTTATCTCTGTTTAGAAATTTATTACAAAACTAACACGTAACATCAATACGTTGCCGGAAAGTTATAAAAGATCATAAACTAACATAATTTACTAATAAGACGATACACGCAGCAAACTACTAAATAAGTAGGGTCTGCGTCGGACCAGACGGTGGAAGTTATACTTCTTTGTCGCACACACGCACTCAGACAGACAGATGGGATACATAAAAAAAAATAACTAAAAAAAAAACAAAAATACTATTCAAAAAAAAAAAAAAAAATTAAAAAAAAAATTAAAAAAAAAAAATATTTTCCAAAAAGAAAAAAAAAATACTATTCAAAAAAACTATTATTCAAAAAAAAAATATTATTAAAAAAAAATATTCAAATAAAAAAAAATTAAATAAATAGAAAAAAATATTATTCAAAAAACTAATAATTATTAATTACTAGAAGGTAATGCCCGCGATGCCCGTGCTTCTCAGATAAAGTGGTTGAAAACTGTTTTTTTTTTGAGTAAATTCTCCTATAGTTTTTTTTAATGTCATTTAATTTAACTTATTTTATTAGTAATATAAAAAACATTTGAAAAAAATGTAATAGTATAGGGTCATTCCATGGAAACATAAGCCTCAATAGTTGCAATGAAGTTTATGTTGTGTGGAATATCATTTTGCAGTCAACAAAAGCCATTAAGTAAATGGCTCTAAAGCTATAGATAAATTTACGTATTAAATGTATGTTAAAATTAAAACACATCGACAGACAAATAATAATTAAATAATTTTTATAAATGTAGATGGCAAAAGATTAAGGTTAGAAAAAAGTTAAAATTTTATTCCAAAGATTTAATTCAAATAATTCAATGTGTCACGAACAATTAGGTGAGCGTAAATATATTTGTTTATTGGATGTCACAATTGTCAATTACTTACTCCGAAACCACCGTACTCGTCATACAAAATAGGTACACTGGTTCATTGCTATTGGTTTAGCGTCCTATTTCATGTAGACTTATAATCATTTATCAATCCAGAAATGTTGCTGTTCTGAAGAGGGTCGTATTGAAATTTGCAAATATATTTTATCGATTGTCTGCAATACTCTACTACATTGATGCATATGCCGGCCGGTTAAAGAATACCACCATTTTTTGTGAATATTTTCGTTTAACGGGTTTTATCGCTTTATGGTCATCGTCTTATTTCGACATTCCTTCCCACAACTTAAAACAAAAATTGGAAAAAATAATAATAAGACTAATTTGATTTGTAAATTCAGACTTATATATTATTATTAAAAAAGTCAAATCACAACATTTGTTAACATATTTGCATATATTTTATAGATCCCTTGCAATAACAATAATAGTTTTGAAAGTAATGGAGAAGCATATTTTACTCAATAAGTAAAACACTTTAAATCTGTAACTTTGATATTGTTCATAATCTTTTTCTTCGGTACTAAGGTTCCAATGCAAATTCGGTTCATCAATGTTTCTAAGAAGAGGAAAAAAAAACGTCAATTTCCAATTTTTGGAACATGTGAGAGCAGTTCTCCTAATGCAAGCAGGTTTGTTTAATCATTTATAAGCAATGCTTATATGTATCGTATTGGTGCTAATGCACAGAAATATGTACATATTTTATATAATTGCAAACCATAAGAACATATTTGTTGTAAATTAGAAATATGTATTTGTTAAAAAATAATTTAACATAATTTTCATATAAATGTACATATTTGTTTGTCACATTATACATTAACTATTCCTTTTAATGATAATTCCGAAAAGTGAAAAAAAATTGATCAAAGATAACTAAGCGAATAATGTTTTATTATTATAAAATATGATTGATTTAGTAATTTCGTCTTTATTACCATACAGCATAAGGTTGATTTACTAATTTCGTCTTTATTACCATACAGCATAAAGGTTAAAATATAACTTCAAACAGTGTGACGCGGTTTCTCGATTAACACCCCATCAAAATATTTACAACGAGCGCAAAGAAGTTTAACTTCAAAAACTCTCCAATTAACGTTTCGAGAAAATATTACAAAATCATAAATTCGTATTTCCTTCAAAATTTCAAAAATATTGTAAAAATTAAATAAAATCAAAAATTTAAACTTTTATTATTCTAACGTCGTATTTTGACTAGTTTGGATTGTATGGATATCTAGACATGGATATCCAGAGCTTCCTGCCAGCATATTTTTCCCTTTTCCTTATGGAAAGTTAGTACTCGCAAGAAGCTCTATATATCCAAGTAAGAAAAATATTCATATTGGCAGGCAGCCCGTGATATTTATGTTATCGCAATTAGTCAAAATGCGACGCTTGATACGTAAAACTAGCCATAAATCAACAAACACAAATTTCGCATCCAAAACGAAAAAATGCTGACATCCCAAGACCCGCCAAGATTTGCGAGTACTCATTTGTCAGAGTTTACTTAAAGGTAGGCTAACCCCTTGAATATTTTGCGAAATTTTTGTCCAAAAAAATTGAGAAAATATGCTGGCAGGAAGTTTTAGATCCACAGCTCCAATTTAGTTTATAGGTAATTTTTACGCACAGAGGTAAGAAACGAAGAAGTGATGCGTTGCACTGCATACAAGTGTGGAAAGGGCCAATCAAAATATTTATTTTTTGTTGTTATAGTTATACAATTTGTTTGAAAAAAACAACAAATATTATTCGTAATCTCATGTTATGTTACATTTGCTGTGGCTGTAAAATATGGAAAAAATGGCAATACTTTTTCTGCCGCCATAAAAATATGAGTTACTTTTTCTGTCGCCGTAAAATAAAGAAAAATTTGCGTTATATGTCAAAAAAGTAAGACTTTAACCTTCTCCCTAGCGACAGCCCTTTGCCAAAAAAATTTATTTGTTTTAAAAGAAAACATGACATACTGATCAAAACAGTTATTATTTTTCATTAGGCGTGAATGCATAAAATTATTATACCGTTTTTCGTAACACTTTGTCTGTTAATTTTCATAGTGAATAGCGATAACAATTTATATTACATAAACATAACAGATAACGATATATATATTACAATTCTTATAACATAAATAACTATAAAAAGCTTAAAGCCATAGTTTTATGTTACCAAATATGTATAACGGCCTGTTATTCCATCTTCAGCAACAATCATTCTACCATTTAAAAAATTACGCCCCAAAATATTTTTTTTTTAAAACAATTTTCAACTTTTATATTTTATAATAACTTTATATTTTATTATATTATTTTACGTTTATTTAGTAAAAACTAATGTCTACTGCAGACGAAGACGCTTTAAAATATAATTTTATAGCTTTATTTCTTTATTTTTCCATATGATCCAGGCATCGTTCATAAGAATCGTTTGAATTTCGGAATGTGTCAACCCTCTTGTTTCCGGAATAAACAAAATAAAAAATATCCATATTGTAAAACAGATACCAGCGTACAAAAAAAATACCCCAGCTATTCCAATATTTGTACGCAAAGCTTCAAAGAAATAAGTATTTGCAAAGCCAATTAGATTTGATAAAATAAACATAAAGGGTACAGCATAATCTCGGACATCTGATGCAAACATTTCTCCGTAATAAATATACGTTACAGCTCCAATTCCAAATGCAAATGTAACAAGAAAAACGATCAACAAGAGCAGTGGAAGCCAATTAAATGATTTAGATAAAACTTCTATATTTGAAAAATAGATCCCCAAGAGTGCCAGGGATAGTGCCGATAGTCCTGTAGTAGTTATCAGTAAAAATCTTCTTCCCAAGCGATTAACAACAAAAAAACTAACTAAACATGCAAAAAGATTTGCAACTCCCACATAAATTGTTGCTATATTTGGATCCACTTCAAACTTTGCTTCACGAAAAACCTCTGACGTGTAATTCATTGCAATAGCCAGCCCTGTCATCTGGAAGCCTATCAGGACTACAAGAACGATAAAAAATCCTCGAACATTTGATCTTCGAGCAATAATACGTAAGAGGTTTAATTTTTTATTATTTGTTTGATTAGCAAGAACTTCTTGTTTAATTTCATCTAAGTCAGTTGAAGGTCGTTGGAGCCACTTCAAAGATTTGTGTGCTTCTTCAAATCTCTCCTTTTTTATTAGAAATATTGGACTTTCTGGCATGAAAAATATTCCACTTGTTATTAAAAGTGATAAAACTCCTAAAATTATTCGTAACATTTGCATTTTAAAAATAGCACCTAATGAATATGCTATTACTAACCCAAGAAAGAAAAGAATAGGGATATAAATTGCTAGTTTTCCTCGATTCAGCTTGTCTCCAACTTCGGCATTATAAATTGGTCCAACATTCATGTTCATACTAGTTGAATATCCAACGAGAAACTGTCCCAAGAACACGTACACAAATTCAGTATACCCAAATATTAGAAATGCAAAACCGATTACTAACGGTATTGTAAATACTAATACAGTTTTTCTTCTGCCAATTTTATCTATAAAAAATCCAGCTGATATTCCAGCCAAAATTGAACTAATTTGTATTATTGACACGATCCATGAAATTTGATTTAGGCTCATGCTTGTATTATTTTTTAATTCTTCATAGGAGGGGGATATCCATCCAACAACTGTTCCATTCACAAATGCAGCTCCAGAACCTAAAGATAAATAAATATGGTTTTAATTTATATAAGTTTGTAAGCTTGAAATCTTCATATATTTAAACAACTAAGTTTCAGTGGAAATCGCTTCATACAGTTGCCTATAGGTAATTAATAAATCGGGGCGTGCAAAAAGAACTGAAAGTTGTTGTTGTTAATTAAATAGTACATTGTATATTAAGAGCAGAAAGTACTACATTGCTGCTCGTGCATGAAAATTGCTGGTTGAGGCGTAGCCGAAACCAGCAATCATGTCAGAGCATCAATGTTACTTTCTGCTCAAAGTATACATACTATTTTTTAACGACTGCCGACAAATGCGATCAAAGTTGCCAAGGAGGCATTTATTTGTTGTTTAAAAAACGTATCAGACGTCAATTTAAAATTTTAAATTAATAAATTTAATATTTATACAGAGTCTGTTTATATCTATTTTTAAATAAAAATAATTTAAAATGAGCAGTAGTGATGAAAGTGATATAATTAGCACTTTACCTCATATAAAAGAAGCAGCCAACAATTTATGTTTACGCCTAAATGTCGAGATATTTTCTATGTATTATATATGTACTAATTGTTGCTAATATATGGTTTGAATCATTGTTCGTACTCTCCAATTTTATTAAAGTAACACAGTTATATTAAGTCTATCGATTTATATAAAATCAATTTATTAGTCAGTCAATAAATAAATATACTGTCGAGTAGTCGTAATTCACTGTTTTATTCTATGTGTCTTGTAATTGTAATTACGATAATCAGTGATATTTTTGATAATAATATTTGACTAAATATTAAACATAAAAGTGGCGACGAGTGATAAAAGTGAAATACAACCTCATTTAGAGGAATATTCTATAGTGCAAGACTGTGAAGACAAAAAACCTGAATATAAAATATATAAAAACGAAGTCAACATGGCGTACATGGGAAAGCTTGAAGAATTCGAACCTGGCGATAATTTTGACGCATATGTGGATCGACTTGAGATATTTTTTAAAATAAATGATGTTGCTGACCTAAAGAAGACACTATTACTGCTTAGTTTGATAGGTAAGGCTTCATATGAAATATTAAAATCAATTTGTGCACCAGAAAATCCAAGTGCAAAAAAGTATGATGATTTGATTCGTATATTAAAAAACCATTTTAATCCTAAAATAAATAAAAGGGCGGAACGCTATAAATTTTTTAAAACAGTTCAACATAGCGGTGAATCTATCATGGATTTTATTATAAAATTAAAATCTTGTTCACAAACATGTGATTTTGGTCATTTTTTAACGGGAAATAATGCCGGATTAAAAAATAAAGCTATTGATGACGCTTTAACAGATAGGTTCATTATAGGATTAAAAAGTGAAGAAATTCAAAGAGAACTTTTGAAGGACGATACATTAGACTTCGAAAAATATTGTGAAAAAGCCTTGAATATGGAGATGTCTTCTAAAGAAGCTCATGCTTTTCAATCATTGCCGCAGTTTAAACTTTCTGATCAAACTAAGTCATCATCAACATCATCATCATTATTAATGCAAGGTCATTCAAGCCAAATAAAAAAATTTCATCATAGTCGACGTGAACCAAGACGTGGTAGAAGATCATCATCACGACGAGAAGGGAGTTATGAAAGCAAGTCACCATCATCAAGAAGAAGTCATCAGTCATCAAATCACAATCAACACTATAGAAGTAATTCAAATAGAAGAAATTGTTTTCGTTGCGGTCGTTCACATAATCCGCAAACTTGTCCTGCTCAATACTGGCAATGTTTTCAATGTCAACAACGGGGTCACACTTCAGTTGTTTGCAGAAATTTCGTGAAGTTAATTCAAAGTCTGTCATCTGATAACCAACCAGCACTTGTGAATTTAGAAGTGGATAATCAAGTAATAGAGATGGAGATTGATACTGGGGCAATAGTTTCAGTTATTGATGAAGAAACGTATCGTAACCAGTTTGTTTATTTAAAATATATATGTTGTTTTAAAAATTTATTTTCTGTTGAAGGTCGAGCAATTAATCTTTTGGGAAAAATCAAGGTCACTGTAAAGTATGGAGAGCATTGTTATGCATTGGAACTTATCATTATCAGAGCATTAAAACCTTTTCGACCATTAATTGGAAGGAATTGGCTTGATGTTTTACAACACAATTGGCAAGATGAGTTATTACCGCTATGCAAAAGAAAGCTTGGTTCTAATCGAGAATCAAACGATATACAACGCGAACAAATACAATACTATATACAACAGGAACAACAACAACAAAATTCACAACTATTATTTGATAAAAACATTTTTGAAGGTCAGAATATTGAAAATTATTTACGTCAGCGTTTTCCAAAAATTTTTGATAAAGATTTAAGTGAACCAATTTTGGATTTTAAGGCTGAAATCATTTTAAATGATCAGGTTAGTCCAATATTTTTTAAATCTTATTCAGTGCCATATAAAATAAAAGACAAGGTTGAGCAAGAACTAAATCGTCTGGAAAAGGAAACAGTTTTAAAACCGGTTAAAACTTCAAAATGGGCAAGTCCAATCGTTATAGTTCCCAAGCAAAATGGCGATATTCGAATTTGTATAGATTGTCGTGTCACAATTAATAAATATATTGATACTAGTCATTACCCCTTGCCTCAAATTGAGGATATTTTTGCGAGCCTCGCAAACGCAAAATATTTTTCCGTAATCGATTTGTCTGGTGCGTATCAGCAATTGGCGGTTACCGAAGAAAGTCAACAGTATTTAACAATAAATACACACCGCGGTTTATATCAATATACGCGTTTACCGTTTGGAGTTTCAAGTGCTCCAAGCATATTTCAGTCAGTCGTCGATCAAATTATATTTGGTATAGAAATGGTATACGGTTATCTTGATGATATTTTAGTTGGAGGCCGAACGGAAGAGGAATGTTTACAAAAATTGTTAGAAGTATGTAAACGTTTAAATAAATATAAAGTCAAGATTAATGTCGAAAAATGTAAATTTTTACAATCGTCTATCAAGTATCTTGGTCATACTTTGTCACAAGATGGTATAAGACCAAATGATGATAAGGTACAAGCAATTATAGAAGCGCCGAGTCCAAAGAACCTTCAAGAATTACAGTCTTACTTAGGACTTTTAAACTATTACGCTCGTTTTATTCCAAATCTATCGATGGAATTGCGACCTCTTTATAAGTTATTACGTAAAGACACAAGTTATGAATGGTCCACGGAATGTCAGAATACTTTCGAGAAAAGTAAACAATTAATGTTGAATAATAACTTGTTAGAAATATATGACCCATCTAAACCTATAATTATATCTTCAGATGCTAGTCCATACGGAGTAGGTGCGGTTTTATCGCATATTGTGGATGGTCAAGAAAAACCTGTCCTATTTGCATCTAGCACCCTTTCAAATGCTGAAAAAAACTACTCACAATTACACCGAGAGGCGTTAGCTATTATTTTTGCTTTGAAACGTTTCCATAAATATATTTATGGACACAGTTTCAAAATCTATACAGATCATCGGGCCTTAAGAGAAATTTTTCACCCTAGGAAAAACACTCCAGCTGTAGCAGCTGCTCGTCTTCAAAGGTGGGCAGTAATTTTATCAGCGTATGAGTATGAGTTGGAGTATAGGAAAGGAGCAAAGATGGGGAATGCCGATGCTCTGTCTAGATTACCTGTGTCAGGAAGCACTGAAGTCGATGAAAATAGTTGCATAAATTTTTTAAATTTCTCACCAGATCTGCCATTGGACGTTGTTGAAATTTCTTTTAAAACATCAAATGATGAAGTTCTTAGCGAAGTTTTAAAATATACCATGACTAACTGGCCACAACAAATACCACAAAATCTAAAACCGTACTACCGTCTTCGTTATAGCTTGAGTTCGGAAAATGGTTGTTTATTTTATGCGAACCGAATTGTAATTCCAGAAAGTCTTAAACCAAATATTTTAAAATTGTTACATCAGAATCATAGTGGTATTGTCAAAATGAAATTGTTAGCTCGATCATATGTTTGGTGGAACAGAATTGATCTAGATATTGAAAAAAATGTTAAATCGTGTGAAATTTGTCAAGTAACAACAAATGTACCGAAAGAACATCTAACTTCGTCATGGCCGAAGAGTGAATTTCCATTTCAGCGAATACATTTAGATTTTTTCCATTTTTCGAAATTTGAATTTTTGATTTTAGTCGATGCTTACTCTAAATTTTGTGACGTCATGCTTATGAATAACACAACTGCTAATAATTTAATTAAAAAATTAACCGAAGTTTTTATTATTTTTGGGTTACCATCCAAAATTGTTACAGATAACGGCCCACCGTTTTGTTCACATGCGTTTGATGATTTTTGTAAAAGGCATAAAATTGAGTTGGTACATACACCACCATATCACCCACAATCAAATGGGTTAGCTGAACGTAATGTTCAGACTGTCAAAAATGTTTTTAAAAAATTTCTTCTTGAAAATCCAGTCGGAGATATTCAGGAAAAAATACATAAATTCCTGATAACACAAAGAAATACACCTAATACTGTAACAGGAAGTTCTCCAAATGATCTTATTTTTTCTTTCAAAACCAAATCGTTGCTCGATCTTATAAATCCAAAAAAACAAGTAACATTCAATTTAGATCAAAATATTGTAATTCATGAAAACACTGTTAACGTTTATAATAATGAGGTAAAGCAAAATGCAGATCATGTAAGAAGTCAAAAATTTAAAAAAGAGGAAAAAGTCTTATATAGGAATCATTTTAAAAATTATGTTAAATGGTTACCTGCAAGAATTCTAAAACAATTATCAAATTATATGTATTTAATTAATGTCAATAATCACGTTCGTGTTGTTCATGAAAATCATTTAAGATTGTCAAATCTAGCTGATCATTTTCATCCACCACTTCACATAGTTCCAAAGTCTGAGATGTCTCGCGAAAATATAAATAAA